>OY856413.1:870237755-870605255 GCA_963693085.1 Alisma plantago-aquatica | reverse complement strand
GTTACACATGTTCTGTAATAGGTTTAAACCTCCCATTGTATGTCCCCTGGAGCCTTTTCTCCACGCCGTCCAGGCGGAGGAGCTGTTTGACGTCATGCGGCTTAACTGGTTTGCGGATAACCAAAATGATGATGGGAAGATATGGTTTTTTGCTGATAGTTCCTTGAATCTAGTGGTCTTCAGATCTCATAAGCAGCTCCTGACTGTTCGTTTATGCAACGGCGATGACACATACTTCTTCTTCACATCTGTGTATGCTAGTTGTGATCATGTTGAGACGCATGTGTTGTGGGAAGAGTTGGTGGATATCTCAGCGTCTATAGGGGACTCGAGATGGATCATTGCTGGAGACTTCAACGTAGTTAGGAACCTACAGGAGAAGAGGGGAGGATCCCCCACTCCCTTCCAAGACATGTTGGCTTTCAACACCTTAATCTCAGATGCGAACCTATGTGAAACTCCTTTCGAGGGCAGTCGGTTTACATGGGTCAACAAACAGCAGCACACCCCCACCATTTGGCAGTGCATTGATAGGGTATTGGTGAATGGAGCATGGTCGGCGGTGAGGCCGGCCACGAGGACGTATCATCTCACCCGTTTTCGAGTCTCTAACCATTGTCCTCTTCTCATTTGGTCTGGGAGGCAGCAGCAGATTAGGAGGTTGTCACATTTCAACTTTAAGTCAATATGGCTGCAGCATGACAACTGCTTGAAGGTGATTGAGTAAGCCTGGGAGGAACATGTAACGACCCAGTCTCCCGGTAACCCCCAATTAAGGGAGACCCGAAGGTCAGAGCCGTTATTCAACTAACAGGATCAAAGGTTCGACAAATAATCAATAACAACTAATAAACTTTACCAACTAAACTGAAAATTGGTATAAAATAAAACTTCGTTTACCTTTTAAAATCTGGGATTTCTAAACTTCTATCCATGAAGAAGCTAATCTAACTAATCCTCCTGTGCACATTACTTCTCATTTAATTCCACATATGCCACTTTACTGTTTGTTCTTTTCATTGTACCTAAAACGCCGACAAACAAAACGTCGGTCAGCAAGAAGCTGGTATGTGGGGGAAATGATAATCATGCAACTACAATAACAAAGTAATCAACCAATTATCATTTAACAATCAAGTTTACGATTTAAACCATACTACTCAATCCTTTCCTATCCCCTATCTCTGAGTTGTCCCTACAGCGGACTGAGTTACTACCTCTCTCTAGGTAGATCCTTATTAGACCCCGCATGATCCTACCTAACAGGTAGATCAATATCTAGGGTTGAGTCGCATGGCACTACCCATAGGTAGCCCAATCTCTAACTCAATGTGACTTGATGGACCTACCCCATTGGTAGCCATTTACTAAGTCATTTAGTTACCTGATGGGCCTACCCCATTGGTAGTCATTTACTAGGTCAACCCATTAAGCTACAGAGGGGACTAGGATCTGAGCTAGTAGGCACATATCTTATGTGATAGTCATATTCACATTATACCTTGCATGAATTAAATACATCCAACAGTTTAATTCAAGTCACGATGGAAACATCGACAAAATCTCGGAAAACTAATTCAGGTAGTCATAAGCGTGACCACATACCTTTGATTGCAGATTTGAGACAGAATTAACCAGAACATAGAAATCCCAATCAAGCAACCAATCATGCACAACATCCTGAAATAAATATACCAATTTCCTTTTATTAATATTTATCCAATATCCTCATATTCCTTAGGATTGCTATTCCACTTTTAGGGTTTCCTTGGAAATTAGGGTTTCATTATTTTAAACCTTAATTTAATGCAATCGATTACAAACCCTAGTTATTTCCACATCAAATTCTCAATTCCGGATTAAAGGCATAATTAACCATTAATTAAGCTTATTAAGCCTTTTCTATTAAAGCTACTATTTTTATCCTTTTTAATCCACGATAAGATCATTATACGCAGTTATCATCAATTCATAGTTCATTATGATCCAATTCACATATGAACTCGATTTTCCATTAATTCCATCTTTTATTCATGAGAAAACCCTAATTACTACATTTAGGGTATTTATCCACAAACTAGGAACTTTAATGCTCGAAATAGTCTTAGATTCAGAATATTCCATCTTTAATCATGAAATTAATCAATTAAAGCCATTAATAGTCAAATTAGTCAACATTAGGGTTTCAAGCCCCATTAAAGCATATTCATGCATATGAAACTCTAAATTAACTAATTATATGCAAAGTTCATCCTTTTTCTTACTAATATTCCTTTTTATCATTAATAGGCTAATATCAACTTTAATCATCTATTAAACCCTCCTAATCACATTAAACACTTCAAAAAAGGGTTTCTTAATCATCATTACATTAAAGTTAATAACTTATACTACTTTTCGAATTGTAAGAAGAATTAGGCTTCAACTATATTTTATTTAGATTCCTCTCGATTTTCTGAGCAACTTTCATGTATTAACTTTTGTCATCCGAGCTACTATTAAAGAGTTATGATTTTTGCAAGGAATACCTTTTTAGACCAACCGGAAGCTGCCACGTCATCACATGCAAGTAAGTTGGCCCGCGTTTGAGTTTATAACCTAATTACCAGAACACCCTCGGCGCGACTGTTGGCTTCTTAGTTCTTCGGAGGGTAAAACGGTCCAATACCCGTTTCCTCATCTTCAAGCTCACGACGGAGCCGTGTTGCGCCCTAGCCGTGCGTCACGCGGCTGTATACTTCTCCTTGGACCTTGGTGGCCACCAAAAGCTTCTGCCCTGACTCCGGCGACCCCCATCGCAGCTTCCCCTGCTCCTATTCTCGGCCTGGTTGGCTGCGCACAGGGTCACAGGACCTCCGAACCATGGCCGTGCTGCAGATTCCTCTCCAGTGCTGCATGGTGGTGGAAGTAGGGTGGCGATAGAAACCCCCCTCCGCAGTCGTCGTGGGGTCATTCTGCTTCCTTCAACCCTCCATCTATGGCCTCTTGTCGCTCCAGAGTTCGAGTTCTTCCCTTTGTTAAGGTTTGAACGGCTACATGGCTGGAGAAGAGTGGGATACCAAGAAACCCAAGTCTGCGGGTCTGTTTCCTTTATAGGGATAGGTAGTAGCGTGTTAGCATGCCTCCCCACGAGGAGGGAAAGTCACATAGTCTATAGGAACCCTTCTTTCCTTTCTTATAAAGAAAACATTTCTTTTCCAATTATTCATATCTCTTAGCCATTAGGAAAATCCGAATTTTATCTCCTTGATATTTCTTTATGCTCTAGATCTCAAGATTTCGAAAATAAATTCTTTTATCCTCTTAGTTCTTGCCCCTAATTCCTAAGGCAAGAAATTCTATTTTCATTTAGTAGAAAGTACTTCCTTCTTTACAATACATAATCCATTATGTATGCACATTATCCTCTTATTTAACAATTTTGGTATTTTATCCTTCTTTCCTCTTCATTGGGATTCCTTGGATCCCAAGAAACCAAAGAATTCAAAATTCTTTTTATTGGATGCTCCTTATCCTTCTAGATGCATCTAAATGCATTATTTCATATTAACTTGTTTATTTCTCATTAAAATATCTCTTTTTGAGGTTTTCTCTTTATTTCTCTTTTACTTTCCTCATTGGTATTCCTTTTGTCATTAGGAATCATTGGGATACGAAATCCCACTAAGGATATCTCAATTCCACCTCTTTTCATTTGTTTTCCACATATTACCATTATTTTCAATTCATTTCTCGATAAGGAAATATTTAATTGATATCTTCTTTTATTATTGTATTCCCTATGCCTCATTAGACTCCTTGGAACCCAAGGAACCCAAGAGGCATGAAATCCTTATTTGGATTTGCCTCCTAGAGGTTTCCACATATTTCCTTTTCTCTATTTTCTTATTTTCTCGATGATAGTGGAATTTCTTTTATCCTTTCCTTATTATTGGGCCCAATAGCCAATAAAGCCAACAAATCACACAACAAGGCTATTTTCAACGAAACTCATTTATTCAACACAAATTATATCATCATTTGTTTTAAAATGAGAAATTACATTTCTCTCCTTATGAACCCAAAAAGTGGGGTTGTAACATCCTTCCCCTCTTAAAAGAATTCTGTCCCCAAAATTCCATCAAACAAGCAAACAAACATGATAAGCCTTTCATATGTCCATCATGGCTTCCATGTGGCTTCACCCTTTCCATGGTGTTTCCCAAGAACCTTCATTATCTCATATGCTTCCATCTGAGTTCTTTCTTACCTTGGTATATCGTACCCTCATAGGTGACTCAGGACATTTTAGCCTCTCAAAAGCTGAATAGGTTCAAGGCTCAACACATGGCTTGGGTACCTCACATAGTGCTCTAGATCGGACTCATGTAACACATTATACATTATGTTATCCTGAGGGGTAAGGCTAAACACAACCATTTCCACCAATCTATCTCAAATGGACCCATATATCGGGGACTCAGCTTTATCATCTGTAGCTTAGAGGGGTCGGATTGTCACATCACATATTTCCCTACAGTGAACTGCATGTCAGTCTGCTTTGCATCAGCTCATGACTCATGTCACCACTGGGCTCTCTCTCAACCATTGCATGATCAAAGCGACTTCATCTGCACACATTGTGGTTCTTTTATGACCTTCACAAGGCCTCCTTTACCAACATCATCTTAATGAAGTGGTGACTGACACAACCTCCCTATAGATCTTCTTGCATCCCGATCAAGGCTATGGTGGTTAACATTACATATTAAGAACTATCTCTATGTATCACCCTAAATGAGCACAAATGCTCTCATCAGACCCTCTAGTCCGGATCATACTGTCCATTAGTATGGGGTGATAAACTGTACAAACACTGATCTCTTCATGTATCTACTTCCACCTCATGGAAGTGAATCTTTAGGTCACAACAAGAACTTTGAATTCGCTTCATGGTTTAGTTGAACCATCTCTTTTCCTTATAGTTCAACCAGATCTGTCCCTTGACAGAACTCTTCCTTTCTCGTGTCATCTAGGTAAGGCGATCTACCATAACCCATATTGTATCTTGACCTTCTTGATCTAGGAGAAACTCACAACCTCCATAATGATGAACTCCCATTCCCTCTCGGGAACTCTTTATACTTCATATCCATGCACTGGGTTAATGGTGTTTGTCCACCACCTCCTGGCTTGCATGGCCACATGCTACATGCAACTTTGTTTTAAGCACCCATAATGCTACCATCACTTACTATCTTTGTAGTACCAAGGTATATCATGTCCCCATGTATTGTTATGATTCCTCAAGCTTGATACCTCGGGAACCCTAAACCACTCTCAAAAGGGTTTTATTACCTTCCTATCCAAAGAAGTGTATCTAAGGTTCTATCACCATCCTTTCACAACATCAAGGACTATACTGGCTAACCCAACAACCATTAGCTTGTTCAACATATTACATCCGAGTGTTAGCCAAAACACTTCTTATTTCCAAACATAGGGTTAGTCAAACAACCTCAACTTCTTCTAGCTTCCAGCTAAACTAGGTAGCTATATCTCAACCAGAGCATTCATTACCACTCCTTCTCCTTAGGTGTTAGTCAATATCGTAGACATACTCCTCCATGCATTATACTTATCATCTCATCTCAAACTCTAAGGTTGTCTTCATCAAGGAACTCTGAGCTCATCCTCATGGTGATCAAATTCAACCTTGTGATTCCTTGTAACCCTTGCAAAAATCCACTTAGTTCAAGATAAAACATCCTCACAAGATGATCTCCTTAATACTCTTGGTGTTTGTAAACCATCCATGTATTATTCTCTCCACGAAGGTATGTTATCATCTCTGTCCTCATACCTTGTAGCAACATTCCAACCAGCATCTTCTTTTACTCTTGGCGTATGGCATGCATACTGTCCCATCTCTACCTCCCATAACAAGAAGAAATAGGCATTTGGCGGCCGTCCAAACACAAATTTCTTCCTGTTCCAAGAGTAGAGATGATACATCCCACATCGCCAGTACACCTTCAGTTCTAGGTTGAAACGAGCAACTTATGTCTCTATATCACCAACATCGTGATATCAAAGTTACTTCCATGGAAAACTGGTCTCGAACCTACTTAGGTCACCACACAATCCTTAGTCATCTCCTCTAGGTTTATAGGGTGCTGGTATTTTTGGGGTCATCCCTTTTTCCTTTATGCATCAGAGAGTGCCCTACTCATCTGTCCTTTGGGTCCCATGAGTTTATGAAGGTGATCAATCTCCTAACCCATGGCCCTAGAACAATGATAGTTGTTACCTCCCGACCCTATGGTCATGTGCAACTAGGGAAGTAGGAAACTCCTTCTTCCATCGGTCTTATCCCTACCTGACCCTAGGATAGACTTAGGATTATATCATAGTACATGTTCAACTTAGAACCTTACCCAAGTCTTCATCGTCTCTCTTTCTGCATTCATGACTATCTTCCATCCCTTCATAGGGGTCATGGCAACCTGCCTACCTTAGTCAGGCCCCATACCGGTTACCTCCCTGGTAACACGTCCATATGCACTTTAGAGATGGCTATCTATGGGTCTATAGGTTCATTCTCATACCATGTACTCTTCACTTAGCTTCTCAAGATCCTATGAAACCTCCTTAGGTCACCTTAAAACCCACCAAACTGGTATACACCCTACAAAAGGGTCCCTATCCCCGGATGGGAGGAACTACAACTCTTGTCAACGAGGTCACAACCGTCCTTAGGGTTTACCTCCACATGAGCATGCTTAATCCATCAACTACTAAGGCACAAGCGTACCTACTAAACCATGCTAGGTCACCCTCGTTCTCTTTCTCAACATTGGACCAACTTCATGGTGAGGGGTTCCTCAAACATACCCTTAGCTTAAGGGGTTTCCTTTACCTCTACTCACGAGGAGTACCATGCTCGAAACTATAGAGACTCAAATCTCATCGTGAGCATCGGATACACTTCTTCCCCTCTTAGGCCTAGGAACCCTAGGTTCTCCTTTGGGTATCCAACTACATGCTCAACCTCTTAACCACGAAACAAGTATGTCCAAGGTATGTCATGTACTCCCATAATCTTTCTACTCAAGTAACACTTCAGAGTTGATTCCTCTTCCCAGACAACTACTAGGTATAAAACCTCACAACTGGTGCCTTAACCTCCTCAGGGTCTAAAGCACTCTCTATCTCATCTAGTAGGTAATCACTTATACCATAGGTACCAAAAGCATCATCCTCTCTCTAGGGTATGGTTACTCTCAAGCTAACCAAGACATCACCAACCTCCAGGGATCATGCATGAGGCAACCATTATCATCCACTTAGGTCGCATCATTCTCGATTCCCACTATTCTCAAGTTTTAGGCTTCCACTTTCTTGGCTGAGGTCTGTTCCCTCTCTCTAGAGCTAATCTTACAACCAACCTCTCTATCAGAGGTCCTTTCCCCATGATGAATCAAGCTTCGCTAGCATATCTCCACATGGGTGAGGCCTATGCTCGAACTTAGGTTTTCTCAAGATCATCCATAGCCCTTCCATAAGCCATCCATCTCGATCTCTTAACCAGGATGTCATCAAGCTATACCCCACTTGCCTAAGCCCATAGGGTAACTATAGGTTCTCCTCTAACCTCATCCACGAAGGAGCTATCCTTTGCTATGGCATGCATGACCCTCTCCAGGGTTGGGTCGCCAAAGGTACTAGATCATCTACCCTCTTATGGCATACCAAAGGCATGTCCTTTCAGTCAACCATGCCATCTAACTCACCATGTCATCTCTCCCTCTAACCTTCACTTAGGGTTAGGGTTAACATCATCCTCAAAGGATTGTTCTAGGTTTCTACTTTTAATGGAGGTATCTACCTCCAAGACTAACCCTCTCTACTCGTCCTCCTACCAAGGAGGTCTATCCTCAGGTCTCTCCTGAGGGCAATGACAACTCATGTCATATGACCTAAGCATGTATCTATTCCTTTACGCTTACTCTATTAAGCTTATGTCCATGACGTCTTATTTACATGCTTTTTATTAATTTGGTGGAGGATTCCTTAATCCTTATCAACCTTACCCATATCTCAAGAGGGTGAGGAGAAGAGAGAGGAAACCCTAATCCTTAAGGTCCTTAACAGAATTGGAGTTGAGAAGGGATGAACAAGATGAGAGAGTCCTAAAGGTATCTTATTTCGATTCATACCCTAAGACTTTGGCCAGGCAGTCACACAGATCCGGGAGTCCTTGTATTCTGACTAGAGGTGCGGAGGAAAATATTGCCAGCCCCCGGACGTGATCCTTTTCTAGACACCTCAGTCTTTCGGACAATCCTCTAATAACTCCCTTGGTTTCTACAGAATTTGTAAAATTTAATAATTATTAAAAATTAATTGAGGAACCTATGCTCTGATACCAATTGTAACGACCCAGTCTCCCGATAACCCCCAATTAAGGGAGACCCAAAGGTCAGAGCCGTTATTCAACTAACAGGATCAAAGGTTCGACAAATAATCAATAACAATTAATAAACTTTACCAACTAAACTGAAAATTGGTATAAAATAAAACTTCGTTTACCTTTTAAAATCTGGGATTTCTAAACTTCTATCCATGAAGAAGCTAATCTAACTAATCCTCCTGTGCACATTACTTCTCATTTAATTCCACATATGCCACTTTACTGTTTTTTAATGTTTGTTCTTTTCATTGTACTTAAAACGCCGACAAACAAAACGTCGGTCAGCAAGAAGCTGGTGTGTGAGGGAAATGATAATCATGCAACTACAATAACAAAGTAATCAACCAATTATCATTTAACAATCAAGTTTAAGATTTAAACCATACTACTCAATCCTTTCCTATCCCCTATCTCTGAGTTGTCCCTGCAGCGGACTGAGTTACTACCTCTCTCTAGGTAGATCCTTATTAGACCCCGCATGATCCTACCTAACAGGTAGATCAATATCTAGGGTTGAGTCGCATGGCACTACCCATAGGTAGCCCAATCTCTAACTCAATGTGACTTGATGGACCTACCCCATTGGTAGCCATTTACTAAGTCATTTAGTGACGTGATGGGCCTACCCCATTGGTAGCCATTTACTAGGTCAACCCATTAAGCTACAGAGGGGACTAGGATTTGAGCTAGTAGGCACATATCTTATGTGATAGTCATATTCACATTATACCTTGCATGAATTAAATACATCCAACAGTTTAATTCAAGTCACGATGGAAACATCGACAAAATCCCGGAAAACTAATTCAGGTAGTCATAAGCGTGACCACATACCTTTGATTGCAGATTTGAGACAGAATTAACCAGAACATAGAAATCCCAATCAAGCAACCAATCATGCACAACATCCTGAAATAAATATACCAATTTCCTTTTATTAATATTTATCCAATATCCTCATATTCCTTAGGATTGCTATTCCACTTTTAGGGTTTCCTTGGAAATTAGGGTTTCATTATTTTAAACCTTAATTTAACGCAATCGATTACAAACCCTAGTTATTTCCACATCAATTTCTCAATTCCGGATTAAAGGCATAATTAACCATTAATTAAGCTTATTAAGCCTTTTCTAATAAAGCTACTATTTTTATCCTTTTTAATCCACGACAAGATCATTATACGCAGTTATCATCAATTCATAGTTCATTATGATCCAATTCACATATGAACTCGATTTTCCATTAATTCCATCTTTTATTCATGAGAAAACCCTAATTACTACATTTAGGGTATTTATCCACAAACTAGGAACTTTAATGCTCGAAATAGTCTTAGATTCAGAATATTCCATCTTTAATCATGAAATTAATCAATTAAAGCCATTAATAGTCAAATTAGTCAACATTAGGGTTTCAAGGCCCATTAAAGCATATTCATGCATATGAAACTCTAAATTAACTAATTATATGCAAAGTTCATCCTTTTTCTTACTAATATTCCTTTTTATCATTAACAGGCTAATATCAACTTTAATCATCTATTAAACCCTCCTAATCACATTAAACACTTCAAAAAAGGGTTTCTTAATCATCATTACATTAAAGTTAATAACTTATACTACTTTTCAAATTGCAAGTAGAATTAGGCTTCATCTATATTTTATTTAGATTCCTCTTGATTTTCTGAGCAACTTTCATGTATTAACTTTTGTCATCCGAGCTACTATTAAAGAGTTATGATTTTTGCAAGGAATACCTTTTTAGACCAACCGGAAGCTGCCACGTCATCACATGCAAGTAAGTTGGCCCGCGTTTGAGTTTATAACCTAATTACCAGAACACCCTCGGCGTGACTATTGGCTTCTTAGTTCTTCGGAGGGTAAAACGGTCCAATACCCGTTTCCTCATCTTCAAGCTCACGACGGAGCCGTGCTGCGCCCTAGCCGTGCGTCACGCAGCTGTATACTTCTCCTCGGACCTTGGTGGCCACCAAAAGTTGCCGCCCTGACTCCGGCGACCCCCATCGCAGCCGCCCCTGCTCCTATTCTCGGCCTGGTTGGCTGCGCACAGGGTCACAGGACCTCCGAACCATGGCCGTGCTGCAGATTCCTTTGTAGGGCTGCATGGTGGTGGAAGTAGGGTGGCGATAGCAACCCCCCTCCACAGTCGTCGTGGGGTCATTCTGCTTCCTTCAACCCTCCATCTATGGCCTCTTGTCGCTCCAGAGTTCAAGTTCTTCCCTTTGTTAAGGTTTGAACGGCTACATGGCTGGAGAAGAGTGGGATACCAAGAAACCCAAGTCTGCGGGTCTGTTTCCTTTATAGGGATAGGTAGTAGCGTGTTAGCATGCCTCCCCACGAGGAGGGAAAGTCCCATAGTCTATAGGAACCCTTCTTTCCTTTCTTATAAAGAAAACATTTCTTTTCCAATTATTCATATCTCTTAGCCATTAGGAAAATCCGAATTTTATCTCCTTGATATTTCTTTATGCTCTAGATCTCAAGATTTCGAAAATAAATTCTTTTATCCTCTTAGTTCTTGCCCCTAATTCCTAAGGCAAGAAATTCTATTTTCATTTAGTAGAAAGTACTTCCTTCTTTACAATACATAATCCATTATGTATGCACATTATCCTCTTATTTAACAATTTTGGTATTTTATCCTTCTTTCCTCTTCATTGGGATTCCTTGGATCCCAAGAAACTCAAAGAATTCGAAATTCTTTTTATTGGATGCTCCTTATCCTTCTAGATGCATCTAAATGCATTATTTCATATTAACTTGTTTATTTCTCATTAAAATATCTCTTTTTGAGGTTTTCTCTTTATTTCTCTTTTACTTTCCTCATTGGTATTCCTTTTGTCATTAGGAATCATTGGGATACGAAATCCCACTAAGGATATCTCAATTCCACCTCTTTTCATTTGTTTTCCACATATTACCATTATTTTCAATTCATTTCTCGATAAGGAAATATTTAATTGATATCTTCTTTTATTATTGTATTCCCTATGCCTCCTTAGACTCCTTGGAACCCAAGGAACCCAAGAGGAACGAAATCCTTCTTTGAATTTGCCTCCTAGAGGTTTCCACATATTTCCTTTTCTCTATTTTCTTATTTTCTCGATGATAGTGGAATTTTTTTATCCTTTCCTTATTATTGGGCCCAGTAGCCAATAAAGCCAACAAATCACACAACAAGGCTATTTTCAACGAAACTCATTTATTCAACACAAATTATATCATCATTTGTTTTAAAATGAGAAATTACATTTCTCTCCTTATGAACCCAAAAAGTGGGGTTGTAACATCCTTCCCCTCTTATAAGAATTTTGTCCCCAAAATTCCATCAAACAAGCAAACAAACAGGATAAGCCTTTCATATGTCCATCATGGCTTCCATGTGGCTTCACCCTTTCCATGGTGTTTCCCAAGAACCTTCATTATCTCATATGCTTCCATCTGAGTTCTTTCTTACCTTGGTATATCGTACCCTCATAGGTGACTCAGGACATTTCAGCCTCTCAAAAGCTAAATAGGTTCAAGGCTCAACACATGGCTTGGGTACCTCACATAGTGCTCTAGATCAGACTCATTTAACACATTATACATTATGTTATCCCGAGGGGTAAGGCTAAACACAACCATTTCCACCAATCTATCTCAAATGGACCCATATATCGGGGACTCAGCTTTATCATCTGTAGCTTAGAGGGGTCGGATTGTCACATCACATATTTCCCTACAGTGAACTGCATGTCAGTCTGCTTTGCATCAGCTCGTGACTCATGTCACCACTGGGATCTCTCTCAACCATTGCATGATCAAAGCGACTTCATCTGCACACACTGTGGTTCTTTTATGACCTTCACAAGGCCTCCTTTACCAACATCATCTTAATGAAGTGGTGACCGACACAACCTCCCTATAGATCTTCTTGCATCCCGATCAAGGCTATGGTGGTTAACATTACATCTTAAGAACTGTCTCTATGTATCACCCTAAATGAGCACAAATGCTCTCATCAGACCCTCTAGTCTGGATCATACTGTCCATTAGTATGGGGTGATAAACTGTACAAACACTGAGCTCTTCATGTATCTACTTCCACCTCATGGAAGTGAATCTTTAGGTCACAACAAGAACTTTGAATTCACTTCATGGTGTAGTTGAACCATCTGTTTTCCTTGTAGTTCAACCAGATCTGTCCCTTGACAGAACTCTTCCTTTCTCATGTCATCTAGTTAAGGCGATCTACCATAACCCATATTGTATCTTGACCTTCTTGATCCAGGAGAAACTCACAACCTCCATAATGATGAACTCCCATTCCCTCTCGGGAACTCTTTATACTTCATATCCATGCACTGGGTTAATGGTGTTTGTCCACCACCTCCTGGCTTGCATGGCCACATGCTACATGCAACTTTGTTTTAAGCACCCATAATGCTACCATCACTTACTATCTTTGTAGTACCAAGGTATATCATGTCCCCCTGTATTGTTATGATTCCTCAAGCTTGATACCTCGGGAACCCTAAACCACTCTCAAAAGGGTTTTATTACCTTCCTATCCAAAGAAGTGTATCTAAGGTTCTATCACCATCCTTTCACAACATCAAGGACTAAACTGGCTAACCCAACAACCATTAACTTGTTCAACATATTACATCCGAGTGTTAGCCAAAACACTTCTTATTTCCAAACATAGGGTTAATCAAACAACCTCAACTTCTTCTAGCTTCCAGCTAAACTAGGTAGATATATCTCAACCAGAGCATTCATTACCACTCCTTCTCCTTAGGTGTTAGTCAATATCGTAGACATACTCCTCCATGCATTATACTTATCATCTCATCTCAAACTCTAAGGTTGTCTTCATCAAGGAACTCTGAGCTCATCCTCATGGTGATCAAATTCAACCTTGTGATTCCTTGTAACCCTTGCAAAAATCCACTTAGTTCAAGATAAAACATCCTCACAAGATGATCTCCTTAATACTCTTGGTGTTTGTAAACCATCCATGTATTATTCTCTCCACGAAGGTATGTTATCATCTCTGTCCTCATACCTTGTAGCAACGTTCCAACCAGCATCTTCTTTTACTCTTGGCGTATGGCATGCATACTGTCCCATCTCTACCTCCCATAACAAGAAGAAATAGGCATTTGGCAGCCGTCCAAACACAAAGTTCTTCCTGTTCCAAGAGTAGAGATGATACATCCCACATCGCCAGTACACCTTCAGTTCTAGGTTGAAACGAGCAACTTATGTCTCTATATCACCAACATCGTGATATCAAAGTTACTTCCATGGAAAACTGGTCTCGAACCTACTTAGGTCACCACACAATCCTTAGTCATCTCCTCTAGGTTTATAGGGTGCCGGTATTTTTGGGGTCATACATTTTTCCTTTATGCATCAGAGAGTGCCCTACTCATCTGTCCTTTGGGTCCCATGAGTTTATGAAGGTGATCAATCTCCTAACCCATGGCCCTAGAACAATGATAGTTGTTACCTCCTGACCCTATGGTCATGTGCAACTAGGGAAGTAGGCAACTCCTTCTTCCATCAGTCTTATCCCTACCTGACCCTAGGATAGACTTAGGATTATATCATAGTACATGTTCAACTTAGAACCTTACCCAAGTCTTCATCATCTCTCTTTCTGCATTCATGACTATCTTCCATCCCTTCATAGGGGTCATGGCAACCTGCCTACCTTGGTCAGGCCCCATATCGGTTACCTCCCTGGTAACACGTCCATATGCACTTTAGAGATGGCTATCTATGGGTCTATAGGTTCATTCTCATACCATGTACTCTTCACTTAGCTTCTCAAGATCCTATGAAACCTCCTTAGGTCACCTTAAAACCCACCAAACTGGTATACACCCTACAAAAGGGTCCCTATCCCCGGATGGGAGGAACTACAACTCTTGTCAACGAGGTCACAACCGTCCTTAGGGTTTACCTCCACATGAGCATGCTTAATCCATCAACTACTAAGGCACAAGCGTACCTACTAAACCATGCTAGGTCACCCTCGTTCTCTTTCTCAACATTGGACCAACTTCATGGTGAGGGGTTCCTCAAACATACCCTTAGCTTAAGGGGTTTCCTTTACCTCTACTCACGAGGAGTACCATGCTCGAAACTATAGAGACTCAAATCTCATCGTGAGCATCGGATACACTTCTTCCCCTCTTAGGCCTAGGAACCCTAGGTTCTCCTTTGGGTATCCAACTACATGCTCAACCTCTTAACCACGAAACAAGTATGTCCAAGGTATGTCATGTACTCCCCTAATCTTTCTACTCAAGTAACACTTCAGAGTTGATTCCTCTTCCCGGACAACTACTAGGAATAAAACCTCACAACTGGTGCCTTAACCTCCTCAGGGTCTAAAGCACTCTCTATCTCATCTAGTAGGTAATCACTTATACCATAGGTACCAAAAGCATCATCCTCTCTCTAGGGTATGGTTACTCTCAAGCTAACCAAGACATCACTAACCTCCAGGGATCATGCATGAGGCAACCATTATCATCCACTTAGGTCGCATCATTCTCGATTCCCACTATTCTCAAGTTTTAGTGTTCAACTTTCTTGGTCGAGGTGTGTTCCCTCTCTCTAGAGCTAATCTTACAACCAACCTCTCTATCAGAGGTCCTTTCCCCATGATGAATCAAGCTTCGCTAGCGTATCTCCACATGGGTGAGGCCTATGCTCGAACTTAGGTTTGCTCAAGATCATCCATAGCCCTTCCATAAGCCATCCATCTCAATCTCTTAACCAGGATGTCATCAAGCTATACCCCACTTGCCTAAGCCCATAGGGTAACTATAGGTTCTCCTCTAACCTCATCCACGAAGGAGCTATCCTTTGCTATGGCATGCATGACCCTCTCCAGGGTTGGGTTGCCAAAGGTACTAGATCATCTACCCTCTTATGGCATCCCAAAGGCATGTCCTTTCGGTCAACCATGCCATCTAACTCACCATGTCATATCTCCCTCTAACCTTCACTTAGGGTTAGGGTTAACATCATCCTCAAAGGATTGTGGTAGGTTTCTACTATTAATGGAGGTCTCTACCTCCAAGACTAACCCTCTCTACTCGTCCTCCTGCCAAGGAGGTCTATCCTCAGGTCTCTCCTGAGGGAAATGACAACTCATGTCATACGACCTAAGCATGTATCTATTCCTTTACGCTTACTCTATTAAGCTTATGTCCATGACGTCTTATTTACATGCTTTTTATTAATTTGGTGGAGGACTCCTTAATCCTTATCAACCTTACCCATATCTCAAGAGGGTGAGGAGAAGAGAGAGGAAACCCTAATCCTTAAGGTCCTTAACAGAATTGGAGTTGAGAAGGGATGAACAAGATGAGAGAGTCCTAAAGGTATCTTATTTCTATTCATACCCTAAGACTTTGGCCAGGCAGTAACACAGATCCGGGAGTCCTCGTATTCCGACTAGCGGTGCGGAGGAAAATATTGCCAGCCCCCGGACGTGATCCTTTTCTAGACACCTCAGTCTTTCGGACAATCCTCTAATAACTCCTTTGGTTTCTATAGAATTTGTAAAATTTAATAATTATTAAAGATTAATTGAGGAACCTATGCTTTGATACCAATTGTAACGACCCAGTCTCCCGGTAACTCCCAATTAAGGGAGACCCGAAGGTCAGAGCTGTTATTCAACTAACAGGATCAAAGGTTCGACAAATAATCAATAACAATTAATAAACTTTACCAACTAAACTGAAAATAGGTATAAAATAAAACTTCGTTTACCTTTTAAAATCTGGGATTTCTAAACTTCTATCCATGAAGAAGCTAATCTAACTAATCCTCCTGTGCACATTACTTCTCATTTAATTCCACATATGCCACTTTACTGTTTGTTCTTTTCATTGTACCTAAAACGCCGACAAACAAAACGTCGGTCAGCAAGAAGCTGGTATGTGGGGGAAACGATAATCATGCAACTACAATAACAAAGTAATCAACCAATTATCATTTAACAATCAAGTTTACGATTTAAACCATACTACTCAATCCTTTCCTATCCCCTATCTCTGAGTTGTCCCTGCAGCGGACTGAGTTACTACCTCTCTCTAGGTAGATCCTTATTAGACCCCGCATGATCCTACCTAACAGGTAGATCAATATCTAGGGTTGAGTCGCATGGCACTACCCATAGGTAGCCCAATCTCTAACTCAATGTGACTTGATGGACCTACCCCATTGGTAGCCATTTACTAAGTCATTTAGTGACCTGATGGGCCTACCCCATTGGTAGCCATTTACTAGGTCAACCCATTAAGCTACAGAGGGGACTAGGATCTGAGCTAGTAGGCACATATCTTATGTGATAGTCATATTCACATTATACCTTGCATGAATTAAATACATCCAACAGTTTAATTCAAGTCACGATGGAAACATCGACAAAATCCCGGAAAACTAATTCAGGTAGTCATAAGCGTGACCACATACCTTTGATTGCAGATTTGAGACAGAATTAACCAGAACATAGAAATCCCAATCAAGCAACCAATCATGCACAACATCCTGAAATAAATATACCAATTTCCTTTTATTAATATTTATCCAATATCCTCATATTCCTTAGGATTGCTATTCCACTTTTAGGGTTTCCTTGGAAATTAGGGTTTCATTATTTTAAACCTTAATTTAACGCAATCGATTACAAACCCTAGTTATTTCCACATCAAATTCTCAATTCCGGATTAAAGGCATAATTAACCATTAATTAAGCTTATTAAGCCTTTTCTATTAAAGCTACTATTTTTATCCTTTTTAATCCACGACAAGATCATTATACGCAGTTATCATCAATTCATAGTTCATTATGATCCAATTCACATATGAACTCGATTTTCCATTAATTCCATCTTTTATTCATGAGAAAACCCTAATTACTACATTTAGGGTATTTATCCACAAACTAGGAACTTTAATGCTCGAAATAGTCTTAGATTCAGAATATTCCATCTTTAATCATGAAATTAATCAATTAAAGCCATTAATAGTCAAATTAGTCAACATTAGGGTTTCAAGGCCCATTGAAGCATATTCATGCATATGAAACTCTAAATTAACTAATTATATGCAAAGTTCATCCTTTTTCTTACTAATATTCCTTTTTATCATTAACAGGCTAATATCAACTTTAATCATCTATTAAACCCTCCTAATCACATTAACAGGTGGTAGGGCATCCATCTTTCATCTTTTTCAGCAAGCTCAAGAAGGTCAGGAAGGCGTTAAAGGACTGGAATCGGACCACTTTTGGGGACATGGCACAATGTATTCGAGAATTGGAAGACGTCGTCGCCACCACTCAGGTAGCGTTTGATGAGAATCCCACTGTGGCAAATGAGGTCCTGCTAAGGGACGCTGAGATAGAGCTTCATCACCTTCTGGACCATGAAGAAGCTCTCGTGAAGGAGAAAGCGCAGATTGATTGGCTTTCTGACGGTGAGCGCAATACGCCGTTCTACCACGCAGTGGTTAAGGAGAGGAGGAGGAGGAAGTGTTCCTTGGAGAGACTCATCCTGTCAGACGGCTCAGCGACGACTAATGCCAATGTCATGGCCAACGCAGCGGCATCACACTTCCAGCAGTTCTACCAGGAGGAAGGGGAGATCGACGATGAGACACTCGATAGATTCCTGATTGAGCTCCCAGAGAGGATTACGGGTGACAAAAACTTGTCCATGCTAGTGATGCCACGAGCAGAGGAGGTATTGGCTTCCATTGATCAGATGGACAAAACCTCCGCCCCTAGGCCTGATGGGTTCACGACACCTTTCTTCAAGGTTGTGTGGAACATCATCAAGGAGGAGTTTCTCAAGATGTTTGAAGCTTTCTACTCTGGACAACAATGCCATAGGAGCCTCTTTTGCTGCTGTATTCTGCTTATCCCCAAGAAGGATGCCCTGGAGGCCCTCACGTCAGATTTCCACCCAATCTCAATTGAGAACATGACCCTAAGGATTATTAGTCGAGTCTTGAGCAACAGGTTGTCCACGCTCATGCCCCAGCTCATATCAGATGTCCAATGGGCTTTCGTTGCAGGGAGGGATATTACCAATAATGTGAAAATGGCCAAGGAGATGATGCATGATATTAGACAAGGGGCTGACTTTCCTAATGTCGTGATTAAATACGACATGTCGAAAGCTTATGATAGGGTCGTTTGGAGAGTCTTGAAGAAGATATTGGAGAAAGTGGGCTTTTTGAGGGAGGTCTTTGACTTGCTTCTAACCCCTTCGTAGGCTTGGGCTTCTGTATCCATCGGGGATGCTACATTCGATTTCTTTCAGATGAAGAGGGGTCTGAAACAAGGGAATGCCTTGTCACCCTTCCTGTTTATTATATTCGAAGAAATCTTGTGTAGAAAGCTGCAGAATCTTACTGAGAACCGGTCCATTTCTCGTTTCTAAACCAAAGGCCTAGGAACGGCACCCGCTGCATTGATGTATGTTGATGACATTCTAATTTTCACTAAAGCTAATCAGGCGTCTACTGCTATGCTGCGTGAGGTTCTTGAGTCCTACGAGAAAGCTACTGGACAATGTATCAGCTGAGACAAATCAGTCTGTGTGGTCGGTACCACCGATCAGGACCAAGCAGGCCCCATTGCGGCGACACGGGGGATTGAGAGAAGTGTGGATTTGTTCACTTACTTGGGTGTGCCCATGACGCTGGGGCGTACGAGGTTAGCTAATTTTGAATACCTTATCTGAAGGATCAATGACAGAGTTGCCTCTTGGAAAGCCAGGCTTTTATCCTTCTCCAGCCGCAGAATGCTCATTGCTCATGTCCTTGCGTCCATTGCAGTTTACACTACTACATCCCTTGGGATACCAGCGGGCATTGCACAATGCCTTGACAAGATCATGTATAGGTTTCTTTGGGCGGATAGGAGTGATCATAACAGAAAAGCATGGGTAGGATGGAGTAGAGTGGCAACACCTTTTGAACATGGCGGTCTTTGCCTCTCCTCGATACAGTCCATTAATGATGCCTTTGTGGCAAAGGCATGCTGGGAAATAGTGGATGGCAAATCCATTTGGGCAAAATTTTGTAGAGAGAAATATGTGAGTGCTTCTCCAAGAAGATCAGGTACCCATTTGTGCTGGTTGAAGCTTAGTAGTCATGCCTCATCCTACTGGAGAAAGATTTGGAAGATGTTCCCTACGATTATGCTGAGGTGTCGATGGATAGTCAGAAAAGGTAACATCCTATTATGGGATGTGCGATGGTGTGATGACAGGCTCCGGAATTATGCGTTGGTGCATAGTAATTGGAATCGTGCATTCCTCTTCAGTGATTTCTGGGACGTGAATGGTGGATGGGATTGGGATACACTACGACATATTCTCGATGATCATGGGCTAGAGCTTGTTAGAAGGTCAGGTGTGAGCATTATGGAGAATGTAGATAGTATTGTGTGGACACCCGACAGAAATGGAAGATTCTCACTTAAATCGATCAAGAACATCCTGAGACCCTTGAGGACGGAAGGGCCGGTGAACCTTGGCAAGATCTGGAGGATGAATATGCCTAAAGAAAGAGAAATTATCTGGAAGTTTGTGAGATTAGCAGCTCCCACTGATGATAATGTTCGAGTGAGATTTTGCATTCCCCTTGTGTCCATGTGCAGGTGTTGTGAAGAGCCTTGGGTAGAGGATTATCACCATCTGTTGTTCCAGAGCCATATTGCCTCATTCATGTGGACCAGATTCAGGGAGGTGGTCGACACAGAAGCACCGACAGACATGCCCTCATTGCTGCACCTTTGCTCGAAAGGAAGATCGACAGTGCTGGAAGAGTGGTTGACAGGCAGGATAGCCTTACTTATTCCTAACAGCATCTGGCGTCTTAGATGTGCGGCGAGGTTTGATGGATCAAAACCAGTAGCCAGTAGGGAGTGGGATAGAATCATTCTCAACTTAAATCGTATGCTGAAGGTGGAGGCCTTTCCCCCCTTGAATGATATGTGCCTCTGTCAGGCTATGGAGGCGGTAAAGATCGTGGGGCCGAGAGTGAAGATGAAGGAAATCGTGCTGATTAGGTGGATGACGCCGGACTTATATAACCTCAAGATGAATATCTCCATTGGCAAGAGTAGAGACCATGATGGAAACAAGAGCAGATGGGTAGCAGGGATTGTCTGTAACCACCAAGAAAAGGTGTGCCTAGCATTCCGGCCATGGCTTAAGACATCGGCATATGATCTGGCTTTTCTCCAAGTGTACATGGTTGGTCTGATGTTGGCAGAGGATCAGTTGCTTAACATTTCTAGTATTGAGATTGAAGATGTCCATACATACAACATCCTGTGGATGGGGGTTGTTGAACCTTGGAGGGCCTTGTCGTACATCAGGGATTTTAGGGAGGAGCTTAAATGTAAGAACATTACAGGCTTGATTATGAACAAGGTTGTGAACTCGATCCCAGGCGCGCTTGGAAAATGGGGAAGAGATATGAGTGAGATCTATATATGCTCAGATGAGAGAGCATTGTCCGCCCGTATTAGAGGGATGGTGAGACTGGAAAGGATGAGGACCTCGTACATTGTCATGAAGAGAAGGGATAGCTAGCAGCATTTTCTCAGCTTCAATTTTTGAGATTGCTCTTTTCTTGTTTTGCGTTTTAGGTTTGATGGTTTCTTTGTTTGCAGTTATGGGAATATACATGTGATTGATATAAGCATAAGATGTACATCCTTTCTTGATGATTTTTCCCATAATAGGGGGATGGGATGAATAGAGTCCCCCCTGACTTATTTAAAAAAAAACTATTTACTTATATTTGTGGAGTAATTGTAGTGCCCTTTTTATTGCTTTTCTAGAAAAAGCATTACATGAGTAACTGTACAAGAGACAAAATAAGGAAACTTCTAAGGAAGTACTCTATGTACCAGAGGAACACATCAATATAGACTACCATAACCGACAAGGATCAATTTCCAACATTCATTTTGGAAATATTCCTCATTTAGGAACAACCTTATATTCCTTTATTTCAAAATATGGTGCTCACATTCAAATATAGAAGATGGAACCTTTTGTTTCTCTTTCTTATTAGTTCCACATCAGTTCTAAACATGATAGGTATAATACCAGGATTAGAAACAAGGCTCCAGATACCAATAGAAAAATAGCATTCAAACATAATGTGCTTAGTCACCTCATATTCTTTATTATAGATAAATCATCTAGAGACAACAAAGAGGCCATTTCTCCTCAGCATGCCTTGGTAGACTCTTTGTTTATCCTAACTCTCTATCTATTCATAATAAAGCATCTAGGAGCATTAAACCTCCACAACCATACCACCAACTCTAGGATAGGAGATGACTTTCTACTAATGTTCCAACAAACCTCCAAATTGATCTTATTCATGTTTTTCAGTAAAATATCATCATTTTTAGTCATCACAATCTTCATGCCTTCAAGCAAAAACTGTTACTCAATAATATATCTTTTATTGGGAACTTTTCTAGTTTCCATCATTGATGAAGTTATCTAGGCATTCATATAAGCATTCCCCTAACTTCAAAACATTGTATGGACTAAGAGAATTCATAAGGAAGTTCCTTGTAGGAAGCCATGGGTCTCTCCATAATTTTGTATATATCCCATTTCCATTATAGACACTGACATGAGGACAGATAGTGTCTCTAATCCCAAGGACATGTTTCCACATCCATGAGTTATGAGGTTTTCTCTTAATCAATCAAATTGAGCCATTCTTAATGTAGTTTCCATCCACCCGTCTAACCCAGACTAAGTTCAAACATTCTAGAAATTATAGACAAACCCTACTTTGTTATGTCACATATACGTCAGACCAGAATCTTTCCCAAAATCATTCAGAAACCTTTCAAATTACTAGCATCATCCTCCGGAACATTCATGAAGATTAGTACATCATCAACAAATATAAGATTAGAAATCTACATGTTCATGTTATTAAATGGTTTTAAAATATTTTTGTTTAACATCATACTCTATCACTAAACTAAACCCTTCCATAGAAAAAACAAAAATATAGAGTGCAATAGGATCTCCATGCCTTATCCTATTCACAAGAAAACGACATCAGAAGCATTTCCATTAACCAGGACATGAAGGATGATAGAGTTAAAATATCATCAACCCAATGAGCCAACAATTAGGAAATTTCATCTTTTTAAGGACAAAAAATTGAAAGGCCACTTAATCGAATCATAAGTCTTAATAAGGTTTGATTTGAAGCACATTTTAGGTGGACCATTCACCACTTTACAGTCAATAGTAAGCTCATTTGCAAGTAGTGAAACATCTGAGATCCTTCCCTTTGAGGAAGGGAACTTGATTGGCACTAATTATAGCATTAAGGATTGGCTAAAGACGGTTAGAAAGAACATTTGGAATTATTTTATACAAGAAATTGCATTGAGCTATGGGCTCCACTCCATAATGTTCACAATGTCTTTTTTTGGGTTTTAGGGGAGACAGAGAAGGCAGCGGAAACAAAAAATTTCTTCTCCCAAATCCAGAATAAAGGAATCGCGTCAACATCTATACAATAGGAAGGATGGTTTGTAGAGGTGTACCTTGTCCTGAGGCTTTCTCGGCGATGTTACCTCGCGGCTTGCGTGGTCTTCACCTCCAGTCTTGGATGGTGTCTGTGCAGCTCCTGGTCTCACCGGGACTGTCGGGTTTGACAGCAGTCCTCTGAGCAGCAAAAGTCGCCCACCTCTATAGTCATCCACATGGACTGCCTGGAACTCCAATCACCTTGTCGCATAAGGAACCGGAATGAGTCGCACCCTCCTGTCAGTGTACTAGTCACCGACACACTCTCCTGCCACCAGTCACTTTTCTACAGTTGTCTTTCCCTTTTTGTGCCTCCCTTATCGGGTAGCACTTGCTCGGGTTCTTTCGGTTACCAAAACTAGAGAGAATGACAACTTTACAGAGCAACTTGTGTTCTGAGTTGTACTAAGAGAAGCCCCCAATACCCCTATATATATAGGAGGGTCATGGGACAGGGTTCCCTACCCCGAGCAATGCGGGATTAAAGCAGGAGTAGAAGGATTTGAGATTTTCCAAAAAAACAACCAACTGCGCCAGTTGAACCGATTGTTTCAACCCTGAAACGGTTGGTTGGTGACCTCAGTCGATAGGTTCACACCTGAACCGATCGTTTGGGACATATGATTTGATCGGTTTATGCATGAGCCGATCGGTTTGTGGTCCTGGTCCAACTCGAATTGACTTTCATGTTTGTTTCTGGCCAATCAAATATTAGTGCTTGTCCAAATCAAATTTGTACAAGTGAAACAAATATGTAATTTGCAAAAAGAGTCTTCTGACTTTCCAAACGATCTCGGTTGGTCACACGAATCGACTGGTTCAACAATTGAGTCGATCATTTCATTGATACATGAGCTGGTCGACTCACCAATTGAGCCGATCATTTCATTGACACATGAGCCGATCGACTCACCAATTTAGTCGATTGGTTCACCAACCTGAGCCAATCAGTTCATCACATGAGTCGATCAGTTGGGAGTGCAGACTGTGCAAAATCAGTCAATTGTAGTTTCAATCAATCTGATACTCTAATCAATTGGTCCAACACCTTGAACACTATGATTTTGAGCTATCAATCAACTTAGTGTTTAATTGAACTACTAAACTCCTTTAGTAATCAATCTAAACATCATTTGTGGATAAACTCCTCTTTCAAGTTAAATCCTATGTGTGTGACCCTGCAGGTCCATTTCACATTGGCAGTGAAAGTCCATAACACTTATGACTTCACAAGCAAAGAGTGGTTCCTAGTCGCACATCAGTGCTACCCAAGTGAAATAGAAAGTTGGAGAACAACTTTCAATCCTACAATCTGTGAATGGTGTTACAGTGAATGTATAATTCCTTTATCACTAATGTCTTGAATGAACTCAAGGCATGGTATAGTCATCCTTTCAACGTTCATCCATTTCCTTGATCTCAGAGCAGACTGGGTGAGATGTGTGTGACATCAATATCGCATATTGATTCACACATGCATGTGCATGCCTTTCTCAATCCTACTCATCAAGTGGCCATGGACATCAAACTCCCTTAGGAGGGACAAATCCCATATATATCACTAACCCCTTAAAAGCCCCATGTGTCAAAGCCACCCAATCATCACCTTTATGACAACCCATGTTTCAGGACTGCGTTTGATGATGTCAAAGTGTACCCAACGACATGTGTTGAGTGTAGTGATTTTAGTTCAAAGAATCACACTCACCACCATCACTGTGAGAGCTGACTGTGACTACCAAATCATGGTTCCATGTGTCACTCTCACAGTGGGTCTGTCTGGTACACTTGTTCTCTAACAAGTACCTATGTGCTTGGTTTGATATCACTATATCATGACTAATGAGATTATGTCATCAACCAACACACAATCTAGTCTTTAGTGTTATTGATGTCTATGGTTATCTCCATAATAACAGCCGACTAAGGACTGAACAAGAAAGTATACTCTTAACAACTGTATGATCTCATCGTTTAGGTCCTCAACCCAAAAGCATACATCATTGAATAAAACAATTATTTAGACATCTATCATGTTACACTATCATCTCAGAAACAGTTAAAACATATAGATCGTAAATTGCGTTTATTATTATTCAAATCATTTACATAGTATCCCATTACAATCATCACATGACTTGCTCTATGGGCATACATACCAACAGACTCCCACTTGCACTTAGAGCCTATAACCTAGGAACCTCATTCCTTGTGACCTAGCATGACCATCATGCTTCTGGTGAGAAAGGGCCTTAGTCAGTGGATCAGCTATGTTGTCTTCAGTTGGTACTTTGCAAATCTTCACATCTCCTCGTTGTACAATTTCTCATATGAGATGGAAGCACCGCAGTATGTGCTTGGACCGTTGATGTGATCTGGGCTCCTTAGCTTGAGCAATAGCTCCATTATTGTCACAATAAAGCTCAATTGCATCATAGCTACTGGGAACTACACCAAGTTCAGTGATGAACTTCCTGATCCACACAGCTTCCTTTGTTGCATGTGAAGCAGCAATATACTCAGCCTCTATAGTAGAATCAGCAACTGTTTCTTGCTTGGAACTCTTCCAGCTCACAACTCCATTGTTTAGGCAAAACACAAATCCTTATTGCGATCTGTAATCATCTTTGTCGGTTTGGAAGCTTGCATCGGTGTAACCCTTTACAACCAGTTCTTCCTCGCCGTCGTATACAACGAACTGATCCTTAGTCCTTTGTAAGTACTTGAGTATGTTCTTTACGGCTGTCCAGTGAGCATCCCCGGGATCTGACTGGTACCTTCTCGTCATGTTGAGGGCATACGAGACATCTGGGTGTGTGTACAACATAGCGTACATGATGGATCTGATGGCTGATGCATATGGGATCCCATTCTTACGCTCCCTCTCTTCACAAGATTGGGGACATTGAGCTCTAGAGACAGTGACTCCATGTAGCATGGGGATGTTGCCTCTCTTTGAGTTCTCCATGCTGAACCGCTTCAGCACTTTGTCAATGTATGTGCTTTGACTTAGTCTGAGAAGCCTTTTAGATCTATCTCTATAGATCTTAATACCTAGAATGCAGGATGCTTCTCCTAAGTCCTTCATTGAGAAAGTACTCCCAAGACAAGTCTTTACCTTCTCTAAGGTTGTGACATCATTCCTCATCAACAGTATGTCATCCACATACAATATGAGGAATGTGGTCGTGCTCCCACTAACCTTCTTGTACACACAAGTTCATCTTCATTTTGAATAAAGCCAAACACTTTGACTTCCTCATCAAATCGAAGATTCCAACTTTAAGATGCTTGCTTCAATCCATAGATTGACCTTTGTAGCTTACAGAATTTATTGGCATTCTTTGGATCTATAAAACCCTTAGGTTGTGTCATGTACACATCCTCATTTATATTCCCATTAAGGAATGCAGTTTTAACATCCATTTGCCAAATCTCATAGTCATAGTAAGTCGCAATAGCAAGCATGATCCTGATGGACTTAATCATGGCAACTGGAGAAAAAGTTCTGTCATAGTCAACACCTTGAACTTGTCGAAAACCCTTTGCAACCAATTTTCCTTTATAAGTTTGCACATTGACATCCATGTCAGTCTTCTTCTTGAAGACCCACTTGCACCCTATGGGTTTTACCCCTTCGGGTGGTTCCACCAAAGTCCATACTTTGTTGGAGTATATGGATTCCATCTTAGATTTCATGGCTTGAAGCCATTTCTCAGAATCTAGTCCCTCCATGGCCTCTAGATAGGTAGTTGGATCATCATCTATAATCAACTCACTGCCTTCCTGAGTCATAAGGTATCCAAACCTTTCAGGTTCAAGGTGTGTTCTACTAGATCTATGAGGTCCTTGTGTTACTTGAGGAGATCGAGATTCCACAACACCTTGTGAACCTCTATGTTCCTCTTGTACATCTATTGGTTCAATGTTTTCTTATTGGGCTTGAATCTCTTCAAGCTCTATTTTCCTCCCATTGCTTCCTTTGGAAATAAATTCCTTTTCTCAGAACACAGCATCCCTGGCAACAAACACTTTGTTGTCAGTTGGGTGGTATAAGTAATATCCTTTGGTCTCCTTAGGATATCCAACAAAATAACATTTATCAGATCTAGGGCCTAGCTTGTCAGGAAACATTTTCTTGACATATGCCTGACACCCCCAAATCCTCATAAAAGACATATTGGGATGCTTCCCAGTCCATATCTCATATGGTGTCTTTTGAACCGATTTTGATGGTACTCGGTTAAGTGTAAACGCGGCGGCTTCAAGAGCATAACCCCAGAAGGAAATTGGAAGATCAGCAAAACTCATCATTGATCGCACCATATCAAGTAAAGTGTGATTCCTTCTTTCAGACACACTATTATGATGTGGTGTTCCAGGTGGAGTCCATTGTAATATAATACCACGGGCTCGTAGAAGGTCCTCAAACTCCTGGCTTAAGTATTCTCCACCTCGATCGGATCGAAGTGCTTTAATACTTTTACCAAGTTGGTTTTGTACTTCATTCATGAAATCCTTGAACCTTTCAAGGGTTTCTGACTTATGTTTCATCAGGTACACATAGCCATACCTACTGAAGTCATCAATGAAGGTAATGAAGTATTGATACCCACCTCTGGAATTAGTTCTAAAAGGCCCACATACATAAGTATGTATGAGTCCTAATAGATCACTTTCTCTCTCACCTTTACCTGAAATGGGAGTCTTGGTCATCTTGCCCAGCAAACAAGATTCACATGTCTCTATTGATTCATAATCAAAAGAGTCTAGATAACCATCTTTATGGAGTCTAGAAATGTTCTTCTCATTTATGTGCCCTAGACGATAATGCCAAAGATACGTTTTGTTTGAGTTGTTGAGTTTTTGCCTTTTGGTGTTTACGTTGTATACACTTGCCTCTAGATCTATCAAGTATAGACCATAAGACATTGGGGCACTGCCATAAAAGATCCCATCTTTTGAAATAGAACACTTTCCATTCTTAATAAGAAATTCAAAACCATCCTTGTCTAAACAAGAAACGGAAATGATATTCCTATTTATGGCAGGTACATAATAGCAATTCTTCAACTTTATTATTAGCCCACTAGGTAGAGTTAACTCATAGGTTCCTACGGCACTGGAGGCAACCCTTGCCCCATTGGCAACACATAGTTCAACCTCGCCTTTCCTCAAAGGCCTACTTCTCTTAAGATCCTTCACATTTGAACAAATGTGAGATCCACATCTGGTATCAAGTACCCATGATAAAGAGGTAGTAAAGTTAATCTCTATTACATATACACTAGAAGTAGAGATCTCTATCTCTCGCTTCTTCTTCCATCGTTCCTTCCATCCTCTCCATGTTTTGAGCACAGAAGATTCTGACATTGGTTTGGCGAGAGAACCCTTCTCTCCCTCACCTTTGTCATTAGACTTTGTTCCATTGATCTTCATCAATGAACTATCCTTCTTCTTAAGCTTACATAGAGTGTATTCAAAGGGTACTGGTATATCTAGATTGTGCAGAACACTTCTCACAATCCCCAACCAATTATGGAATTTATTCTCAATTAATTTGCCCATTTTAAAAGATGATTCGTTTGCCATTCTACAAGAGAAAATTGCATTTGTCAAAACTCCTTTTGATTTGATTTGATTTGAATAAAATTTGACGATAGTTAATTAGGCATTTAATTAATTACCGCTCCCACTATTTTTGATTCAAATTGATAGCCCTCACCATCAATTCAGAAGATTACAGCGTACAATCTTCTAGTGGGTCAAGATTCATATTTCATCAAGTCATGAGTCAGCTTTGGCTGATCGCCCACAATCTTGACTATTTAGGTAGGTCATCATGCCAATTGCATCATATGCAACTCTTGATGAATGAACATGTGCAACACCTTTCCATGAACATTCTGTGCCTCTGGGCTTAGATGCTCTAAGAATCATCAGTTAAGTCTAACCCAAAAGCTGACACGGTAAACATGCACCCTACTTTGGCAGAACCTACATGTTTACCCTTCACACTTCCACGAGATAGACGGTGCACCACGCTTTGGCGTATCCTACACTTGGTTGATCAGGTTTTTCATGTGTGTCGCTAATGGAAGGCGTGAAAGACTTAATATTTAGATGAGGGATTTGGTTTTTCTAGGTACATATACATATCCAATCACCACAATATAATAAGTATCATATACATGCTATATCCCATAGAAAACATGTGAAATGATAAAAGCAATGATTATGGCCATCCTAATGTGATTCCTCAAGCCAAGAGGAATCACAGTCATCTAGGTCCACATCACATGCAACCTGTATAAGATGAACTCTGTGTTTTCTCTTTCTGGGTTTGATCAACTCATCTCCATGATTGATCGGCTCGCCATCAGGCCGGTTGGTTGGGTGCCACCAACCGATCGACTGGCACCTCCAGCCGATCAGTTCACTGGTCGTCGTGCATCTACTCATGTCGCCACTCGTTCGTCTCGCTCCTAGAACTAGTCATCAAAATGTCCACTGTTCTTTGACATAACAGGAAATAAAAAAATCTATCATATTTTACATTTGAAAAAGGAAACCCCGAGTTACATTTGGGGGGAGCAAAGGTAGGAAAGAAATATCGAGTTATCTCTAGTTACATCAAGAATAGGAGATAGGTAATCAGTGCGCAGACTGAGATGCAAGCAACCACATTCAACCAAGCACACATACATAGGGTGTATTGGCCATAACCATGCTATACATCCACCACAAAACTCGTTTAAGGGTGACGCGCATCGAGTGCATTTATATTACATATCATATATGTACATTGGGATTTATGGATTTAGGATTGGACATGCATAAAGCCAATTTTATTCGCATCGTATGCAATAAATAAAGGCGACAAGCCAAAATTGATCACATCGATAATCCTAAAGTATAGAGCAGTTGATGTGGCTCTGATACCATTGTTGGGTTTTAGGGGAGACAGAGAAGGCAGCGGAAACAAAAAAATTCTTCTCCCAAACCCAGAATAAAGGAATCACGTCAACATATATACAATAGGAAGGACGGTTTGTAGAGGTGTACCTTGTCCCGAGGCTTGCTCGGCGATGTTACCTCACAGCTTGCGCGGTCTTCACCTTTGGTCTTGGATGGTGTTTGTGCAGCTCCTGGTCTCACTGGTACTGTCAGGTTTGACAGTTGTCCTTTGAGCAGTAGAAGTTTCCTGCCTCTGCAGTCATCCACACGGATTGCCTGGACTCCGATCGCCTTGTCACACAAGGCATCGGAAGGAGTCACACCCTCCTGTCAGCGTACTAGTCACTGACACACTCTCCTGCCACCAGTCACTTTTCTACAGTTGTCTTTCCCTTGTTGTGCCTCCCTTATCGGGTAGCACTTGGTCGGGCTCTCTCAGTTACCAAAACCAGAGAGAATGACAACTTTGCAGAGCAATGGGTATTCTGAGTTGTACTAAGAGAAGCCCCCAATACCCCTATATATAGGAGGGTCATGGGACAGGGTTCTCTACTCCGGGCAATGCGGGATTAAAGTAAGAGTAGAAGGGTTCGAGATTTTCCACAAAACAACCAACTGCGCCAGCTGAACCGATTGTTTCAACCCTGAAATGGTCGGTTGGTGACCTCAGCCTGAACCGATCGTTTGGGACATCTGAGCCGATCAGTTCAAGCATGAGTCAATGGGTTTGTGGTCCTGGTCCAACTTGAATTGACTTTCATGTTTGTTTCCTACCAATCAAATATTAGTCCTTGTCCAAATCAAATTTGTACAAGTGAAACAAATATGTTTTTGCAAAAAGAGTCTTCTGACTTTCCAAACGATCTCGGTTGGTCACATGAATCGACCGTTTCAACAATTGAGCCGATTGTTTCATTGACACATGAGCTGATTGACTCATCAATTGAGTCGATCATTTCATTGACACATGAGTCGATCGACTCACCAATTGAGTCGATCGGTTCACCAACCTGAGCCAATTGGTTCATCACATGAGTTGATCGGTTGGGAGTGCAGACTGTGCAAAATCAGTCAATTGCATTTTCAATCAATCTAATACTCTAATCAATTGGTCCAACACCTTGAACGCTATGATTTTGAGCTATCAATCAACTGAGTGTTTAATTGAACTACTAAACTCCTTTAGTAATCAATCTAAACATCATTTGTGGATAAACTCCTCTTCCAGGTTAAATCCTATGTGTGTGACCCTGTAGGTCCATTTCACGTTGGCAGTGAAAGTCCATAACACTTATGACTTCACAAGCAAAGAGAGGTGCCTAGTCGCACATCAGTGCTACCCAAGTGAAATAGAAAGTTGGAGAACAACTTTCAATCCTACAATACGTGAATGGTGTTACAGTGAATGTATAATTCCTTTGTCACTAATGTCATGAATGAACTCAAGGCATGGTACAGTCATCCTTTCAACATTCATCCATTTCCTTGATGTCAGAGCAGACTGGGTGAGATGTGTGTGACATCAATATCACATATTGATTCACACATGCATGTGCATGCCTTTCTCAATCCTACTCATCAAGTGGACATGGACATCAAACTCCCTTAGGAGGGAAAAATCCCATATCTATCACTCACCCCTTAAAAGCCCCATGTGTCAAAGCCACCCAATCATCACCTTTATGACAACCCATGTTTCAAGACTGTGTTTGATGATGTCAAAGTGTACCCAACGACATGTGTTGAGTGTAGTGATTTCAGGTCGAAGAATCACACTCACCGCCATCACTGTGAGAGCTGACTGTGACTACCAAATCATGGTTCCATGTGTCACTCTCACAGTGGGTCTGTCTGGTACACTTGTTCTCTAACAAGTACCTATGTGCTTGGTTTGATATCACTATATCATGACTAATGAGATTATGACATCAACCAACACACAATCTAGTCTTTAGTGCTATTGATGTCTATGGTTATTTCCACAATAACAACTGACTAGGGACTGAACAAGAAAGTATACTCTTAACATCTGTATGATCTCATCGTTTAGGTCCTCAACCCAAAAGCATATGGCATCGAGTAAAACAATTCTTTAGACATCTTTCATGTTACACTATCATCTCAGAAATAGTTAAAACATATAGATCGGAAATTGCCTTTATTATTATTCAAATCATTTACAAAGTATCCCATTACAATCATTACATGACTTGCTCTATGGCATACATACCAACACCTTTTACTTTGGGGATAAGATTAATGTAGGACTTATTAATATATTTGAGAATCATGTTGTTGTTGAAGAAATCTTGTGCAATAGAGATAATTCAATGGGATCAAAATCTTTATCAAGTTTTAATTTTCCAAGGGGTCGTCGATACTCTAATTCTTAAAAATTAGTTGTTTACGTCATATGAACCATGCACCTCCGTCCATCGTAGTTTTTAAACTGGAAGGATTCTAAATTTTGACAATTAAGAAGCTTTTAGATTGAACTTCAAAGGTACCTTTTGTCTTCCATACTTTTTGGACATGTCGGATTATAGTAGGCCAGTGTGGTTTCAAACCTATCATATAGCCAAATGTTTAATTCCTCCATTTCTTTGAGATTTCTTTCACTTTTGACCTTTCATACCTCACCTCCCCAAAAATGATGCTCGGTTTTGTGAAATGAAGATTTGCATTTCCAATCTTCCTTTGGTCTTCAAAGAGATTAGGTCACTTGCGAGAAGATGTGGCTACTAATACTTCACTCATATTCTTTCTAGGGATATGAAAAGGTTTTCTAGATTGGATATTTATGAGAAGTCACCCTCTTCCTCCCAAAATCTTCCCTCAAGTCACTTATGCTCCTTTCAAACATCCTGCTATCATGAAACCATGCCTAGATTAACTCTCTATGACCCTAAAAATGTAGTTCTGACTGTGTCACCTCATAGTTGTAATTTGATAGTTCAGCATCGTAGTAGAACACATAACTTAGGCTTGTAAAATAAATGAAAGGGTCATTTTTAAATTTGTTGATGTTTGGTAGATGGAATCCAAATGGACCAATTATGCCCATGAACAAGGCAAGTTAAGAGAATCCTATAAAGGGAGGTAATAGCAAAAGTAATAGTAGAGAATGCCAAAGTTTTAAGATTGTCAATTCCACCTCACAAATACATAGTGATATATGACAAGCCAATATATTTTGGGATTAGAAGAAGAATACATTGAGAGTGATGACATAAAAGTCTACTTAGAATGAAGGTGTCTACCATAAAAGAAAAAAGGAAATCACTTCTTGTCCCTTAACTTGGAATGCCACCTTGTAGGGTGTATATATGGAAGTTTTTAGGACAAACTTGTGATGTTTAATGGTCGAGATATGTTGTGACTAGGTAATGGATGGCTAGAGACTAATGAGGCTTGAGCTAGGAAAGGACCTAGCTAGACCAATGGTGAGAACTAAGCATATATATGATGTAACTAGCTGGATTTGACTAGTCCATGCTAACATATGAAGAGTCTTATGATAAGTAAATGACATGAAAGCATTAACTATCCATGCTAGCACATCAAGATTCTAATGTTAAGTGAATGACATGAAATCATTAGGGTTATGAAAAATCTGAATGGGTTGAGTGAACCGACTTAGTCACCATTATTACATACCAGTGGGATTAATTGCATGCACATATGCGAGGTATGAGCTGCCATACAAGTGTAAGTATATAAGGTAAAAGCATCCATGCACATACATGAGCTACACATAGTGTTCATGTCGTTACATGGAGCATTTAAGTATGTGAAACACATATAGGTTGTTATGAAAGTACACAAAACACCAAAGCTCAGTGGTTATGTATATAATTACATGAGACCCAAGCTCACCTTTAAGGAGTGGTGTTCAGATCATATATGTGCAATTAATGTCGTACCGTATAAATAAAAGGACCTTATAGAGGAAGATTAATCTGAAGCCCGTGGAGCTAGGATATGTGGTCGGAGATCATAACCTCTTAATGAGAAATAAGAGAAAAACATGGATCAGACTCCTCTAAAGATGAGTTGAACTCCCTTATTTTTTGTTTTAATTTTTGAGATAACTCTAGATGTCTTAGAAGGACCTAAACCTAGATGCATTATTATCCATTGTTTTTTTATATGAGACAAGTAAGTCCCTACAATCACCTAACACATTATTCATATCTAGATATATATATATATATATATATATATATATATATCTTGGTGTTTGAATAAATGATTTCAACATATGCATGTGAGTATATTTAGATGAATGAATTTGGTAAATAAATCTATTACTTTTAGATATATTAAAAAAAAGCCAGGCCACAATGCATATGAGCTTAAAGGTTGCCTTGTCTAGGATGAGTCAATAATCCAATTCCTAACAATGCAAGAGACCCTTATTTCAAAATAAAGAATATACTCAAAATGAAACTTATAACACCTCCAATAACCCTATGTAGGGTATAGCCCTAAGTCAACCCTAGGGTCAAGTAGGGAAGATATAGAGGTACTTGATGCCCAAGGAATCATAAGGAAATCTCACTCCATTAGTACATAATGCATGAGGATCATGAGAAAAGTTTCACTCAATGAGGACAAGAGGCATCAGGGGTTAGGGGAGATCAGTCCATTAGTACATGTATCCCTAGATACCCTAAGGGGATAACCAAGGCAAATAACTCATGAGGAATATATAAAGAGTAAAAATATTTATGTAACTATGAAACCTAAGGGAGGTCGTGAACAAACTTAAGGGTCCTACAAAAAGCACTTTCTCAATGGTTTAATGACTTTTCCAAACTCTTTGGAGCTAGAAAGATGTTTTTATATGAGGAGTCACTCGTTGAGCATGACTCCGCCTAAATTCAAGAATTGTGATTTGTGGACTCATATTGTCTACATCTGAAATAAGGTGAACTTTGTATTTGTACTATATCCAAATACTCATTTTATCTTAATGTTGGTGCAAGAGAAAGAATAGCCACCTATAATGCACAAAAGTCTAATGAATATTTTTAGCTAAATGTAATGGTATTATTAGAGGATATGGAGATATTATGTCACCGACTTATGTAAGTAACCTTTCATGAGCAAGAACTGAGTGAAAATGTTAACATAATGAGATAAAATAAAGCAATGGATGAGAATGAGGAACCATGCTTAAGATATTCTTTGTTCTTAACTCATTCAATGCACACACATATATATATATGATCACTTTAATAAAGGCTTGTTTATGGTTAGTAGAAAAATCAATCCATGAGGGTTGTTATCCCCAATAATACATGTTAAAACCCTAAATATATTTGACGTCCTTGTATGAATGAGAAACGTGTGTGATATCATCATGATGAGTTAGCCTCAGTGGTAATATGTCTTTCTCATTCAATACATTTTAACTTGAACATGTCTATCTAAGATATTTAAAGGGGGTTAGCTAGAGTTTGACTTGTTTTTATTAGTCCATAGAGAGGGATACTTGAGGAGGAAAACCACAAGAATAGGAGTTTGTAGGTTGTGTCCTGAGGGCCTAATCTCAAACTATAATGTAATGTATGATGAAACTCACAAGATATGCTAGTCCTAAAATAGAAGAGCTAGACCAAATGATGTTGGAAACCCTAGATGTCCTAATGGGACCTAACCACTATACTTTGATATAGTATTTATGGTAATTATGCTTGATGAACCACACATCTAGGTGAGGGAAGAGTCCCAAGACCCTCCATAAGGCATTATAATGAACCTTACATTTGCATGAGGGAAGAGACTCAAAACCATAAAGGAGGTATGTTGATATAGCATTAGACTCAGGTTAGTGGTCCAAATATAGAGATGTAGAGGTTGTACCCAAGAGATTTAAGTAATACATGGTCATGAGATCTTCACTTGGGTAGATTGTAGCTCGAGTAACTTGAGCCTTGAGAGCTCATCCTAAGTTCTTGTGAGGTCAACCTCAAAACTATATATGTTGAAGAAGTATTAGGTTTCTTTCAGTATATATATTAGGGACATGATACCACCCATAAACCAAGGGGAGGATGGAAATATTAAACAATGAGATGAATCCAATACCTTGATGTGTATCCTCCGCCTCCTACACAAATTGAACTACCCACTTAGAAGATGTCTTGTGGGCATACTCCACTGCATACAAAATTCCAATCGGAACATCCCCATATAGTTTGGCATTTTGTAAGGCCTTTTAATTCTTGGTAGAACTTGACCATAGAGCCATGTGGGAAATATGGAGATGGAACATAGACGTGATCCAATAAAATATCATTATAAGCTTCAAGTTGATGCATTAATTGATTGTACTTGGCCTCAAGTATATATAATGTGATAACTAAGAGGATTCATTATAGCAATATCCTACTCAAGAAGTATCACCTTGGGAAAGAAAGTGTTGTTGTTCAATTCGAGGTTGAGGTACCACCCAGGGAAATTAAGATCGAGACCAAGTGGACCATTTGAGTTTATAACATCATACCTACATGAGGTTGTAGAAATAAAGGATGATGTCAATGGGTATATATTGAAACACTACTATGGTGTTGAAGTTTGCTGAGATGTTCAAATATTGAATTTGATCAAAAATAATTTGATTAGAGATGTGTTGTGTGAAGCCTAAAATATTAAATAAGGGAACATGTGGGATGAGGCTCACCCCTTGGTCATTTTCTTTGAATGTCTTTTATCCATGTTTCAATTTTTGCATTTTTTTAGTCATAAGCATACAACCAAAATAACTTCACATAATATTTCATGCATTTTAAAATGTCTAGGTGATGTATTATTATCAAAGAGTCAATGCATTGAACCCTTGGTCAATTCCATCAACTTCATACATCACAAAACAACATATATACCAGAATCAATGTTGATACACTGACCTCTTAGTCAAGTTAATCGACTTTATTCACCCATAATTAGGCACAAATCTAGATTTCAATTGATGCATCAACCCCCTAGTTGATAGCATCAACTTTAATCATACATCAACAAGAAATGTTGTAATGTTGTGTTGATAGTCGACTCCCTTATCTATAGCATCGACACATCCTTGTAGCAAGCAAATAAGGAGTTCATCTAAGGGATGCCCCATTGATGCCTCACATACAGACCATTGACAACCACCACTCTAAACCTATGGATAGTTCTGAACCATCAATGCATCAGTGTGCTTGTCAATGCATTGACATGGCAAATTCTTCCAATCCAATGGTGACTAATGTTTGTATTACGGGGAAAATGGGAGGTGCATTTCACATCCACTTCCTCCCATCCTTCAAGAAACATTGAGAGAGTTCCTTCTCCCCTGATGAGATTCATTGGCATCCCTCTTCACAGTGTTATTTTTATCCAACAACTTAAACACCATGTTTAAGACACCTCACAAAGACATATATACTTTCCCTATTTGTTGGCCACATCTGTATGGGCCGCTACTCCTCCATGCTTGATCATGAAGCCCCACCACCTAGCACTCTCTAAAAACAACCAACACATTTACCATACCAACCTCAACAAGCATGTCATGAAGATGAGGTGTTATGGCGTATGCAAGTTGGTGGAGGAGATGGGCTTCATCAAGGATTTGTGTCAAATTTGCAAGGTCTGGGGAATGTTATCAACCACGATTATTTGATGAGTGGGATACATACCTCAATTTCTCATGTAATCCCTCATCATTCTTGATGAATTTTATCTACCCTGACATGGAATGACCAAGGGATGTGCTCAATATCTTTCTATCTCTACAATGTCAAGAAGAAGATGACACTCTAGGAATTCAATGCTTGGATGGTGTTGTGTGGTTTCCACATCAACTTTTCACATGTTTTCACACACAAATTCAGTTCGTTTTGTTCTCATTTAGACTCGATTCATATCATTCTTGCTACCTTTTTATTATTTTACTTATCACATGATGTGTATTGCATATTTGCATCAAAGGAATCAAATTGGAGGTTTTCCAACTCAATTTCATCTTATTCAGAAATTCTCCAAGCCTTGCAACATCCAGAACTTTAAAATTGTTGAAACAACAATGCACACGACGTGTCTTATTTAAGACACGACGTGTGCATTTCCAGAAGACCTATTGATGCGATCATTGAAGAAAAGTACATTGTGTGTCCATAAAAAGACACGATGTGTACCTGGGAATCCAGAACTGAGTCCATCCCTTTTGGAAAAGTACAGGGTGTATATTAAATTATACACAACGTGTGCTTATTACAGAAACAGCTGCCAGAGACAGGACATGTCGTGTCCAGAGAAAGACACGGCGTGTGCCTGTTAGTTTCAGCAATTTTCAAATATGACTTTTTTCATTTTAAAAGACGAAACTACTCTATGGAGCAGTTATCTTTTGTCATTATTCAAAACTCTTTCATCCTAGAGTAAGGCTAGAGCAAGGAGGGCGATTTTGGAGGTAGAAGAGGGTGGTTTCTTGCAAAAGAACTCCATTTTTCTTCTTTTCTTCTCCAAGGTGCAGCAGAGCTTCTTCACTCCACCAAGCTTCTTGGGAGAGATTTTTGTCCAATTTGGAGCAAATGTAGAAGTGGGATTGTGTCCTCAAGTTAGAATTCTACCTTTCTTTGGTTACACCTTGGGATTACTTAGCTTTTCCTTCTCTAAATCATGTTGAATTCTGAAAATTCTGCACATTTTCTAATGTACTCTATCATGGACGAGTAGTTTCCTTTTCTTGGAAATGGGAGATTATCTCCCATGTCATAGCATGTATGGAACATGACAATTTTGTACTAATTGCTATGTTGCTTGTTTTTCCACCTTGTGAGTACCGGTTTCTTCTTTTCTACATGTATGGTTGGCCACCTTATGTATATGTTTTATGCTCTTTTACTTGATCTGAGAAGATAGGTGGGAGAGTAAGGAGGTACTCTCTTGGAAACTCCTTCTTTACCATGAGAGTGGAAATTATGGAGTCAAGGAGTAGGTTTGTGATCCAAAATGAAATTCATACATGGGAATGTTGAATTGAGTTAGGATTGTTGTACTTGCACCGAGAGGTGAAGTACAACATACAACTCTCCTTTAAAATAAGTGCTTAGTATGTTTAAATTTCATGCTCCTGTTGTATGCTATGATATGTGGATGAAATCCTAAGTCCAAGATTTTTCCATATTTGATTTTCAATCTCCTTTAGTAATCCATTATTGTTTGTTTAATTCTGAAATTCTAGTATAATCAACCAAATCACCTTTAAAATGGTCTAGATTGTTGGACCTTAGCACTGTTATGTTTAATTGATTGCTTAAGCTCCTTGTGTTTGATCTCGACTACAACTACTTCTGTATACTTGCAGAGATTGGTTAGTTGAGTAAAAGATCTTTCTTAAGATTGAAACTCGTTAGTGTAATAAACCAACAAGTTTTTGGCATCGTTGTCGGGGAGCTACATTCAATCTAATTAGAGTAACAAGTGCTAATTATTATTCGAGACTAGATCATCATTACCATTTTCAAGTTTCCATATATCTCTTAGTTGTGTTCTCAATTTTTCTTACTATTTTTCATGTTGTATGCATCGCTCGCAAAGAGGCCTTCAAATATCAGCGTTGTTAGACCTTGAAATCGAGTGTACCCTTTCAAGCTTAAGAAGAGAAAGGAGAGTAGAACAACCACTACTAAGAGGTGTTACACCATCATCACTGCCACCATCTTTTCACCTTTTGAAGAAGCTACACCAAGTGATCCAACCATGGAGGACGACCATCCTTTGAAGGATTTTGCAATGTCAGTCGCCACAAACATTTGTGGGGCCATTGACCTGCCTGCAGTTGAAGCGAACAATTTCTCTATTGCTCCTTCCATGATGCAGATGATACAATAGAACTGCTTTGGAGGTACAGTCAATGAAGATCCAAATCTTCATGTGGCTGAGTTTTTGGAGTATATGAATACTTTTTGAATCAACAGTGTATCCGTCGAAGGAGTGAGACTAATGTTATTTCCTTTCACCCTAAGAGATAGAGCCAAGGTGTGGCTTTTGTCTCTTCCAAAGAGGTCAATCAATAGTTGGGACCAACTTCTAAATGCTTTCCTTACAAAGTATTTCCCGTCGAGTAAGATAGCCCAGCTAAGGAATCAGCTCACTAACTTCTCTCAAAATCATGGAGAAACTATGTATGATACATGGGAGTGGTTTAAAGACCTTCAACGTCTTTGCCCCCACCATGGGTTGACCAACTAGCTGCTACTTCAAACGTTCTATAATGGTCTGTTCGACAACACTCGGTTGACATTGGATGTTGCAGCTAATGGAGCATTGATGACTAAGTCTTATAGAGAGAGGCTTATGGCATCATCGAAAATATAGCCCTCAACCATTGCCAATGGGGATCAGATAGGAGAGCACAGTCATCCTCTATAGATAGTTCTTCAACTGGGAGGCAAGGAGGGAAGCATATTGTTGTTGTCATTGATCTTATTGCTGCTAAACTTGATGTTCTTACACAGAAGTCCAAGAAGATGACTACATTGCAAATCCAATCAGCTGAAGTGATATGTGAAGCTTGTGGTAACTCGGGACATACTTCTTCATCATGCTTTGCTCCTAACATGAATAAAGGGAGCCTAGAACAAGCCAATGTCGTTGGGATGCAGGGGAACAAGTTGTACAATCCCTATTCCAACACCTACAATCCAAGATGGAGAGATCATCCTAATTTCTCCTACCGGAACACAAGCAACGCTCAGAACTTCCAACATAGATAGAAACAACCACAGCAACAACAACACTTTAATAGGCAAAACAACGAAAATCTGTCAGGCTTTAACAACAACAGAGGTTACCAACAGCAACATCAACCCCAAAGTTCTTCCTTGGAGGCCATGATGGAGAAATTTATCTCCATACAGATGCAGCAGAATGAAGAGTTAAGGAGCAACGACAAGCTCTTGAAGGACGTGATTGCTCAACTCTCTCAAAAAGTGGAGGGCATTACCACTCACACAAGAATGTTGGAAAATCAAATTGCCCAATAAGCTTTGACACAGTAAAAGAACACCCAATCTGGTTCTCTTCCAAGCCAATCGGAGGTGAATCCAAGGCAGCAAGCTAATGCCATCACCTTGAGAAGTGGAGCTGAAATCCACATATCTTCTTCACCCAAGGAGAAGAATGTAGAAATCGCCTATGATGAAAAGCTTGACAGTCCTACAGAAGATAAAGGTAAAGGTACAGCTGAGGTACCACCTTCCTTTAAGGCAAATGCACCATTTCCACAAAGGCTTGCAAACACGAAGGAGGACTCAAAGTTTAGGAAGTTTATTGACATTCTAAATAAACTTCATGTCAACCTTCCATTAGCTGAAGTTATTGCAAAGATGCCTTCATATGCCAAGTTCTTAAAAGACATCCTTACTAAAAGGAGGAAGGTAGACCAAGTGGAGACGTGATTCTTTCTGAAAGAATCAGTTCTATCATTCAGAATCGACTTCCTGAGAAGCTAGATGACTTGGGAGCCTTCACTCTACCATGCAAGATCAGTGACACCACTTTTGACAAAGGACTTGTAGACCTCAGTGCTAGTATCAGTCTCATCCTGTCTACTCTGTGGCAAGAGCTAGATCTTGGAGATCTAAAGTCTACAAAGATGGCCATTGAGTTGTCCGGTCATTCCATCAAATACCCAAAAGGTATTGTGGAGGATGTGCTAGTGTAGATTGGTATGAATAATGGATCTGGAAATTTTGGGGTATTTTCTATTGCTAAACCAGATGCTACTGAAGAAGACACTCCAATTGTTAATGACAAAGCCAAAAACGATGCAGTTGGAAGAAAGGTAGAACTTAAAGCCCTTCCACCAGGGCTAAGGTATGCATTTCTTGATTCCGACTCTACTTCTCCTGCTATAATCAATAATGAGTTAACCAATGAACAAGAAAGTAAATTGCTTGCCAAATTGCGCTTGTATAAAGATGTTATTGGTTACTCTATTGATGATTTGAAGGGCATTCATCCCTCTATTTGTATGCACCGAATAAATATGGAGGATGATGCTAAACCCACCATTGAACCGCCTAGACGTTTGAATTAAAATATGCTTGAGGTAGTTAAAAAGGAAATCTTTAAGTTAGTTGATGTCGGTATCATCTATCCTATAAGTGACAGCCCTTGGGTTAGTGTCATCCGTGTGGTGCCTAAGAAGGGGGCGCAAATGTCATCAAGAGAGACAATGATGAGTTGATTCAAACACGTATTGTCATGGGATGGCGTATGTGTATTGACTACTGGCGTTTGAACAAAGCAACCCGAAAGGACCATCTTTCATTGTCATTTATCGATTTAATTCTTGAACGCCTTGCAAAACACTCTTAATTCTATTACTTGAATGGGTATTCTAGGTTTTTCCATATTCCTACTAACCCCCCCCCCCCCCGACCAAGAGAAGACCAAGAGAAAACCACTTTCACATGCACATACAAAACTTATGTTTATCGTCGTATGCCTTTTGGCCTTTGCAACGTTCCAACGATGCATGATGGCTATTTTTTATGATTTTATTGAAAACATAATGGAAATTTTTATGGATTATTTTAGTTTTTATGGAGATTATTTTGATCAATGTTTATGCAACCTATCATTAGTCTTAGCCCACTGTAAAGAGGTTAACCTAGTACTAAACTGGGAGAAGTGCCATTTCATGGTACAATCTGGAGTAGTATTAGGTCATGTTGTATCTAACAAGGGTATTGAGGTTGACAAGGCCAAGGTGGAAGCTATTGAAAACTTGTCTACTCCTTCTTCAGTCAAAGACATCTGTAGTTTCCTTGGTCATGCAGGTTTCTATAGAAGATTTATCAAAGATTTCTCCAAAATCGCAAAGCCATTATGTTCCTTACTTGCCAAAGATGTTGAATTAATATTCAATGATAACTATCATATCGCCTTCACCAAGCTAAAAGAAGCTCTTATTTCTGCACCAATCATTCAACCACTGGACTAGAACGCTCCATTTGAACTGATGTGCGACACAAGCGATTATGCAGTGGGGGAAGTTCTAGGATAAAGGAAGGATAAGAAGCTTCATGTCATATACTATGCGAGCAAGACCCTAAATGAAGCACAAATCAATTACACAACCACAGAGAAGGAGATGCTTGCTATAGTGTAATTTCGACAGTATTTGGTAGGATCTAAGGTGATTGTTTATACGAATCACACTACAATAAAGTATTTGATCAATAAGAAGGATGCAAAACCTCATCTCATCCGCTGGATACTGCTTCTGTAAGAGTTTGATCTTGAAATCCAGGATAAGAAGGGGACAGAGAACAATGTTGTAGATCATCTTTCCAGATTGACTACAAATGCTGGAGATTGTTTGCATATTGAAGATCATTTGCCTATTGAGAAGCTTTATGCATTATCATCCACCCAAGTGTCGTGGTTTGTAGACATTGTAAATTTTCTTACAACAGGACAGCTGTCGTCGGGTTTGACATACCAATAAAAGAAGAAGTTATTCCATGATGTAATTTTTTACTATTGGGATGACCCCTTGTTGTTCAAACATGGGAGTGATGGACTTATTCGCAGGTGTGTCGCTGAAGAGGAGATTGCTACCATTATTTCTGAATGCCATGCCTCTCCTTACAGAGGTCACTTCAGAGGAGAGAAGACTGCAGCTAAGATCCTACAAGCAGGTTTCTATTGGCCAACTTTGTTTAAAGATGTCAATTTGTTTTTCAAAGCTTATGATAAATGTCAAAGAACCAGAGGAATTTCTAGACGTGATGACATGCCTCTTAACTCTATCTTGGAGATTGAGGTATTCTATGTATGGGGAGTTGATTATATGGGACCATTCCCCTCCTCATGTGGTTACCAATATATTCTCATCACTGTTGAGTACGTCTCTAAATGGGTTGAGGCCATCCCAACCCAACCACCGGATGCAAAGTCTGTAGTAACACTTTTTTAGAAAATCATCTTTCCTCGCTTTGGAGTTCCAAGAGTTGTAATCTCATATGGTGGTATGCATTTTGTTGAGAAACAATTCAACAATCTTCTTTCTAAATATGGAGTCACACATAAGGTCTCTACACCTTATCATCCTCAAACTTCCAGGCAAGTAGAGGTCTCAAACCGACAGCTTAAAGGCATTCTAGAGAAAAAGTGTCTAGTTCAAGGAAAGATTAGGCACTGAAGATAGATGACGCACTATGGGCATATCGGACAGCTTTCAAGACTATCATAGGCAGAACCCCATTTAAGCTGATATATGGTAAATCTTGTCATCTTCTACTGGATCTAGAGCACCGTGCACTATGGGCTATAAAGTTTTTAAACTTTGATATGAAGAAAGATGGTGAGAAGCATCTTTTGTAGCTATAAGAACTGCAAGAGCTAAGGCTTGATGCATATGAAAATACAAAGCTCTACAAATAAAGAACCAATTTGTGGCATGACAAGAGAATCCAGAGGAAGGATTTCAAAGAGGGAGACAAAGTGTTGATGTTCAACTCAAGACTTAAACTATTTCCTAGAAAATTAAAGTCAAAGTGGTCCAGTCCTTTTCTCATATTAAAGATTTTTCCTTATAGAGTTGTTGAATTGCAAGGCAAGGATGAAGCATTCAAAGTAAATGGGCAATGTTGCAAGTTGTACACTTCGGGAGATGAAGTTCACAAGGGAGTTTCTTGCTCCCTTCAAGATGCATGAATGACATTGAAGAGTCTCACTTCGGACTCTAAATGGAGGACCTCATGGGGGTTTAACCCACATTAGGATAGATTTCTTTTCAAGTCGTTTAAGTCAAAAACACTCTTTAGTTTTGTAAATAAGCTTGTCATGGATGAATGTAATATTTAGTTTTGTAAATAAGCTTGTCATGGATGAATGTAATAATCTAGACGATTCTATTGCATATCTGGTATAAATTCTATGTTGACAAAGGTTGTTTTCTACAGAAACTACAAAAGACACGGCGTGTCTTAATTTGCACACGTCGTGTCCCCAATCTCAGAACTCAATTGAATGAGTATTATCTCCAGGTACACGACGTGTCTATATTTAGACACGCCGTGTCACAATCCAACAACTACAAATATTCTCAACTGGAATAAAGAACACAGTGTGTCCTATTATACACACGTTGTGTACTCATGCAGAGGATGAAGGAGTAGGAAATATGGAAAGCAAACACGACATGTCTTTATTTGCACATGTCGTGTTCATTATTAGAGAAAGAAACATCAATTACTCTAAAGATATACATGTTGTGTCCAGTACTATGCATGATGTGTATCACAACAGAGGATAAAGAACAAGATTTCTAGAAATAGTACACGGCGTGTCTTTATTTGAACATGATGTGTAGCTTATCAGTGCATTTGGGCATTTGAAATTCTGGAATGTCACACGACGTGTACAAAATGGAACATGTCGTGTCTTTTATTACAAAAAATGAGTTTTGATATGACACACGTCATGTCTTTATTTGCACACATCGTGTCTTTTGTCAAAAAAGTAGATTTAAAACCTAGACACACGGTCGTCACTTTCACTCAAACTTTCATTTGAGACAAAGCATCTGTGTGCCCTATCACCTTCTCCCCAACCGTCGTGCGCCTTAGCACAATCTGCTGTCGTGTCGTGTTTATCTCCCACAGTGTGTCCACCTCTACTTCGAGCAGCTCCACCATCATCGTGTGCTCCTCTTCTTCACAGCGTGTCTTCCGCAAGCAGTCGCCACCAGTTCTTTCTCCTATGTCCACGTGCCCTAGCACAAGGTGGTGCTAGCCCTACCGTCAAGCTCAAGTTACCAACCTCATCTTCTTCTTCAAGCTAGCTGTCGTCGTCATCTTCAACCTCGAGTCGCATCCATCTTCTCAAGCAAGGTCATGAGAAAGGATCCATCAACCTCATCTCCCGACGCCTCCACGACACCAAGGAGATCAAACAAACTTAGCCGCCGTCGTCAGCGTGACCACGACGTGAACCAGCAACAAGCCGTTGTAGCCCCCTCCTCTTTCTTTCCCAAAAATTGGCTATTCGTGACCTGCTGAATTCCGCAGATCTCTAGGTACACAGTGTGTACCCAGTTGCACACGGCGTGTGCATTCCAGTCAGAGCCGACCTCCTATATCATACACACGGTGTGTCTGCCTTAGCACACGACGTGTGTGAACTAGTCAGCAGCAGGCATGGCTCCATTCAAGCAGTCCAGCAACCGCAAGCACGGCGCTAGCTCCTCCCAAGCATCGGGGTACATCTTTACTATGAAGTTTCGGGTCACTCCAGAAGAAGACCCGACTAACCAGTTCTTGATTGCAAGTAGAGTTCTCCCTATGCAGTTTTCTTATCAGCAGACGATGACAACTCTGGGCTTCAAGGATGAAGCCCTCATGCACCTACAAGACCTGGGTTTGAGCTACATTTGCCTAACGGTATCAAACACTTACACTCATCTTGTATATGAGTTTTTGACGACACTCATCACCGAGCAAGACCCTCAGAAGAAGCTCGAGCCCTTTGGTATTATACGTTTTAGACTTTTGGGTCATTCTTTCACGCTCACATTTCAGCATTTTTGTGAGTTACTAGAGTGTCACTATGATGGCGCGATTAGTTACCCAAACACTTTTCATAGCTGTGAGTTTTGGTTCGAGATTTCTGATGAGGATTTCCATGAGGTGAAATCAGCCAGGGCATCCTCTATCCACAACCCTATCTTCCGGTATATTCATCGTCTTCTTAGTACGGGGGTTTTTCCAAGAAGGAGACACAAGGGGTTGTTGGGAAGCATGATCTCTTTTTCTTATGGGACATGATGTACAAGCACAAAATCAATGTTGATTTCTATATTCTTCAAGGTTTTCTTGAAAGAAGGTGAAGAAGAGGGATGTCGGCAACATCATGTGTGGCAATTTAATTAATTTGATTGCATAGAAACTTAACGTGGATTTGACAGGTCTTAAGGTTGCACAGGCAGAAACCTGGTAGATATTCAGTATCTTCTCTCTGTAGGCTTGATCATGAAGATTCCAGGTTGCAACAACAAATTCCATCTGTTCTTTGATGATGATTAGTATATTGACCTTCTAGATCCAGAGCATGCCACCTTGGAGAACAAGGACAACTAGAAGGTCATGTTGACCACTAGGAGGAGATAGCAGCAGCCCAAGCTGTTGATGATACCGGGGCAGGTCCTTCAGCCCCCTCTGGTTCTTCTGCTCCACCGCCTCCCTCCACCAGCACCCAGACAGAGTATTCCTGGGCGATGCCTGATGTCAGGCATCTTTAAGGCTATGTGCAGTAGTGGTTTGATCACATAGACAGCTGCCTGGACCAGATGGGAACGCAGTATACTATGATGCACGACATAGTCCACCGCATGGACTCGTGGCACATCTCACAGGGCCACTACTCCATCCCGTAGCCATATCTGCCACTGTCACCATAGCAGCAACCAGAGCCTGCTCCACAGCCCACTCTGATGGATGTCCCGGAGGATGATCTTGTCAGCCAGTTATTTCAGACCAACCACAGGGGTGCTGGCCCCTCTTATTGATCTTTCATCCATGACAGGTATCTCGTTGATACCTCCATGAGTTCGATTGATGCAGTGAGGACACTACAGATTTCAAGTTTAGGAGGGGTACAACCAGCCAGTATTGTAGTCTCTGTTTCATTTTTTTTTGCTTTTGTCATTTGCTTTCATCATTTGCTTTTGTTGGTCATGTCAGTCTTCTATTTCAGTCTTTTATTTCAGCATGTTTCATGTTCTGTATTTCCCTTTATGGCAAACTTGATATAAAATGAGGCTTTTGAAATGGAGTGAACTCTTGTATGCTTGAATCATCTTGTACGTTGTACTTCTTTATGCCATATGAAAGAATTAGTAAAGGACATGCATGGATCAAATGGAAAATGAAATCCCCCATGTACATGATCTTGGTTTGTAATTGTAGTCTGAACTCTCAATTTTCACATCTTTGATTTCTAAATACATGTAATGGTCAAAACATTTAGCAAATGAATCAACTCTACAACACTATTTAGAATATGGGATACTCTTATCAAACTCTTAGTGCATATATAATTGATTTTTCAGTGAAAAAATTGTAGATTAATAAATGAAATATTGTTAACTTAACCTTCTAGTTGACTCTCTTATTTTGTGCAAAAACCTCTTTTATCATTTTCTCACTTTACCCAATAAAAGATGGCAAACATCCCACATATCATGCTAGCCTGGTGTGAGTCCGATCTGGCAAAGATGGTTAGGTGGTATGAAAATCAAAAGAGGATCAAAATAACACCCCAACCGACACTCCATGTGTGTGTAAGCCTAAATTAGCAGTCGAGTGCCAGAATCCCAAAAATCAATCATTATTTCTTTTCGAGAAGAGAGATCAATTGAGATTGTTAAAGTTAACTAAGGTTTCATCTTTTACATCCATAATAGCTGAAATTTTTGTTTTGTACATCCACTAGTTGTTTGGCTTGACTATCCAAATCCTATTTAGTGTTGTTTAGTTGATTGTTTCGTTTAATTTGTGACCACCTTTGCTGAACTAAAACTTCTCTATCTTTGATGTTTGAATTGAGACAATGTCTATGAAAATAAACCTAATGTATATGGTTGGTTGAGCTTATTTCATATCTTCATTTTGCTTAATCCATGCATGAACTTGAAAATTCCTTCATTTGTTTGGCTATGTTCTTTTTGCTTGATGACAAGCAATGATTCAAGCTTAGGGGGATTTGTTGTGTGGTTTACACATCAACTTTTCACATGTTTTCACACACAAATTCAGTTCATTTTGTTCTCATTTAGCCTCTATTCATATCATTCTTACTACTTTTTTGTTATTTTACTTATCAAATGATGTGTATTGCAGATTTGCATCAAAGGAATCAAATTGGAGGTTTTCCAACTCAATTTCATCTTATTCGGAAATTCTCCAAGACTTGCAACATCCAGAACTTTAAAATTACTGAAACAACAATGCACACGACGTGTCTTATTTAAGACACGGCGTGCGCATTTCCAGAAGACATATTGTTGCGATCACTGAAGAAAAGTACACGGGGTGTCCATAAAAAGACATGACGTGTACCTAGAAATTCAGAACCGAGTCTAGCCCTTCTGGAAAAGTACATGGTGTGTATTAAATTATACACGACATGTGATTAGTACAGAAACAACTGCCAGAGACTGGACACGTCATGTCCGGAGAAAGACACGGTGTGTGCCTGTCAGTTTTAGCAATTTTCAAATACGACTCCTTTCATTTTAAAAGATGAAACCACTCTATGGAGTAGTTATCTTTTGTCATTATTCAAAACTCTTTCATCTCATAGCAAGGCTAGAGCAAGGAGGGCAATTTTGGAGGTAGAATAGGGTGGTTTCTTGCAAAAGAACTCCATTTTTCTTCTTTTCTTCTCCAAGCTTTTTCTCCAAGGTGCAACAGAGCTTCTTCACTCCACCAAGCTTCTTGGGAGAGATTTTTGTCCGGTTTGGAGCAGTTGTAGAAGTGGGATTTCATCCTCAAGTTGGAATTCTACCTTTCTTTGGTTACACCTTGGGATTACTTAGCTTTTCCTTCTCTAAATCATGTTGAATTCTGCAAATTCTGCACATTTTCTGTTGTACACTATCATGGACGAGTAGTTTTATTTTCTTAGACATGGGAGAGTAGCTCCCATGTCATATAAACATGACAATTTCGTACTAAATGCTATGTTGCTTGTTTTTCCACCTTGTGAGTATTGGTTTCTTCTTTTCTGCATGTATGGTTGGCCACCTTATGTGTATGTTTTATGCTCTTTTGCTTGATCTGAGAAGATAGGTGGGAGAGTAAGGAGGTACTCTCTTGGAAACTCCTTCTTTACTACAAGAGTGGAAATTATGGATTTGAGGAGTAGGTTTGTGATCCAAAACGAAATTCATACACAAGAATGTTTAATTGAGTTAGGATTGTTGTACTTGCACTGAGAGGTGAAGTATAACATACAACTCTCCTTTAAAATAAGTGCATAGTATGTTTAAATTTCATTCTCCTTTTGTATGCTATGATATGTGGATAAAATCCTAAGTCCAAGATTTTTCCATATTTGATTTTTAATCTCCTTTAGTAATCCATTACTATTTGTTTAATTCTAAAATTCTAGTCTCATCAACCAAATCACCTTTAAAATGGTCTAGATTGTTGAACCTTAGCACTGTTGCGTGTAATTGATTTCTTAAGCTCCTTGTGTTCGATCTCGACTACAACTATTTCCATATACTTGTGGAGATTGGTTAGTTGAGTAAAAGATCTTTCTTAAGATTGAAACTCGTTAGTGTAATAAACCAACAGATCGTATGATGAAGCCAAAGGTTTAACCCAGAGAGCTGCCACTATGAATAACCATGGTATGGATGACACAACAATAGGTATTTGACTCCCGTGCATCATGTTTCTATATTGAGCACCCCTTTGTATGATATCTTCATCAGATGCTCAAAATAATCTTCACCCAAATGACGCAGAAAAGACAAGGTGCAGAAAGATGACCTCTAAACCCTTATTATTTTCATGTATCTATATGAGGAGTGCATTACCATCAGGGCATTTTCCTCAACCACATGATCAAAGATGATTGGTCCAACAAAAATCTATGATCAACTTTGGTGGCATTATCATCCTGACTGCCCAAAGCTTCAACCTTGACATCTCGAAGTTGTATACTTTAAAGATGAAGGACAACCTTGACTTCAAGCATTGTCATTAGGCTAAGATCCTTGTACAATACCATAAGGATTTGTTTTCATTATGTAAGTTGTTGGGAACAAAATCTCCTCAACTGAGGCTTCAAGCTCAAAGACCTTGAAAACCTCCATTGGCCAACCAACTAGTCATCATCTAATGAGGAGGGGGAGAATATTATATTATGGAAAGGACATCATGCTAAACCTTGCTCATGAACTCTAAGATGTGGCTATATGTCAGGTGGAGGTAGTCAGAACAGAAGAACAAGTGGCTAGAGGAGGTGACACATTCTCCATGACATACATGTGTGTCATTCTTACCTCTATCCAAGTAGGGAAACATTAGCACCAAGACACCCTTGATTAGGCATTCATCCAAAAAATCAAATTCCTACCAACCAGGACATGATGTTCTAGTTTTAGGATATAATGTTCTACAACGAACACTTGATTATCCGTAATTAGAATTTCTAGAAATGCATGATGTAGATGCAGTAGTATTCATATTCATTCTTTCACCACTACTAAGGTCAAGGATAATTTGGTACATACCCACACCCTCCACAACCCCAACATTAGAGATGAATTTTTAGGTACATTCATGCCACCATGTGTGCAATTCCCACATTACCCAAATCAGTCCAACCCAAGCTTCTATGATCCACCTCCACAGCACTAGCATTTGAGTATGCTCATTATAGTCTTTCTTGAAGCTAAGGATAGTGTCAATGAAAAGCATGGGGAAGATTGGAATAGTATTATATCATGTGTCTTTATCTAGTATCTTTCGTTCATGTCCTTACTTCCCTTTCAGTCAATAATTGAGTTTCTATCTATTGTAGTGCATTTCTATTTTAAACACAAAAAAGAGAGATAAAATAGTCAAGTCTAATCTAAAAAATCCATCAAGATCTTGTCTAATATCAATCGAGCTTATTTTTCCAATTTTTTCTAATTTTGTATTGTGTCTCTTAGAGCATGAGGACTCTTATATTTGACTTGGGTTGGTCAGTATTAAGACAATTTGATGGATTTTCTTGCCCATCTTGAAGTTCTCTAGAAGGTTGTTCAACATGTATATCTTAGCCTCCTTGACTTGCTTTGTGCCCCCATAGTTAATGCACAACTTCTCCCAAATCTCATAGGCGGTATCCCATGATAAGATGTGGTTGAACTCTATTGGGGTAAGGGTTGCATAGAGGATGCTTATGGCTTTGGCATTGAGCTGGGATTCTTTTAGTGCAGCTTCATTTCGTGTTGAAATAGCTCTGGTTGGCTCCTTGTATGGTTTGACCATCACTTTCCACATATCAAAGAGGAAGTTGGTGTATAATTGCATACGCCTCTTCCAATAAAGGAAGGTGGTGTCGTAGAAGACCGGAGGATGCATGGAGAAGCCTCCCTCTAGGTTGAGTGAACCAAGTATGTTCTCGCCCATCTTCTCATCTCGTGGGAGATTGTTGGAGAAGATCATTGGCTCTGATATCACTTGTTGGATCTAGGGCTCTAGAGGGGGTGAAAAGAGCTTCAAAATTCTCACAAGATAAGTTAGACCTTCAAATTATATCAATCAAAACCAATAGCTTAAAAGCAATTCGAAGTCCTAACTAAGCAAGCATAGCAAGGATGAGAGAAATTGAAACATGCACTTAGACAAGGTGGTTTAGAGTGGTTCCACTCTCCAAACTAGGAGAGAGTCAATCCACTGTCTAGATAGGTCAACCTCTATGACTTTGCAATCTGTGTATACTTATATTCATTCATAAGAGATACAAGGAGACCATCATACATCCAAAGACTTACCTATTCAAGACAAGAGTCTTCCACCTACACAAGGACTTACCTACTTGATCAAGATGTCTTCATCCTTCAACAAGGACTTACCCACACTTGCATCAAGTCTTTGGCCTTGAAGGAATTTACCCACTCTTCTTGAATCTTGGCCTTGTCCTTCTCCTTCACCTGGAGAAGAACTTCACCTCTTCTTCAACCTTGAAGAAGAACAGCAACAGCTTCACCTTCACTCAGAGTAGCTTGCTTCAACCTTTGCTTCTTTGAGAAAGGGGTAGGGAAGATGGAATGGAATGAGAGATTTATAAGCACATGAAGGTAGCTCTCTTACAACTGGCCTAACTCACTCATAATCATGAAATGCTTTGTAAAAAAGAGAGAGAAAGGGGCTCAAGGAGTTGCAACACACTCAACTATAGCAAGGACTTAGAATAACATGAATGAGAAAACTTAGAATGAACTCCAAGGGGTCCTATTTATAGTTGGGGGTGTTCCCTTGAGTGTGGGATCACTTAAGGACAAAATATAGTTGTTTTCCAAGTTACAACAGATTTGTTCTCACTCAAAACAACTCTCCAATGGTTATAATAACTTTGTCTATGTTTTCCATATTGTACATTCGGTCGAGTTTTAATAAATATAACTTGACTGATCCACTAAGTGATAAGCCAATTTTCAAACTATCGATTGAGTTTGTTCTGGGCAACTCGACCAATGAGTCAAAATTAGTTTTGCTTAGTTGATCGATCAATCGAGTTATGTGAGTGTGCAACTCGACCGACTTGGTCATCTTCAAAAAATCCATCACTGGATCGGTCAAGTTTCCAACTCGACCGATAAACAGCCTATGACAAATTTTCTAATTTGACTTTTGAGTGACCAAATGTTGGAATTAAGTGTCCCTGGTTTTTTTTCATCTTAGTTACAAGTCATATCATCAATAGAAGTGATTACAAAAATCATCTAAGGTCATTTGGAGTGATTTCCTAAAATGCGCACTTGCATTGCTTTTGACTTGAACTTGGACAAGCTAGGGCTTGTGTAATTTGATCTTTTTCATGTACCTAAAGCCTAAAATCAATCTTGAACAAACACATTAGATACATAGGAATGGAATGGTTAATTTATTATCAAAATATGAGCAATGTATAACTCTCAAGTCAATAGTTTCATCCTTGATTAGTCATGCAATTAAAGACCCTACATCTGTTACCCTAAACTACTCTATCACATTTAAATATTTTAGTAAAAAGAAAAAGACTGTGATATTAGCTCCATACAATGTTGGGTAAGTTTACTTACTTTTCTTATAATTTTGACTTGAGAAATTATATTTCATTGTGGATTTTGAGTTATATTTTTTTGCCTTCTTATCACTTAGGAATAACCATTGGGTCTTATTGGTTGTTGTCCCCGTGACGCTAACTATTTATTATCTAGATTCTAAGGGTGACAAAATAGACATTGGGGGACACAAATTGGAAAAGGCATTATTCACATGAGTAAATTTTTATATTTATATCCAATAACATATATATTACATGACTATTTACTAATGTCAATTCGATGTGTTACATTTACATATAGGGCTATAAAATATTTCAAAAAATGGAGGAAAGGTGGACACGAAAAAGAAAGTGATAGTTTGGGAGAATGTTGAGGTAGTTTTCTGACTCCAATGCATATTTATACCAACTATGCTTTCTTTTATTTATTAACTTTTTGTATGTTGAAATTTATAGTGTTCTGTACAAGATAACGGTTGGACATGTGAATACTATGTGATGCGGTATATGGACATGGTTGTCAGATATATGATAGTAGACATCGACGAGATATATAATGTAATCTATATATATAGTCTTCATCATCATAAGTATATAGTCTCATTAGATAATATGAACATATCAAACTTATTAATTATATATGTCATTCTCTTTGTAGGTGTTTAAAACAAAAGACTTCGATGCATAAGAAAATCTAGTAGATGTACACATGCCCTATACGAGAGAACAACTAGATGAGACACGAGAACAATGGGCAGAAGCCTTTAAAAGGTAAGTGAACTTTGAATTTAATTGGGATGAAGAAGATGAATAAGAACTTTAAATTCTATTATACATGTGGTGCTTATGACTTCTTGCAACTCTAAATTTGATGCATGCATATGTGAATGATGATCTATATACATGTGTGTGGATGTGAAGATGATTGAATGAATGTTTCTACATGTAATGAGAATGAAATTGGTATATATGTAAATGAAGTAGCATGTGTGTGAATGAATGTGAAGATGAATGAATTATGATTGCACATATGATGAGGTAGAATTAGAGAATGAATAAAATTATGTGCATATTATGTTTGTTATTACAGGTTTGATGGCATGTTGTTAAGTTGAACTCACAGGATGTTGTTAACCTGCGGTTCAGAACTGAACTACAGGTTCTGCATCCTGCTGACCAGTCGGGTAGCAGGCTATAGGCCTACCAATGAAAAAAAAATCAAAACTTAGTCATTGGTTGTATCAAAATAACCGACACTATAGGCCTAAGTCGTCGGATTTAGTAAAATAATTGATGTTAAAGGATAAAACCAAAACGGTCATGATAGACAGCACGGCCTCGTTGGGTACCATGCCATAGTTGTCATTTTCTTAGATATAAGTGTCATATTACATCAAAATCGCTGGTTATTTGGGTGGCAACCGACATTGTACATCATGATAGGTGTCGGCTTAGTATGAACCGACGATGTAGGGTCCTTATCAATTACAAATGACCTAGTATGTCTCTTTTGATGTCATTTTTTGGCATGCAACCAATGCCTAGGATCTCTATCTGAGTCGATTTCTTTTATCTACACAATCGGTGTTGGATCTCTGACATCCATTTTGCCTTCGCTAAAGAATTGACGTCTTAGACCTGTGGCTATAGTATTGTCCACTTAGGTTTGGTTTTTAACCGATGTTATAGGATTGTTTTAACTGACACAAAAGATAGTTTCTGTACTAGTGAGGCATGTTATATGCTCCATATGTTGAAAAGGAATTATGGGATACCTAATACATTCTTTAGATATTTCATTGAGATTATATCTAATAATTAAAAACTATATGGTCCTCCAAAGATGAGATAGTTTCACAGTAGGTTTCAGGAATGCTATTGATGACTATGAACTTCTAGATTTGGGTTTTCTAGTAGTAAATACACATGGAGCAAAGGCAGAACTGTTGAAACATGTATACAGGAATGCTTAGATAGAGCCCTCTTTACGAATAATTTGGAGGCTACTTTTTACATACTTTAAGGTTTGTCATCTCCAAAAATATTACCTTGATCATGGTCATATAATCATTAAGGATGATGGATAAGAAATAAAGAAGAAACACAAAAATCACTATTACAAGTTTGAACATTTTTGGACTTCAAAAGGACAATGAGGGCGGGTTGTAAAGAAGGTGCGGGCTTTTTCTCTGGGCAGTAATGTTCTAGAAAAAATCAAAATTTGTAGTGGAAAGCTAGAGGGATGGACTCACAACAAGTTTGGTGATATGAAAAAGAAAATCAAAGATCAAGAGAAAGAACTCATGGATCGCCAAGAACTTTCACCAAATAAGAAATGTTAGGAGGTAGTTAATAATCTAAAGTATTGGCACATACAAGATGTGAGCTTTTGGCTTGCTAGATCTAGGACAAATGAAATGGAGGAATGGGCCAAGAACATATTTTCCTTTCATCATAAGGAGTCAACATATGCAAAGAAATAAAATAGGAGTCAAAAATAGCAAGGGGCACTACAAAATTGAAGATAGGGACACTAAAAATCTTATCCTCTCTTTCTACCATGACTCGTTCAACACAATTCACCCATCTATCTTTGTAGAGGATATTGTGGGACTACTAGGGAGGATCTCTGAGGAGATGAGAATGATACTGAAAGTGGAGATTGAAGATCATGGGATTCTACAGGCTATAAACCAAATGCATCCTTATAAAGTGTCTGGTTCAGATGAGATGAAACTGATGTTCTTTCCAAAATTCTAGCTTGTTATTAGGAAAGATGTTGCGAACTACATCAAAGGATGGTGGTAAGAGGATCACAAATATAAAGATATAAATTCAATCCTTGTTTTTATGATTCCTACAAAAAAAATCCAAGGGATATTTCTGGTTATAAGCATTTTAGTCTTTCTAATTTACTATACAAAATTGTCTCTAAAGTAATTGCAAGCCACTTAAGATTGCTTATAGATCTAATTATTTCTAAAAATCAAAGTGCCTTTATTCTTGGCCACATGATCATTGATAACTCTCTTGCTTCTTGAACTATTCTACTCTATGAAAATGGGGTAAATAAAGAAGATTGGGAATCTGACATGCAAGATATGTCCAAGGCATATGATAGAGTGGATCGGGACTTCCTTCATCATGTACAAATTGATTTTGGTCTTGGAACGAATTGGGGGAATAAAATAAGGGAGTGTGTATCCACAGTGAGACGTGATTTTGCCATCAATGGGGACAGATCGAGAAACATTAGACCATCATGTGGACTGTGATAGGGAGATCCTCTCTTTCACCCCCCACATTTCATTCTTTGTATTAAGGCTTTTTCTACTTCTCTTGCTCATGGTGCTAACAATAACTTGATACATGGAGTGTGTGTTGGTAAGAATGTTTTGCCCATTTTTTATCTCTTTTTTGCAGATGGCGGTGTCCTCTTTTCTAAAGCAACTAAAGATGAATGTTTGGACTTAGCTAATATATTATTCAGTTCGAACAAACATCAGGGCAAGAGATAAGTTTATCCAAGACAGAAGTTGTTTCCAATAAAGGAGACAATCACGTAAAAGAAGAGTTGAGGATCTTAATACAAGTTAAGATGGCGGACCGACGTGCAAAATATTTGGACCTTTCAACAACCATTGGCCGGTCTAAAAAGCATGTGTTTAGTTATATTACTGAAACAAGTATGGAAGAAAATCTAAAGATGAGAAGAAAAGTTACTTCAAGATCAGGAAAGCAACTACTAATTAAGGGTATTATTCAAACTATTTCCAAGTATGTGATGAATATTTTTCAATTACCGGTGGAGTATTAGATAACACCCACATTGCAATTTTCATATTTTGGTGGAGTACAAAAGGTACAAAGAGGAAAGTTACGTGACTATGCCGGGGCAAGCTATGTCAACCAAAAAAGCCAAGAGCATGATTCTCGTGATATGCATGTTTTTAACCAAACTCTCCTCCCAAATTATTTATGAAGGCTTCGATTACCTTGACATATTGGGTCCTCAAGGCCAAATGCTTCCCGAGGACCTTAATTTTAGAAACCGACAGCCTAAGCTATATATAGGTGCTAGAGCCTTTGTGGAGGCAAACTGTGGTGGGTGGGTAATGACCAACTGATAAACTTGTAGAACGGCCGATGGAAGTACAACAACCTAAATCTCGTGGAGAGGCCGGGTGAAGACTTGGCTGAAGACATTGCATACATTTGCGATTTTATTGACCCTACATCAGGAAAGCGAGGAGCAGCTAGAGTGAAGAATCTTTTCCAGGAGATCACATCAAATCTGATCCTCAATAGACCGTTAAACAAACGACTACTGGTGGATGAACCAACTTGGTGGCCCTCTTTTAGTGGTGTTTGTGTAAGATCGTCATACTGGCAAAGTCCCCTCTGCTTTACTCCTTCTATGAGACGAGACAGGTGATGGATGAGAGCGTCTAGAAAACCATCTGGAATTCCCAGTGGGCCAGTGGCCTCCCAAACTTTTTCACTTCCTACGAAGGGTTTGTCGCGGTAGCCTGGCTACAAGAGGGAAACAACCGACATTGTACTGAGAATGGAGTTTGAACGCTCTGTGGCATGAAAGGATCAACCACATGCCTGTCCTATGGAAGCGCTCAAACAGCATGCAGCTCTTCAAGAATCGGCTATAGAATTAGACTAACAGAAGCAGCAAATTTATACTGACGATTTGGTAGATGATCTCGGTTTTGATCGACTAACCGAAGCAGCAACCACAATCTGGGGAGATTGATCTTTCAGAAATATAGTGACGATTTGGGGGATGTGGACAGTGCATCCATCATTTGATCCAGTCCTCCTGGAGTTCCGTCACGACAAGGGTGTGAGCGGAGGTCACCATGCCCATCGCCGTCGAACGACAAGGGTGATCGATGCCCGCCGATGACTACGCATATAATCATTGATGGAGCCACTCGCCTGAGGCCTGTGCGTCACCCAACTTCTGGGAGAAAAGGGCATGGCGCTGGGTATTGATAATTCTTGCGTTGTATATTATATGTTAATCTCTGGTTTCGACTCCCTGGCGATGGTACTAATCTTCATCATGACAACAGCACGGCGCGATCGTGTCTTAGACCTGTGTCTCGTAGATAGTTGCTATCTTATCCATTGAAGATATATAATACTATTTTTTGTGTGCATCATCGAGGTTCATAAGTGGCTATTTATACCCAAGATTCTGAGAAGAGGTCATTACATGTTCTTGCTAAGTCTATTCTTAATCATGAATTCTATATTAAACAAAGAAACGACTTGTTAGGTAGAATCAAAATACAATTTTTGGTACCCCAGTCCAAGGTGGTGGGGCACATGATACTCCCAAGTATCTGAAAGAAATAATAACTTTTTTTTCTCTGTGGAGCGTGTAGATAAAAAATATATTCTTGAATCTCTATATTTTCTTGGGAATTTTGTTGAATTATTGATAATGTGACGTCAGTAACATGATCTTCTCGTCTCCTGTGTTAACCTAGAACAAATCAATTTCTATTTTATGATCATGGATGTTGAAAAAATCAGTTTCAATTCAGTTCCAGGTTCATAGGTTCAGGGCAAATTGACAGGTGGTGCTGATAAATTTTTAGCAGTAGCCTCCATGCACACTGTTGATTGGGTATGATCATGTCGTGCTCTTAATTTCTTCTCAAACTTGTGAATTCAAAACCCAGTGATCCATAAATGGTCAATTTTGGATATTAATTTTGTCGAACTATGTAGGTTTTGGGCATAGAACTTATTGACCAAATTTAAACTCAGTTTTGAATTTGAATTTTGTCAAACCGAGTAATCTTCAAGTCTTAAAGAGTTGATGTCCAAATTTCTTACATATATGCCTCACCCACAGTTGGATCCTAGCTCCGCCACTGCATATAATTAAGGTCGACAGTGACGCTGCAGTAAGAAACTCAGGCAATGACATGGGCCTGAATGTGTTATGCGCGATCACTTGGGGAAAATGATTGCGGTGGATCACAGTTGACTGAACACTACAGGAGTCCGGAATTGGCTGATGCAGCTGCTGCACGGCGAGCAATGGAGACAACAAGGACGATTGACTTGCCGAAGATTTGCTTATGGCCTGATTCTCTAATCCTCATCTCGTCTCTTAAAGATCCTTTAGTCATTGATATCCTAGCTTAGTAGAGAGTTCTCCTTACTTTTAATCATATTAGTGAAGAGCTAATTAGGAAGCCCTCACAGCAGCCCAATAACCTCGTAGTAGTATGGTTGCCTTTTCCTTTCAAATTTCCCCACGTCTATTATAACTTATACAGTCCTTGATTCCAGTTGAAATAGGTGTGGTAGGGAGCGTTATCAAAAAATTGAACATACAGCTTTACTTTTAATCCTATGTTAGGAGGCAATGATTGGATGACTTACAGAGCACCTGAATAGTGCAACATACATCAAAGACATCTAATTAATGAATTTATTAAAACAAAGTTCAAAAATACAGAGTCATGAGACACGTACTTGGTTTGGTTGGGTGGTCTAACGCTCAGGTTTTGCCCTCTTGTCTGGCTACTACCATGCATGACCACGTAGCCAAAAATATCAGTAATTGTTGTTTACGTACATCAATAGTATGCATACACGTATTTAAGTTTTAAATGTCGGACTCTAGCATCTGAACAGTTTTGTTTCTGCCTTATTTGTTTACCTCTTCGAACCAAGACCTTTTGTGTTTAGGGAGACACCAGCAAACGTGCAAAACCTATTTACTATGAATGCTGATACTATATGCTGTACTCGTTGATTAGCTTTTAATGGTCTGATTTAATCTGTATCCTAAACACATGAACGTATAAAGGACTCCATAACTTGTTTTCATTTTTATGTATTGTACGCATATTGGGGGCGTGTTTCTTTTGGTGGAGATCATACATCCTAAATAACAGAATTTTTGAAATCGTTCACCTCAAAAAGCAGTAAATGTTTCCCTGCACAGATTGACAAGAGAACAAAGTCAAGCTGCTTATTATTCATAAACACATAAAATCCAGTATATATTTAGCAATTTAAACCATGGATGCATCAGCTCCTGAAAGATTAGCATGAAGGGCTTGACCGAGACGTATATTAGATCAACTAAAATTCTATAAAACTATCAATTTCTTATACCATTATTTAAGCCGTTTATTACAAAATTTCATTCGTCATTCTGAAGAAACGTTTTGAATCCCTAAAATATTACAAATTTAGCATCATGGATACACCAGATCCTGAAGGATTAACATAAAGGGCTTGATTGAAGCCGACACAAATTAGGCCAACCCAAATGCTACAAAATTTTGAATTTCTTCTGCATTTATTTGAGCACATTCGTTACAGAAATTAGTTCCTTAAGAGTGACACAAAAGTGTAAGTCGAAGACTGAAATCTCCTTCTCAAATTTGAAACTTAGCTTCTTTTCCTTCGATGCAAATGTTTGATTTAAAGAATAATGCCCACGGGCCAAATTGTCAAAAATACAACGTACATCCATATGCCCGAGGCTAAACGGAATAAATAAATAAAATTGATCCCAGAATTGCTGTTAGGAGGAACTTAGTTGACTGGTCAATCCAAAAATCTAAATCAAGATTATTTGATACACAGCTGAGAAGGGACCTACTAGTTGGCAATTCTTGCATATTCACAAGGCAAGCAGCGACACCATTACCCATTTCCCACGACATTCGAAATGTTATTACTTTGCACGAATTATGCTATAAGAACAGTAAAATGCAGACAATCAGCCAAAGCTTTGGACTCTTATGTCCACTGAGGACGTTTTATTTCAGATCTGGGCTGGTGAGATCGCGACATTTTTTTCAAGATAAACCGAGTCCGAACTTTTACAACCACAGTGACATGGACGGCTGGGTATCTGAAAAAGCAGGCACGAGTGCCCAAATGCCAACAGTACAGACTACGAGCAAACTTATACACTAGTTTAATACAGAGCAACTATAAACTATAGGCTTCTATGTGCAGTTGTAAACAGACCTAACAAAACGGAAATCTATTCAAAACAATTTACAGGATACTTCCGGTTCTCATGAAGTAACTTAACATAACGTCCCATGACTCCTGCTTGTCCTGTTAAAACGTTTAGGAACAAACATCAGCACAATGCCACTGTTTAACAAGGTCGATGTGTTTTCTATTTTAGTCAGTCCAGTGTCAATGTCAGTATTATTAAAATTGTAGTTTCAGGAAATTGGCATGAAAAAATAGTAAAGACAAAAAAATTATATATCAGTAGAAGCCTCAGTGATCTTAAAGTTCTATGATTATATAACTTGTCAAAATCAGGAAGTATCACCCCGTTCCAACAGTATATATATTGAGTGAAGCATATTCCCAGTTCTGAATTTGATTATAGACCAGTTCAATAATAGGGGCATACTGCATTCTCTAAAAAAATGATGAATCAAATAAGTTCTCAAACCAATGATATGACGAGCACATAAAAATTACCTATGACCACCCCACCCCAGTAGAGGAAAATCAACACGTGAAAAAAACAATCAACCTGAAAAGGCCTACTGATTTCTGCTCTATTCTGAAACCGCTAGAAGTGTCAATTTCCAAATATTGGTGCAAATGAATAATATTCATATATATTAAGCAGTCTTCCCAATGTAGGACAGAAGCTCCTACAAGCCCAATTAGGGCTTGATAGTTTGGTATTTTGTGTGAACTAATTTAATTCAAGGACTAAATCTAGGAACTTTATTGTGTTTCAAAGACTTATTTGTAAGTTTGAAGTATAGTTAGTTTGACTGAGTTTTGTCATTCTGTAAGGTAAGTACGTATTTAGGCAGACTGTTAGGGGTCGTCTCGAGGTACGTATTTAGGGTACGTATTTCAAAGGCTTTTTCTCGTAAATTTTGCGACAACTAGAGTTTTGATCTTTCTATAATAAACATCAGCCTCGAGGTACGTATTTAGGCAGACTGTTAGGGGCCGTCTCGATGGAAGCATTAAAAATCCCGATAGTTGTGTATTTTTCATCAGACTAGTAGCTAATGAATACCGTAAACTGGTTGCTCAGGTATTTGCACTAAAAAAATTCTGCGATTCGGAAGCACGCCATATTCAGTATGACTGGAAAGTGCCGCATAAGGACATGTACCAGCTGCTCCGAATGTCCCCTGACAGGTCCTAAACTTCTAATTTCCGCGGCGGGTACCCACATCCGTGCAAAGAACTGATACCAATAACACATTAGACTATACTCATACTTGGACCGTCGGGGGCCAAACCGTGCAAAGAACTGATACCAATAACACATTAGACTATACTCATACTTGGACCGTCGGGGCCAAACGGCCCCTCAATGCCGATTTCCACATATTGATGCAAATGAGAGTTCATATATATTAAGCAGTCTTACCGATGTAGGAACAGAAGCTCCTACGAATCCAGTTAGGGCTTGATTATAGATAGGGTGTTTTTTTGGTATTTTGTGTAAATTAATTTATTTCAAAGACTAAATCTAGTGACTTTATTGTATTTCAAAGACTTATTTGTAAGTTTCAAGTTTTCTTAGTTTAATTGAGTTTTGTCATTCTTAAGGTGGTTGATTGGGTGTCTTGTCGTAAATTTTGCGACAACCGGAGTTTTGATCTTAAATAATAAATATCAGACTCGGGGTACGCATTTAGGCAGACTATTAAGTATTTAGACTATTTTAGGAAATCCATTCCCCATCAGTTGGTAATCAAAGCCTAAAGACTAAAACCTAGGTACAATCTCGGATACCCCCATTGTATCCATTGTCAGTCTCCCAAACCCTAGGTCTAGGAGCCATCTCCACCCTTAATTGAATCTTAAACCCTAGGTTAGATGCAATCATATGAAAAAAGGAGTGTCCTCACTACCTATTCCCACAAATAAACAGTATGTTATCGCTGCCCTTCTTCGATCATCTCCCTCCCCTCCAGATCTCCTCATACACAATAACACCCCCCATCCTCTCTATAACCCCTTTCATCCAATTCCCCTTCTCTCTTTCAGAAAGCAAGTTGACGGATGCTAGAAAGTTACATGTAGCATCATCAACTCCTGGAGCTCACCAACTCCCTTAAGTGCAGAGTTGCTGAATCAGCCCACCTCTCTAGGCTCCCACTATGGGTCAATAGCTACTTTTTCCCCACCCTTAATAACAGCCAAGAGGAGCAGAAGCGCTTCAAGCCCTTGTCAGCCAATCATGGGCCCTACACCACAAAACCCCCAACTCCTATAAGTATAGAGGTGGTGAATCGACCCCCCCCCCTCGGGTCTTCTACTAAGCTTTGCGGGCAACATGTGGGAGATACCCACCTCGGTAGGCTCCCATTGCGGGCTTGTAGCTACTTCTTCCCCAATCTGAAGACAGCCAAGGGGAGCAACATCACTTCAAGCCCTTGTTCGCCAAACAGAGGCCTCTACACCACAAAGATACCCAACTTAAGTGTGCCAAATAGCTCCACTCCTTCCACCAGGGCCAAGCTAGCCACTAAAGCAACAAGGAGCAAGAGGCTCCACAAAGTGCAAAAGTGAACTGTCGTTACCAACAAAAAGGGATTGTTGGCCTCCAATTAATTTTGGGTTGTAGCTACTTCTTCCCCAAATTGAAGACAGCCAAGGGGAGCAACATCACTTCAAGCCCTTGATTGCCAAACACAGGCCCCTACACCACAAAGATACCCAACCTAAGTGTGCCAAATAGCTCCACTCCTTCCACCAGGGCCAAGCTAGCCACTAAAGCAACAAGGAGCAAGAGGCTCCACAAAGTGCAAAAGTGAACTGTCGCTACCAACAAAAAGGGATTGTTGGCCTCCAATTAACTTTGGGTTGTTGTCCTAAATCCCTATGCATGACCCACAACACCCCATGTCAAACATGAGGTTCGAGTGATTCCAGAGAGCTCCACACACACCCACTGACTTGGATTCTGAAATTCCAAAATTTTCCCAGACTACACCAACATGCACCATCGTGTGTAATGAAGCTTCCATCACCAATATCGGCATGTCTAAATATCACATCATGGTTCCAGATCCGCAACCATGTGGATAAATGGAAGCCTCAACGGATCATATGCCTCATGCGGATAGTTTTGTACTTGCAACGGTCTGTGATCCACCTTCTAAGCATGTTTCTTGGTTGCGTTGTCGCCCCCAATAAGTCACAATGAAGACAATGACATGCTACCTCAAATCTCTTCTCTGACTATACTGGCAATGATGCAGCCACACTGGAACGTCGTCCAACACCCAAGTCCAACATTGGCCATTGTCATATATTGCAAACATGAATGATGACTATTTTGTGGTGTTTCTACCAACTAGCAAGCTCGAACATGACCATAGAATTAAATGTCCGATTTCGATGTCGTGTCCGATGGCCCAGAAACAGAAATTTTTTTAAATTTCGCACTAAATTTCGATATTTACGGCCCTAATGATTTCGACGACCAAATAAGTGAATTAAATCATGAAAATTTATCAGGATGATCTAAACGCCAAGATCTACTCAAATATGCAATAATATTTCATATTGGATATGGGGGGGTATCCCACATTTGTAAGTGAAGGAAGCTGAACAATTTCAACAGAATTTCGGTGGCAAAATGAAGGAATTAAGCTTTGAAATTCTGCAAACACAAAATCTAGACATAAACACACTAGAATATATAATAAATTTATATGTTTAGATGTTAGGGTGGGATCCATGTCTTGATGAGTGAGTGCACAAATGAACAGAAATGTCAAGTCTGCTAGACAGTTAGAGACTAAGTCTATTACAAACTTACAAATTTCAAGTTTAAACAACAACTACTAGACTTTAAAACTTACAGTTACTTACAACTTACAAGTTACAAGTACAACTTGCAAGCTTACAAATTACAACTTATAATATATAATTATAAAATAAAACAAATTAACAACTAACAAACTTAAACATTATGATGTTCCATAAGTCTTGCGTAGTAGTAAACTAGGAGTCCAACAATCCTAGTTGAAGCTTGAGTGTCGTGGTGGTTCTTGTCCTTGTGGTGGTTGACCATACATATCCTCATTGTCAAGTCCGTTAGACTGTAAATGAGTGGGATCCATGTCTTAATGAGTGAGTGCACAAATGAACAGAATTGTCAAGTCCGTTAGACTGTAAACAGCTTACAAACCCACAATTTACCACTTAGACCTTAAAACTTACAGTTGCAAGTTACAAACTTACATGTTACAACTTATATAAGTCTAGTGTAAAAATTTAGTTAGGTTACATGGGTCATGTATACATAGATCAAAGAAAATGCATTATTTTTAAGTCATTTTATGTATAAAATATTAAAGTTTAGCCCGCCCAATGGTCTATAAAATATTAAAGTTTAGCCCGCCCAAAGAATTTGAAAATATTTTAGGGTCTGGTTTGGGTTTGGACTTTAGGTCCGAATTGCCCCAATTGACACAAAGTTCAAAATTATATATTCAAAAAATACTAAAGTTTAGCCCGCCCAATGGTCTATAAAATTAGAAATGCATTCCTATTATGTTTATATGTGACAATTCTACATATTTTTGTATTGGCTTGTCATATCATTTTGTATTGGTGTCTTAGTTTTAGATTAATTTTTTTCATTAAGTCAATATAAAAATTTATACGCTTTACTATGTTATTTTATATAAACTTATGTTCAAAACTCTTGTACAAATTATATTAATTTTATGTGTTTTTAATCAGGTTTTGGGTATGTCTACACTGAGATTTATTGATTATACTTAATTATTGCAGAGGATTTTTAGTCTTAGTTTTAGATTGATTATTTTCATTATATAAATATATATATTTTACATGCTTTACTATGCTAACTTTTATAAATTTGTGTTTAAAACTCTTGTACAAATTATATTAATTTTTATGTGTTCTTAATCAGATTTTTGGTTTGTTTACACTGAAATCTATACATTATACTTTATTATTTTAAATGACTAGACAAATAATAGCTCTGTTTTTCAAATCATCCTCTTGGTTTGTGGATTTGAAGGTTAGACCCGAATATATGTATGGGCCGGATTAGCTTCAGGAGTTTCAGCCTGAAAATCTATCTTTTATAAGTTTGCGGTCTAACCAAAAAGTGTTGACCCAAAATGAACTGAAATAAAACCTGGTCCACGCAAACATAATTGCAACCCCTACAGTCCAATTCTGCAACATGGATCGCCCACCTGACTCACTATAGGCTCATTTTTATAAGATCAGGGGAGTGGGTGTAGGACAGAAGCTCTTGATTGGAGTTAATGCTAGGGATAATGTGAGTTTTAGTTGTAGGGACTAAATACTACCATAGAGACTTAATTGTTGTTTTAGAGATTTAATTGTTGTTTTAGAGACTTATTTGTACGTTTCAAGTTTTGTTAGTTTAAATGAGTTTTTATTATTTTGTTTGGTTTTAGGTTTCGAACTTCTATTATAAATACCAATTATGGGGTACGTGTCCAGACAAACTGTTGAGTATTTGAAGTTTGATTTTGGGGAATTGGTTCCCTATCACTCACACACCTTATGGTTCAAAAATCCTCCATCAAAGACTAGATCCATATAACACAGCTCTATCGCAATTTCACCTACTCACAACAATTGTCCCTATTATTGCAAAGCATGATATAAAATGCACCTAGAAGTAGCATATTTCCCCTTCCAATGGTGTAACTATATACATATATATATATATATAGGAAAATGATCCAGTGAGAAACATATCTTGGTGAGAGCATGAGAGGCATTTGAATAACTTTGCACAACGATCAAATTTTCATAATCTAACTGGTATGGATTGGAAATATACCCTATTAGTCACGTTTCCACAAAATCTCATCATGGGACTTGTATTGCATTCACAACAAGCAAATACTTTTCAACGGTCAATATTGAGTTTTAGGCTGACCATTGGATGTAAAATGTGTATATTGTATTTATGGAGATTGAAACGATATCCGATTGTGATGATATTTTGTGTGAAGGTAAATGTAATGTTGTTCTTTCCATCCATAAGGTTGGATATTGAAAATAAGCTACAACTTTATAGTTATTCAAATGCCTCTCATGTATATATATATATATATATATATATATAGAGAGAGAGAGAAAGAGAGAGAGAGAGAGAGAGAGAGTCAGGCTAGAATACACTCAAGTGTACAGATCGCACGAATACACTCAAGTGTGTTTGCATATCAAGACTATTTTTTGCAAAATGTAAACCATTGATCTTCACCGTCATACTATAACTAGGCTACATACAAATTTTGAGCCCATTTGGATGAGTGTAAGTCACTCATCCAAGGGCAACAAAATCGACGCGCGAAACTAATTTGAAATGCATAATTTTTGCGATCTTTATAACATGACCTATAAATGTCCAAATGTGCTCAAATTTTGCGTATGAGCTATTCACAAGATGTTTTCAACGGATTAGATTTTTGAAAAAAATAATGCAGCATGAAAAACTACTTGAGTGTATTCAGCTCCGAATACATTCGAGTGTATTCTAGCCTGACTATATATATATATATATGTGCATTATCAAAACCCATCCGCATCATTCATAGAGACAAGGGGCGGTTGGGGAGATTTTTTTGGTATCGGATGAAAGATGGGTCAAGCCCTTGTTATAAATCTTAATATATAACTTATGGTCATGACTTTGGAACTGAGTTTTATTTTAATTGGATTCTCAAAAAGACATATTTTGTACGATCAAGTGACCTTATTGTGTACTGAATATTTAGAATGTTATCCAACTGTACAATAGCAATGTTAAGAGTTATTAGTTAGCATGTAATGATGGGCTAAGTATTGTTGGCCCATTAGGGTTTTTATCTGATGCCTTAATTACTCCCCTCTCCTATATATAGTAGGGTTTTGTCAAATAGAATTATCAAACTTGCATCCATCTTATTTCCCACAATGTGGGATGTTGAACTATTGCCACTACAATATACCCTCCAAAATTTGGTCCTATTACTCAAGTGTGTTTGCATATCAAGACTATTTTTTGCAAAATGTAAAGCATTGATCTTCACCGTCATACTATAACTAGGCTACATACAAATTTTGAGCCCATTTGGATGAGTGTAATTCACTCATCCAAGGGCAACAAAATCGATGCGTGAAACTAATTTGAAATGCATAATTTTTGTGATCTTTATAACATGACCTATAAATGTCCAAATGTGCTCAAATTTTGCGTATGAGCTATTCACAAGATGTTTTCAACGGATTAGATTTTTGAAAAAAAAACATTGCAGCATGAAAAACTACTTGAGTGTATTCAGCTCCGAATACACTCGAGTGTATTCTAGCCTAACTCTCTCTCTCTCTCTCTCTCTCTCTCTCTCTCTCTCTCTCTCTATATATATATATATATATATATATATATATATATATATATCCGTCACATATGTGCATTATCAAAACCCATCCGCATCATTCATAGAGACAAGGGGCGGTTGGGGAGATTTTTTTTGGTATCGGATGAAAGATGGGTCAAGCCCTTGTTATAAATCTTAATATATAACTTATGGTCATGACTTTGGAACTGAGTTTTATTTTAATTGGATTCTCAAAGAGACATATTTTGTATGATCAAGTGACCTTATTGTGTACTGAATATTTAGAATGTCATCCAACTGTACAATAGCAATGTTAAGAGTTATTAGTTAGCATGTAATGATGGGCCTAAGTATTGCTGGCCAATTAGGGTTTTGATCTGATGCCTTAATTACTTCCCTCTCCTATATATAGTAGGGTTTTGTCACATAGAATTATCAAACTTGCCTCAATCTTATTTCCCACAATGTGGGATGTTGAACTATTGCCGCTACAATATACCCTCCAAAATTTGGTCCTATTAGGACTACATAGGCTCCCGAGTAAGAAATGAGCCAGTAATATATCAGTAACCTATGCATACAAATTACTATATGCTAGAGCAATGATACCTTTCGTAAGCAATTTGAAACATGAATCATAGAGCATGACTAGCCACAGGTTGACACAAATGTCAAATGTTAATGTTGCTCAAAACATGGAGTAAAAATTGATAAAATCTAAGAAGCATGAACACTTCTAAACAGCCCTTGTCTGTGTTGGACACATTGCGGACATGGACACCTCCCAGACACGGCCCAAAACGTTTTAGACACGGCCAGGGAGTGTCATGTCCATTTTGATCATCTTTTGCAGCCAGGACGCCGCCCAGACACTCTGTTGACACATTAGTGCAGCGACTGCTGCTGCAATATTCCTTTTCCAGAGTGCAGAATCTGAATATACATGTTTATGACTTGTGTTCTATGGCAGTCATAGTTTGTCTTGTCATCGAGGAAATGTAGCATAAGTTGAGATCTAATCAATGTTAAGAAAGAATCAATATATCAAATCTATGCTGATTTAAATATTGTGAAACACATTATACTATTATAGTCTAATGAACTGGTTAAGTAATAATAACTCATTAATATATTCTGAAAATCTACAATCTATGGAAAAATAATGTTTAGTTTTTCAGTTCATATTGTTTCCAACACACACAAACACACACATCTTAATATCCTTATAATACTAAACATACACATATACATATTTTTGGATACTTTTTTAAAGAATTTCAATAGATATATATACACATGTTGTATATGTCAATATTAAAGTTCCCCTCGTCCAATGCCAAGTTGATGTCATGTATTTTAGCAAATTGATGTGCCTTATGTTTGTGTTGAGTTTGTGTCTGTATCTAGAAGCATGCATGTGCTTACTTGGATGAAACAATATCTATATTAATTGTTATAGAATCCAATCAACATTGATATGTTGTCCTATGATAAGAAACATGATTAGTGGCAATTAGGACAATGAAAAAATTCCATTACAAAATGAGATAATAATATAAGACCCTCAACTGAAACCAACCACAGTCACAAGGACTGTTATCAATAAAATAATCCATAAGAGCAGGATGTGCATGCTGACCCAAGGTTGCATTCCCTAATCCCATATTTTGATGTCTTAAACCATTTCATTTAATTGTGTTCAATGAATCAATTGAAGATGTTTCACATGTTCTAGACATGCTCCCTGCGCCAAAATTGACAAACCCTAATTGGAGAAAATCTCAAGGCATGCAACAAGATCTATGTGATTGAAGATTAATAAGGATTTCTTTGGATTATTGTTACGCTAAACTTGTAACTAAAAAGATAATTGCAAAGACGATGCAATGGTATATCCATCTAACCAATTTTGAATTTGCATGTTCAAGGTTGTCAAAATTAGACTGAACCAGCCAGTTCAACTGGTTCAACCAGAGGGTGTGACAGTTATGTTCTAAGATAAACTCGGAAATGTAAGTCAAATCAGCCAAAAACCAGTGAGCATATCAGTTTAACCGAGGCATCGGTCCATCTACTTCCTAACCGGGCAGTTGCCTATCACATCCCCATGTGTGTCATGTGGCACCTAAGAATATAGGGCAAACCCCCAAAGTAACCCGATACCCCCTCACTCCAACGACACTCCGGATTTTGTTGCACCCCAACCGCTTTCCGTCCGCAAGCAGCTTGAGGGACATCGGTGCCCATCGTCCTTGCTACAAGAAATGCCAACGGCCAATGTTGTTGCCATTTTGAAGTATAGATGATGCAGCCATCGCCTCCAAGTGCATTTGCTGCCATCGTTTGCATGTAGTGTGGCTACAGCTGGCTCCATGTCCAGCAAACAAGTATATGCCTCTCTCCCTCTACTCCCCCTCTTCTTTTTTTCTTCATCATTCTTCTTCCTCTAGTCTCCTTCCTCTACTTTTGTTCTTCATCTACTCTTCATCATGTAATAATCGTGTCCTCCCCTTATCTTCTTCCATTTTGAAGTATAGATGATGCAGCCATCGCCTCCAAGTGCATTTGCTGCCATCGTCTGCATTTAGTGTGGCTACAGCTGGCTCCATGTCCAGCAAACAAGTACATGCCTCTCTCCCTCTACTCCCCCCTTCTTTTTTTCTTCATCATTCTTCTTCCCCTAGTCTCCTTCCTCTACTTTTGTTCTTCATCTACTCTTCATCATATAACAATCATGTCCTCCCCATATCTTCTTCTTCTAGAGTTCTTCTTTTGATATTGGTCGTGCTCCTCTTCTCTTCTTCCTACAATCTTCTTCTTCATATGCTAATTGTATCCTCCCCTTGCTCTTCTTCCTCCTCTAATCTCCTTCTTTCTATATTGATCGTGTCCCCCTCTCTTCGTATCACCCTCACAATGATCTTGCTGCTCCATTTATGAGGCATTGTGTTGTTGATTCTGTTTCTACATGTTTGGTGTTGCTGATTGGTGACTTTTTGTAACTAGCGACCACATTGACGTATTGGATTGTTGCTCCTACAATCTGGTAAGTTGTAAGCCTCCTATAATCCTATCTAGTATCTAAATATTATTTTATTATTAATTACACGTGTAATTCTTCATTCTATATTTCTATGGCTGCAATTCTATCTATTCTTTTGCTTAAAATGTACTGGTGCAGCAACAATCTAGAGCATTAGATGATTGAATTTTCACTTATTATTGATTATTCATTCATTTCCTCATCTTCTTCTCTTGAAGCATGACGCTTGTTTTTTATATGATTGAAAGATCATAAGACTCAATGCCATTTTCTCATATCTCCTTTATATGTTTACTTCCTCTGAAATAATAAAAGACAGCGGTTTATTGTATTGAATAGAACAGACCCTGCTCCTATATATAGGAGAACAGGGAAGCGTACAGACACAACCTAACCCTAACGGACCAAGACATACTTGGCCCCCATATAACAAAGACACTTAATAACATAAATAAACGCACTCTCTAATACTCCCCCTCAAGCTGAAGTTGGGAGAGTCCCAAATCAGCTTGCAAATAGAGAGTCAGACTAAAAACAAAGAAACATGATAAAAAGATAAACCAAGCCCATACAAGAATTTTCTCCCCCTCAATATTACATTAAAGCACTCAAAAACACTCAGACACTCCTCACGTAGATACTCCATAGTAAGCAAGCAGGTTGCAGTCGCAGAAGTTTCGTGATCATTTGGAGGGTAAGTAAGCAGAAACAATTGTGCTTCATGGTCTTCATAACAGTCGCTAGCATCGCAGCCCAGAGAGTGTTGGGTCACAGGTAAAGTTCAGAGAGTGTTGGTTCACAATCACAGTAGTAGTCAACGTACAAATAAAGTACGAACAGGTCAACGTGTGAAACAGAGCATGGACGAGCCAGAGAGTGTTGGCACACAAGCAGAAAGTCCACATGCAAGCGAGGCACGGACAAGTAAAGAAATGTCAACGTGCACAAAACATGGACAATGTCAACATGAAAACAAAGCACAGAAAAACCAGAGAGTGTTGGCGCATAGCAGTAAAGTGGACGCAGCCAGATAGAAGACCTTCAACACAAATAAGTAGGCAGTGGAAATCAATCTCCAGAAACCAGTCTCTTAAAGAAGCATGTCGTAATGGCAGCATACATAAATTCCTCTTCTCTCCTCATCTCTTCCCTCTATACATCTTCTCTTCCTCCTATTCTCCCCCTCACACCAAGCACGAAAGGAGTCAAAAAAAGGTAATTGGGGTGGAAAGTCAGAAAAAGTTGTAGAGCTAAAAAAATTTAAGTAGACATATAAAGAGGATAATCGATAACTCAAGTCAAGGTGCAAAATGACCCAATTAGGAAGATCATCATCATCATTATCTAAGCCTCAGTCCCAACTATGTTGGGGTCGGCTACATGGATCCTTCGTTTCCATTCAGCTCTATCATGGGCCATATTCTGGTTGAGATGTAGAGATTTAAAATCTCTCTTTATAAGCTCATCCCATGTTAATTTAGGTCTTCCTCTTCTTCTATTTATTGTGATTGACTCAATAGCATTGCTTCGTATAGGCACATTAATCGGTATGCGTTGCACATGTTCGTACCATCTGAGTCGGCCCTTGCGCAACTTGTCCTCAATGCTCGCCACGCCCACTTTATTCCTGATATAATCATTTCTCAAGCGATCTTTTCTTGTCTGTACCATCTATATTTGCACAAAATGTATGAAACATAGGTGGAGTTAAACTTGATTAAGTAGATTCGGGTGGAAAAATAAATTGATCTTTCTCCGACCCAAAAAAGGAATTTGTTTAGTCGTAGGCAAACAAATCCATGGGTGGGGGCGGAGCTCCCGCAAAAAATCAGACAAGGTCAAAATTAAATCCGATTATGGATCTAAATAGCAATAGGTATAGTGTACATGAGGGATAGGCAGTAAAAAAAATTGAGAGGAGACATTTGATATTGGGTTGTTTGGTAATTTTAGGTAGCGATGGGGGACTTTGGATAGCGGCGGGCATCAGCCAGCAAAAAAATGCATTACGGTAGACAAGGAGGCAGTAGGCAGCAAGGCAGTGGCGTTGCAGGAAGCAGAGGATGGACCGCGGGGCAGCAACAGCGATAGGGTAGCAGCGCACATGAGGAAGGAGTTTGTTGGGGGATAAGAGCAGGAGTTTGCGGCTAGGATGATGGTCGCAGTTGTTGTTGTGGGTTTTGTTGGCGGCGGCGTCAACGGGCTGTGCGACAACTAGAGCAAGTATCACAGCAGCAAAGGGGTGATGGCGGCAACATGATTAGGAGTAGAGGGCAGCAACAGGTGGTGCGCAACATGGCTATGCAGCGATGAGGCAGTAGTGGGTGGTAGCGACAAGTCTGGTAGCAATGGCGGTATGGGGAGTAAGGTCCAGCGGCGGACAAGTTAGAGGAGATTGCGACGGTAGGCGAGGTGATGTAGGGTGGAGGGTTGTTGCGGCCAGGTGGAGGGACGGAGGAGGGACAACAACTAAGAGGTAGGGAATAAGACTAGGAATTCCCTACGAGCAGCCAAGCACCGCTAAGGGCAACGGCCGCTCGCAAGGGGCACTACTCTATTTCTTTCTCTCTTTCACTTACGGCGGCTCAAGGTCGTTGCTCTGATACCATCTGAAATAATAAAATATGGTTGCTTGTTGTATTGAATTGAACAGACCCTACTCCTATATATAGGATAACAGAGAAGCGTGCAAACACAACCTAACCCTAATGGGCCAAGACGTACTTGGGCCCATACTACAAAGACAATAACATAAATAAACGGACCTTCTAATACTTCCCTTGAACTTATATACATTCAAGCATTTCAAATTATGTATGATGGCAAGTTGATGACACTGGCTGAATCGATCGAACAACCAGTTGAACCAGTGAAACGAGAATCAAAGGCCTCACCAGTTTGCTCACAGTCGCCGGTTTGGTTTTGACAACCTCAAAAAGACTTTGTAAGAGAGTCAACCCTAATTCAATTGAGTTATTAAGAATACTTTATAAGAGAGTCAATCCTAATTGTTGTCATATGAGACTCTCATCTCTCTTTTCCAATCTCTATCTCTCAAAGGTAGTTTTGGCCATTGTTGTATGTTATTGACTCTTTGTTCAGAAAAAGAAGCAAATTACTTTTTGGTTTAAAAAGAGAGGTTACTTCGTGTATGCTCTTGGTGAAGTAATACAAGGTGATCCTCAAGTGGTTAACAAATTCCAATAATTGAGACTACTTGGTAGTGGAGCTACAACATTTCAAGCCAAAACCACCATAAGCAGTTGTGTTTATTTTGCAGTTGTTCGATGTCTCTCTCCCTTGTTTCTTTCATTATACGTGATGTAAATTAAAGGCCTAACAAATTCTACAAGTTTTTGATAGCTATATTCACACAAACACACCTCTTGAATCTAGACCCGTCAGTGCCATAGTCATACATTCAACACGATTTGACCCCAAAAATCAGTTGAAAACCGCTCCTTCAGTGAACAAATTACTTCATTGATTACTCTTTGAATTCCGAATGACACTTTCAATTCCACCAAGAACCACCAACCACTTAGGTCTTGACTCGATCCTCGATCAGTAGGAGACACCTCCTAGCCCTATATATAGGTTACAATTAGCAAACTAAGCTTCACCTCTCATCACTACCAATCATGGTTTTAAAGTGTTAGGTGTAATCAATGAGGCAAGGTATAAGCCACAAGGCGTAAACCTTTAAATATGTAAATCAAATTCAAAACTGGGGTGATTCATCTCCGAGTAGTTCAACAGTATTTTCCTGTTTGTAAACCTTTTTCAATATGTAAATCATGGTTTTATTGAAAAAGGTTTTCGAACAGGAAAATACTGTTGGACTTCTCGGAGATAAATTATAGTTGCAAACTGAAAATACAAATTTAAATATACTAAATTGAATGTGAAAGGAGAAACTTGATATCCCAATGACTCCTAATTGAGGCAAGGTTCTGTATATTATCCAGTTATGCAACAAATTTGAAAGGACGCAAAAACAAGAACGGCTTTTGATAATTGATATATATAATATATTACAACCTAAAGACAATGAAACTATGAATGCACAAAATGACAATTATCTTCGAGTACAGAAGGCTAGAGAAAAACTAATGTGAGGCCATTTTTATAAATTAAAAGGGAAGATAAGGATAGGATAATGACAATCATACTTAATATATCATATGCTCCAGTAATAGATGCAACGAAACGTAATAGACATGAACAGTATAAGGAACATGCTTGGCATTGCCAACTGAAAACCGTGTCTATAATAGTTAATAGATGAAGAATCAAAGATGAATATGAATAGACAAAAAACAACGATTATGGGAGTCAAGGGTGTGAGGATACAAACAGCGTGCATGCGTGTGCGTGTGCATGTGTGTGTGTGTCTGTGTGTGTGTCTGTGCGTGTGTGTCTATATCTGTGTGTTTTCTTATAAGGATCCATGTCATTTTAATAGTGATTTATGTATAGTTGTCAACAACCCATGGCTCAACCGATTTAGGTGGGTCTAGGTTCTTATTTAGCTAAACCTGATACAGCCCAACCCAATGCTCAACCCTATAAATGATGGGATGGAATTTTGCTAATGGGTTGATGTCTTTAGGATCCTTGTAATGCCTACAGTTATCTCAAAATCCTAATATGGGTTTAGGTGGGGTGGTTTAGGTACATTCAAAGATGCCAACAGATTGAATAGTAGTCCAATTTATAGTGGTGGGTAAAGCGCTCCGAATGTACTAGTTTAGTAGATACTTGCTCTGCGTGTTGGGACCCCAACCCTTGTTGAGGTAGCCTCACCTGAATGGGTCTAACTTTTTTCTTTTACAAGTTGAAGTTGGGCATGTAGACCCTCTCAATTTTTTAGGGCATACTAAGGTGGTTTAGCATGCACTTTTGATGCAGGTCTTCTCTCCATTCACCAATCAAGCTTGGAATCCTTGTTTTCCTCCTTTTCATAATATACTATGCATAATCACAACAATCTCTTATCGATAGGACCAACAAAGCATCATTTTCACCAACAGCCCTGGCCACCTACTAGCCTAGAAGCATGATGCTTGCACCCACAATCACTTGTTGTTGTTGCCTTTACATTTGGTTTAGCAATCCCAATTTGCACCCATTTTAGGACTTCATCTCTTATTGGCATAAAAGTTTGGCTAGCGCTCTAGGTTGTTCTCTTTAACACATGCCAATACGGCTAAGAGACCGTGTGACTTGCTTACTCAATTTCCCAAATGTATCCATGAAAAAGAGTTATGTTGATAGGGAATAATTCCCAAGTAAGCAATTTCATTATCAATTTTGTTCAGACAAATACCACAAGGCCAATATTTGTATCAAAATGAATTGAAATCATAATTAGTTAAGAAATTACAAATGATGCCTACATAATAACCTAGCTCAAATCAAATAACGCTCAAGGTTGTTCTCTTTGTATTAACACATGTCAATATGGCTAAGGGACGGTGTGAATTGCTTACTCAATTTCCCAAATGTGTCCATGAAAAAGAGTTATTTTGATAGGGAATAATTCCCAAGTAAGCAATTTCATAATCAATTTTGCTCAGACAAATACTACAAGGCTGATATTTGTATCGAATTGAATTGAAATCAGAAGTAATTAGGAAATTGCAAATGATGCCTACATAATAACCTAGCTCAAATAAAATAATAAACTTCCACCTTACAACTAAGTCTAAGAAAATACAAATACCATTTTACAAATATAATGATGTTCGAGATTTTTTTAATTTAAAAAATGATGTTTGGAAATTACGTGATTATGCAAGGTTTATTTGTTATTTTGATAAATATTAATATCCTTAATTGTTAGCTATTTACTCATCATTCCGATGGGCAACCAATAACCACCCTGTAATGGCGACTGCATGTAAGGATGTACCCCATGTTAATAACCACTTCGATTTGGCCAATGTCGTGTTGAGCTTTTGAGTGAGGTACTCATTGCTAATGATCCCTCTGTTTTCCACGCCGTACATTCACTGACAAAACCTCAACAATAAGGGCTACCACATTTTTTTCAAATATTTTATTGCATCACCGGCCATAAGGGCTACCACTTTGGTGTTATAGTAGGCTCACAATGGGTTGAACTCAAAGGGATCACCACTTCATGCCAACTAGTCAAAAGGCATTCTCAAATGTCAGTCGGCACTAATTGTAGGGCCTCCTCAGACGTGACTAGCATTGATTGGAAGGAATCATTAGCTGTGAATTGTGAGGCATTTCATCATAGCAATGACATTGGGGTGGTTAGTCAGTAGCAGCGGTGTTGGATAATGCAACAAGGTCACTAGAAGCCACAATTGCAATACAGAGAAGGGCCATTGGGTGATAGAGTGGCCGACCAATGTAGTGATTGCCTCGAGCATAGAATTATGCAAAATTCAATTAAAATCGAATGGTTAATTGTTCGTGAGTCGGGTGCCATTTCATCACAGCAATGACATTGGGTGGTTAGTGAGCAGTAGCAATGTAGGACAACTGAACAAGGTCATTGCAGGTCGTAATGCACCACAGAGGAGGGCCACTACGTGATAGAATGATTTGATCTTGTCTCAAGCATACAATTGCGCCAAATTTGGGTTGAAACCAACTAACGAAATGGTCAATTTTGGTTTTGACCAATTGGCCATACTAATTCCAGTAATATGATTAATGTGAAGAGTCAGGGTTTCAGAGAGCATAGGGTTGCACAAAGTGTGCACCCTCATATATATAGACAATCAGAATAATAATTCCTGCAGAAGTTTTCTTCGTGAAGACAGAATGATCCACTTGAGACCGTAAAAAGCCAAAATCAGAAAGAATCCTGCTTAATTTATCGAACCAGGCACGTGGACTCTGCTTAAGCCCATAAATAGATTTTTTAAGCCGACATACTTTGTGAGACTCCCCCTGAGCAACAAACCCAGGAGGTTGCTCCATGTAAACCTCTTCCTGCAGATCACCATATAAGAAGGCGTTCTTCACATCAAGCTGGAGAAGAGGCCAGTCAGAGTTTACAGCTACAGATAACAATATTCTAACAGAATTCAAGCGAGCAACAGGAGAAAAAGTCTCAAAATTGTCAATGCCGTAGGTCTGAGTATATCCTTTGGCAACTAATCGAGCTTTCAACCGTTCAACTGTACCATCTGGTTGATATTTGACAGTGTACACCCAGCGACAACCTACAGGCTTGCACTGAGGAGGAGGATCCACCAGCTCCCAAGTGCCTCTATCAGTCAGAGCTGTCATCTCATCCTGCATAGCAGAAGTCCATGTTGTACTCCGCAGGGCATCCTGTCATCTCATCCTGCATAGCAGAAGTCATGCTAGCTGCGGCGGCCGGCGGCCGGCAGCGGTGGCTGGACCTGCAGCCGGCTGCTGCGGCGGCGGGCGGGGGGGGGCGGCGCCGCTGGAGAGGGAGGGAGGGAGAGACCCTAGGTCTCGACCTGCTCTGATACCATGTGAAGAGTCAGGGTTTCAGAGAGCATAGGGTTGCACAAAGTGTGCACCCTCATATATATAATACTGAAACAATTACAGAGAGGTCCATACAGAATAAACAAATAACAAAATAAATAACAGAATACAGAAAACATATACTGTAACAATTAATTTGACAAATAATATTGTAACTTGGTTCACGGCTCGATTGACGAAATTTTTTATATGGTTAATTATTAACTGAAATCTATAGCACGTATTTCAAATAACAAAGGCACATATAAACATGTCCACCCAAATGACCAAACATGTCTATCCCAACACAGGTCAAAATGAATCCAATATGCTTCACTCACAGTGTCATCCGTGATACAGCAGAAGCATAAGTTGCTCCCTGACTCCTAGCTCTCTTGTGTGAACCCTACCCGGCAATTGTAGCTACCGCTACCCCAAGATGGTTGTTGACCCCGTCATGACTACATGTCATCCTCCACCTTAAGATTATATAGGCTATTATAGAGCTAAGTGGCGCTCCTCATAGCGCAGGTTGCGTCTCCACTCTCTTGACAATAGCCGTGCTACTGTGGTGAGAGCTAGCTTAGGCAAAGGAGTGAAGACCTACTTTTGGAGTTTGTTCATCTTCGTGAGGACCACCACCTCTAATCCAGTGGCATGGCTCTTGCAACTGTCCAGTGGCATGGCTCTTGCAACTGTCCAGTGGCATGGCTCTTGCAACTGTTCGTCTTCATGAGGACCACCACCTCTAATCCAGTGGCATGGCTCTTGCAAAGTCTCAATGGACCTGGCGACCTACTGTTAACTCTTGTGTAACCAGTGCAATTCTAGTGACTATCCTTCTCTTTTGTTATTGAGTCTGATTGATGTTGAGCAGGTGTGATTCTACAAGTTGTTTTTCTCATATTTTGTGATTTTTGTCTGATTGTTCTTGTGTGGTTTTTGTGCTCCGCATCCTTTGTAGCTCCTTGCTCTTTGTTGTCTTCTCCTTTCAGATTTGTCCCTAAATAGAATAGGTAATCCATGATTTCTTTCATTCTCTGTATTGGTGATGAAAAACTAAGTAGTTTCTTATCAAGGGGAGGACATCTCATGATCATCATGAAGTTAGTTTTTGTTTCATTGTCCATCGTGGCTTAATCAACATCATTAACAATGCATGTTAAGTACAAATAACACACTGTCCTATGCAAAAATACCTACTTGTCTAATCTTATGTGTATTTCCTCGACAAATTATGATTCCTATGCAAATATTTTATGGATGACAACTACATAAGTTGATGTTGATGTCGGAACGGAAATTGAGCAACCTCATCTAGAAGCACAAACTTTATAAGATCATGAACCTATTGGGAAAAGGAAGAAAATGTAACCACAATCTAGGGTATGGAAACACTTTACAATAAAAATCTAGGGTATGGAAACACTTTACAAATTTATTGAACGATTAAGGTGAAACGAAAAAAAACTCAATTATTGCATTAAAGAACTTTGTTCGCATACTAAGCAAAATGGTACATCTTCCCTCAATTACCACAGAGACCATTGCAAAAAGACCCCCTATTGACACAACCACACAACAAGAACTTTATTTTCAACTTGTTAAAGGCCAAGATGGGATAGTGTTGCTTTTAATTGGAATTTTGATCATGTAATTGTTGGAAAAAAACTCTATGCATGGTGATAATTGTGGAATCAACTTCGCTTTAAACTCATAAAGAGTGAAGGATTTAATGATTTGGTTTCATGTATATACCCCAAGTTTCATACCCCTTCTAGATGGACGATTGCGAGAGATTGCTTAAATCTCTATCTTGATGAAAAGACCATATATGACTCATCCATAGAAATCATTAGTCAAAGGGTTTGAATAACTAATTACAAGTGGACAAATCTATAGAAATGAATTATAAGGTTATCGCAACACATTGGATTGATCCCACTTGAAATTTGCATAATGAATATCACATTTTTGTAAGCCACAAGGGTGGGGAAATAGGGAGATTATTAAAAAATTGTCGTAAGTGGGTATTAATCTTTTCAATTACAATGAACGATGTAAGTTCCAACAATGTTGGCATTAATTGTTTGAAAAAAAAGATTGATTAATGGAGGTGTTTTGTAAAAAGATGCATTGTGTTGCTCATATAGTGAATTTGATTGTTGTACATGTTACAATTAAATGTGTTATATAGTCTCAGGTAAAGTTAGAAAATTTTAAAATTGCGTTCAAATTGAAAAGGTTGAAAGGAAAAGCTTATTGTGTCTAGATGTTTCAACTAGATGGATTTCTACTTACCGCACGCTAAATAAGGCACAAAATGTGAGAAATCTTTGATAGATTTGATTCTTAAGATCTTTACTTTCAGAATGATCTTGAGAGTCAACATCGAGTTCATATTGAACTCGATTGGAAGAGTTTCCTGACAATTGAGTGGTATCTTGTCACATTTTTATGAGTTCATCGTGGGAGTCTCTAGAGTTGCTTATGTTGCTTGCAATACATATTTTGATGAGATAAAATTAATTCATCTTAAAAAAATAAAATCTAATAATGACTTTGAACTAAGCATAATGGCTGACAAAATGAATGGAAATATGACAGATAACGGGGTAGCTTGAAAAAACAGATGTTGATTCACCTTGTTATTTTAGTTGAACCTCGTCATATATTTGATATCGTTTTGAAACATATCCATGGCGGAGACAAGAGTTTAATTTTAGTAAATAAGATTAGAGAGAAAAGTTTAATTTTAGTAAATAAGATTAGGAGATAATGTATGATGTGTATGAAGTATACAAAATATGTATGAATCTCTCTTGAACACTGACGAAATTCAAGATTCATTTGAGTTGTTGACTTTGATCTTTAAATGCTTTAAATATGTAGAGAACAGAGAAAGTTTGAAGTGCACATGAAATAAACATGAGTTCGACGGATATTTGTAGGATGGTATTGAGATGGACAAGCTTCCATTTTTGACATTTTGAAACGGTTCAGAAAAAATGGTGCTAGATCTCCTATGATTTCACACATGGCCAATGATGTTTTGCTTGTGTTGATTTCAATGGTAGCTTATGAATCATCATTTCGTACGCGAGGTCGAGTTCTTGATGCATTCAGCAACTCCTTAACTCATGCAATAGCTCAAGAACGAACATAAAATGATAGTGCATACGAGCACTTATATGCATCAATAACCCGACCTATAGTACGAAATGATGATTCATAGTGGCACAGCTAAAATACCACAGACCATGTGTGAAATGACAACAAATCTAGCACCATTTTCTCTCCACCATTACAAAATATCAAACTAAGACGTCCATCTCAATATTCTCCTAAAAATGTTTCCCTAACTTAGATATAATTTATATCCATTTCCAACTTTATATTACTTGTGCTCCATTCTCTACATATTTTCATGCTTTTGAGTAAGACCGGGATCAACAATTGAATCTTGAATTTTGTCGCTAAAATGTTCATAGAGAGATCCATACATGTTTTCATATTCATTGAACATCGCATACATAATCTCTTTAATCCTGCTTACCAAGACCAAACACATCTCCACCATGTATATCTTACAAAACAAATTCCAAATACTCTATTTTAGGACAAGGATCAACTAAAACAGCAAGGTAAATCAGCAATCAACATGTTCATTTCTCCAAAGCTACCTCAAAATCTATCATATTTCTCTTTTATTTTGTCAATCATTATGTTTCGTTCAAAGTCACTACGAGATATCAATTCATGTAAGAGGAATTCAATTTCACATATCTTATTAAAATATGTAGTACAAGATACATAAGAAACTTCAAAAACTTGCACGTTGAATTCATGAAAATGTGACAAGCAACTAACGAATTGTCTACAATTCTTCAATCAAGTTCAATAGGAATTCAATATTGACTCTCAAGATCATTTCAAAAATGATTTTGATAATCAAACCTATCAAAAGATTTTGTCATTTTTTTGTGTCTCATCCAGCATTAGGTAAATGAAATTCAATCTAGTGAAAACATCTATACATAATAAATTTTACTTTCAATTTTTTCAACTTCTACACTTTTTATATTTTAGCAGACTTGAAAGACACTTCCTCTAACATAATTGACTGTGATCCATATACAATCAACAAAAATATCAATCTCTTTCCAGCCATCCACAACAATCAAATGTTGTTGTATGAACAACATAACGCATATTTACAAATAATTAATGGCAACATCATGGAACTTGCACTGTCCTTCAAATTGAAAAAACATTATTTGCATTCCACTCTGATTAGCGATTTTCAATCATTTTTCCAATTTCCTCACCATTAGACTGGAAATAGGAAATAAAATAATACTCTCTTACTCAGATTCTGAGTTGGATCAATCCAATGTGCTGTTGAGAACCACATAGTTTATTTTCTATAGAGATGTCCACGTCTCAGTAGTTATGTAAGGCCTTTAACAAGTGCTTTCTATGAATGACTTAAGTTTGATCTTTTCATTAAGATAGAGATCAAAACAATCTCTAACAATTTTCGATCTAGAATGGGTATGAAACTTGGGACAAATAGAGGAAACAAAATTCTTAAACTCTTATCTGTCAATGAATTTAAATGGAAATTCATCCATATTAGTCATAATGTGTAGAGCATTTCTAACAATTTATTGATCAAACTTCCAATTAAAAAGCATCCTCACCCATCTTGGCCTTTAACTGAATAAAAATTAAATTCTTGTCATGTGGTTGTGTCACCGGGGGCCTTTTTCTTCGTGATAATTTGGTGAATATTTACATTTTGTTTGATATGCAAACTAAGTTCTTTACTACAATAATTACCCTTGATCTTTATTTCACCTTTGCCCATTCATTACACTTGTAAATGGTTCCCATACCCCTGTTCATGGTTTCATTTTCTTTCTTTTCCCAATAGAAGATTCTGGATCCTGTAAATTGTATGCTTTGACATGATGTTCAATTTTCATTCAAACACTAACATCAACTTAGGGAAGGGGGGTTTTGTGGCGTGGATGGCCAGAAGTCAGCCCAAAGCCAACTGTGCTACAGCGTAATAGTCAAGAATATAGCACCATGGCAATGAATCAAAGGTAAGAAGAAATAAAGGAAAAAGAAGGGGGAAAGAGGAAGAATGGAATGAGGGAAGATCACAAAGGAGGAGAAATGTGGAAGTAGAGGAAAATTGGTGGAGGAGACTAGGGGTGACGATGTATTGTTAAGTAATCAACAATACATGCACAATTCTTAAATATTACGTTCACTTTGGGTGGTGGATATGATTCCTAGAAGTAGAGTTCAGGAATCGGATGATGGATGGGTGTGTAACATGTGTCTTAAATCTATACTTAGGGTTTCAAGTTTGGGCTCTCAAACCAATATATGGGGAAACAACTCCAAAACAAGCAATTTGATAATCTGCTCAGCCAGAATAAATTACCCCATATTTAAATAATATTAACTAAAACCCTAATGGCTTGGGCAATTGCACGTGAACATCGAATTAATAAATTAATAATCTAACTAAAATCAAACTACATATAAAATATTATACTTGAAACTTACAACTAAGTCTCTGAACATATATAATATCCCTAAACTAGATAAAACACCTAAAAAGACCAAATAGGACTAATCCAATCAGGCTCTCATGAGGAGAGAGACATGAGTCTAATGATGGGCCACATGTTGTCCTGCAATTTCCACCAACTGCAAATGTAATATTTCCACCAACTATAGCTCATGACGCCATCCCGAACCCTTGGAATGCAATGTCCTCCATCAACTTGATGTGAGAGACACACGTTTCACCACATTTCCACCCTCCTTCCTCACTCTAACCTTAAAAAGCCTTACAGCCGCCATGAATCCAGACCAATTGCATGAGCTGGTCCAAGACATGGTAACATAGCAGCTTACAGGTGTCTCTAAAAGGTTCCAGCCCTCCTGAGCAAGCTCCAAGCCATGGCAAGAGAACTCTCCCATGTCGGCATAGACAAGAATAAGATGCTAGTTAGAGGACGATGTCTTCCACTTGGTGGCGCAACTCAGATTTTAATCCATATCACCTTGATAGCTTAAAGTTTGAGTTCCCTTCTACGATGGCAAAAATATGCAGGATAGGTGGCTCAAACCTTGTGGGGCACCATTTACTGTTAGATATATGGCTGTAGCAGCCATGTATATAGCATGGGTTAAGCCCAATGTAGTGCAGCTAGTACATGTGAGAAAAGTAGTTTTGTCTCTGGTGCAAATGGTAAAGAAGTTTTATCCCATATTGCTCACTCCTAGAACTTTTGTGGTCCTTATATGTAGGATCACATTGGGCACTAGTATCCAAGAGGTCCTAGGAGGAGGGTATGCTCACCTCCTTGGTAGGTGGGGTGACCACAACGCACACGCACGCACGCGCCACGCCTCGTGTAACGTCCCCGGATTTTGCTATCTCGAGACTTAGAAGGCCCGAGAGGACAAATCCAAAAAGTTAGACAATTGTATCAAAGTGCATTGTGAAAGCAATATGCACATACATGAACATACAACTATAGACTTACAATGTAACATTTCTCAACATTCAACATTTAAATTATTACAAGATCATGGGACCTGTGGGTTATTTTGTAATACATACATGTTGAATGTTGAGATTGTTCATGGTGTATGCATTATATTTGAATGTTCATGTATGTGTATGTCGCTTTCGCATCGCACTTTGATACAATTAGTTAACATTTTTGAATTTTCCCTCTCTGGCCTTCTAAGTCCCGAGATGGCAGAATCTGGGGACGTTACACCTCGTCTGGCCTGGCCGGGCCGGGCCGAGCACGGGCTGCTTGTGACCTGTGATTTGTGGATTGTGGAGAATGTCTTCCGTCTTTCATCTTCTTTTTGCATTAGGATACAACTACGTAATTAATTACTCGTTTAATTAATTGTTTCTTTTCTATTCGGATTTATTAATCCTAACTAGAAAGTGTCTCTTCTGCGAAATTTTCCGCAATATGTACAAGAGCAACCGAGTGGTCGCGTCTTAACAGGAATAGGATTAGTGGGGCGTGTAAGGCTATAAATAGGCCTCCTGTCATTCGAGCGAGTTTTGCCGTCAGTCGTTCGAGCGAGTGTTTTGCTAGCCCTAATCCCGGAGTCTGCCGTCGTCGCACCTGCTTGTCGCTTGGAGATCTCTCTCCTGAAAGAGACAAAGTCGTTCATCTTCTTCCTTCAAGACGTAACATGCCAAGCGGTGGTTCCTACAGTTGCTGGGTTGCACTGGTGGTGGTGCATCTGTTCGTCTGCAACGTTCGTCGTCTGCGCAAACGTGACACTTCTCTTCAGGTTCGTGACCGGGTTGACTGGGAGAACGACGTATGTGGTGGAGGACTGCGCGGCGCTAATTTCTTTAAGTAAAATTTATTCGTTTTTCAACGAACGATCGAGTCAGGTGTCTAACTCAATTTACTTTTTCCTGCATTGTTTATTCTTCTGCTTCTTATCTAGATCTGGCCTGAAAACGTTAATTCATTGCATCTGTCGTTGTTGCATGTGTTGTTGCATGTAACGACGTAAAACCCTAATTTTTATTCAACATTTATAAGTGGGTAAGATCTTCTCCGACAATGAGAATATAAACTTGGTTTGCGCTAGCCTAAAAATTTCATAACGAACATACAACAAGGGAAAGCAGACACATACCATAGGAGACCTTATACACTCCCATTGGCCATCCAAACGATTCATAACAGTCTGAACAACAGGGAAAAAGCACACATACTGAGAGTCGATCCTTTCACTTCGTATGCGAGACGGGGGATCCCGCAGCAGGTCCGCGTCCTCCCTCCTCCTCGAGCTCCTTGGCCTTCGAAGGCAGCGGATTACCGCCCTTAATAAACCAACCCAGAGCGAAGAAAGCGGTACCGGCGAGTATGGCTGTTCCCCATGCAGATGAGTACCACCGACTGTACTGGCGGGTGGCGTAGCGCCACTGGTCGCGTAGCGTTACTGGGTCAGGGTTTACCGCGTCCGGCGGGTGAGGGTACCTACTGGAGGAGTGGGAGACGCCCGGCGGAGGAGGGGAAGGGTCGGGGGTCGGCGTTGGGGTAGTTGCGGCTGGGGTGTTGCCGCTCGTTGGTCGGCTCCGGTCCGCCATGGCCCGTGGATGTAATGCGAGCACACGATCGAACTCAACCTAAATTGGCCTTGTCGGTGAGCGGTCGACGGGTGCAGCTAGGGATCCGGATGAGCACTCGACCCATGACCCGCCTAACCCGACCTACGGTCCATGCCATTTATATGGCCGGGCTGAGTCGAAAATTGATCCCGGCTTTTGCCGGTCCGCCATGGCCCGTGGATGTAATGCGAGCACACGATCGAACTCAACCTAAATTGGCCTTGTCGGTGAGCGGTCGACGGGTGCAGCTAGGGATCCGGATGAGCACTCGACCCATGACCCGCCTAACCCGACCTACGGTCCATGCCATTTATATGGCCGGGCTGAGTCGAAAATTGATCCCGGCTTTTGCATAGAGACCAGATCCAGATGTTTATATAGGAAAAGTCACGTCTGAAAATTCAATACTCATATACGTGTTTTATATAAAATAAAATATGTCTTTTGTATGTTTGTATTGACTACAAAATTTTCAGACGTCATCTGATTTAGAAAATACGAACAAAAGATACATGTTAAGCATGTATTTTTAAATAATATAATTAAATACTCATAACATTAAAAAATATTAAAGAATTAACTAATTATATAAATTGACAGGGGCTAAAATATTCCAATAAAACTACACAATTAACAATTAACACTGCTAGCCGGTCATCGTACGCCTACGATCCTATCTAACTTGCTCTTCTTTTCTTTTTTTCTTATGTAAAATAAAAGTTTGCGGACAAAAGCTACTTGAGTGGTCAATAAAAAATTAGACAACGCTTGAAGTAATGATTAAAATTAGCAAACACGCTATGATTGCTTGAAAAGTAAGCGAATTAAAATTACTCGAATAGCACTTACACTAAAATTAGAGAAAAAAAATATAAAGACTACACAAATTGATATTTTGAACAAAATTTTCGCATGCATCTGAATAGAGTAACTATGACGTCCCCGAATTTTCACTTCTCCAAACCCTATTGGGAATGAGATGTCAGAATCCGAAAACATCATCCAATCATATCAGAGAGCGATGCGGAAGTAATATGCGCATACATGAACATACAACCATAACATTCTGAACATTCAACATGTAATTTTATACAACATGAATTATTACATCTTGGATTACATTTACATATTGAATAGAAAATTTTACAAGTCTGGACATGTATGCTAATAAGATCTTAGACAATAGGTACAACCTGTACAACTTGCTCACATCCTATTCTTTTATCTCATGCTAGCTCTGAACCTAGAAAATACGAGAAACAAAACATCAACAAAAGTTGGTACGTGGAATTAAAGAGCTATACTATGCTGGCATATAAAATACTCGAAATTGAAGAAAGAAAAAGAAAACATTATTTAAAGGCAGAAAATCAGGTAATCCCAAGTTATTAATCATATTTCAATGGACATGTATTACTATGGTGGACTTAGCACAAACATAAATATTGGGCCCCATCCCTGCGTACCTTGTACCATTAGGGATCTCCCCGCGTACCTTGTACCATTAGGGAGGTGCTAGTCAACATTAATAATTTTCCTCTCTAATAGGGAGATTAATGAACCATCAGTAACTACATTCCATTTTCTTTCTTTAGTGTTCTTATTGTTCAAGGCGGAAATGACAATACATATAGATCTACATCCAATAATGTATTTCAAGTACAAACAAGCAAGTACATATATTTAACATCCAGCAAATCTAGTCATATAATTATATCCACGTACCTGAGTTCAGATCTTCCTTACATATCCATGATCATCTAGATAATCTGGTCAACACCTGATTTAAAGAAATTAATCATCATTAATATATTTACCTCATATTTTTGGTAATTTTAGGTCCAAAATTAGGGTTTAGGCCAAACCTTGGTTCAAACTGATCTAAACTTGTGTTTGATATTTTTCTACTGACTAGAGTGTCATTTTAGAGGTCTGGTCCAATTTTTGTAATTTTTTGATGCTCGGTCTATTTTCTAAAATTAAAAGGAGGGTAAAAGCATCTAATTAGTCTTTAATAGAAAAAGACCTATTATTTAGCAATAATATTTGGATTATATTTTATAAATTGGTTTCAATAAACATTAGGACTCTATAAGAATTTTGTGAGAATTAATATCAACAGGATATTGTTCGTTTCATTTAACGGATTGAAACAAGGAGCACTATACTTTAGATTAAATATCATCATTATCTGTTCTTCACAAGCCTGATCTAAGGGTCCAGTAATGTAGAGGATATTATTATGAGTCCAGGGATATTTTTGGGTAATTATATGGACACAAGAGTTATTTTTAATCGTATTTCTAAGATATGGTATATTTCTGAGTATATTAACGGAATTACCTTGTTGGGTATCACTGGCGCCATCGATCCTATGTGCAGGGATACCGATCCGGTGGCTGAGAGATTGCCACCTCATCTCTTCGGATGGGCCTAGTTTGCACGCGGTTTATACCATGGCACTTCCTGAGCCGAGTGAACCGGCTGGTCTAGGGTCCCTTATCCTAGACAAACTCAGACTCTCCCTCGTTCTTGTCTTCTGCGATTCCTCCTCCTGCAGTGATGTCGACGCCTCCGTAAGCCACATCTTCTACATGGAAGATCAGGAGGTCAGAGAATCCTCCCCGCACTGGGTGCCATCAGACTCCAGCCTCTCCTCCGTGAAGGTCTGGGCTATGGTTGGTGAACTGACCCGTCGTTCTCCTTCTCGTCGTGCACGCGTTCAGACTCCCTCGTGAACGCCGCCGCAGACCAGAGCACTATCGCCCATATTGGGGGAAGTTGGGGAGTACTGGAGAAATGTTCCAGATCTCGGTGGCTTTGGATGTGTCTGATCACGAAAGCGACGCCGACGGAAGATAAGCATCCCGCCTTGTTCCTTCTCATCTCCCAACATCGCGCCTGTTGCCCGCGAGCGCTCGCCGCCGCGAGGCTTCTCCTCTCGGGCGGGGACTGGCGTTCCTCTGCGTGCGCCGCCGCAGCCAGGTTCTTTGGCGATCGTCGTTGTGGTCGTGGCCGTAAGGGTACCTGCTGACTGGTCCTTGGGTTCGACGTCTCCGGTCGGTGGTGGTGACCTCTCCCTACAGCGACCTCGATGACCCATACGCTGCAACCAAAGCAGGTGAATCTTGTCGTCCAGGTTGGGTGGACGAGTTCTAGGATCAACGAAAACAGGGGGATGGGTTCTTCAGAGGTCCAACATGCACCTAAAACCCTCGGGACTCTTCCTTGGGACTCCTCCGCGAAGTGTGTAGTTCTTGATATACACTGCCCTTCCTCTAGTCGGTGGTTGTTGTCGCAGTGACAGGATCAATGGGAGCTTCAGAGCTCCATGGCGGCACCTCAGATCCTTGACGGGGAGGTGAGGATACAGATCTGAAGGCCGACTTCTTCCTCCACAGAAACAGGAGGTGGTATATGGGCCTGCGATAGACGAGGGAGAAGGCAGGGTTGAGGACTGCGGTTTTTCAATACCCTAGGTCTCCAACGTCAAGTGAGGGTTCCATGTGCTCCATAGATTTGTAGATCATAGTTTTCCAACGCAAATTCCCTTTGATTGTCCCCCACCTTCATTGGATCTAAAGACACCTCGGCTTGGGTTCCGTTGATCCATTCTCGGGGGGGTGAGAATGAGATCCCTATTTTGGATATACTAAAATGGTTCAGATTAACAAAATAAATAAATACATCTCTTATTCCTTAATGCACTTGGTCGTGTGACATGGTTTTTCACATGCCATAATATCTTAAATAAGAGATGACTAAGGTTTTGAAGAACATTAAAACAAACACCAATAACTTCATACTCTAGTACTTTCTTGGACACACTCCAAAAAAAGAAGTTTGAACCATTGGGTTTTCAGCACTCAAGGCCTCTGGTTACCAAATTTGAAACCAAACCTTGTAATATTTGTTCCCCTAGCATAGTTCCTCAATTAACTTCATTAATATAAACGTAACTCGGAATACACGTCTATCAGTTATCAAAAGTATTTCCAATAACACTTTGGGAACAAGAGTCCACGATTGAATCATGATATCCTCAATTTGGTATTTGACATCTTATATAGAATGCAGGTCTCTCAATTATTGTATTAGTTATTAAAACTCAAAAATCTAGGTTATCACATTCACCCCACCTTATTTAGAATTTCGTCCTCGAAATTCGACTAATCTCATCCTTAAGAGGCTATTTTGGGGTCGAACTTCATATACATCATTATTTCTTAGGTTCTGAAGTCACCATAGTCGCATGCACTCTAAGTTGTCGACTTAGGGTCTAGAGATTCTTGGGTGTGTCCACCCTACCATATATATGTGCAAGCATCATTTAAATTCTTAGTCATAACATGACATTATGATACCTTACATCACCCCTAAGGGTACATGTTTTGTTCATACTTTTAAAGTTCAAGAGGAATTCATTTATATGCAATGGTATTTAGATCGTTCAAATCTAACATCATTAACATCTTACAATGATTTTAGGATTAGAGGAGATTTATTTTCATCCTTAATATTAGGATATTTTTTTTCTACATAAGAAGGGCTTACGTAACATGTTTTACCATTAGGGTTTCACCCTATGGTGTGGTATGCATACTCAACTTAGAAGCATATATTGAGAAGAATCAAAGTTATGAACTATATTTCAGATCATATATCCTATGATCCAAAAATATCTTTATATCAAGTTCATGAACTCAACTTTTTATGTCTTGCATGTATTATGTGAAGGGAAAAGAGAATATACTAAGTTTATCCCATGATCTCAGCATCATGTCTTTCATGTTTCATATGAAGGGGAAGCAAATATTTTAAAGTCAAACTTATCATGATTTCAATCTTTGGTACTACATGTAGGATATAGGGGGGAAATATAGAATAGGTCAAGCTTATACGAGTGACTCCTCATATATAAATCATCCATATAGATCAAGTGAGGTTTCTATCATCATATATTAAGAAGGAGGAAAAGAAGGGAGAACATGTATTTTGAGTATCTTTTGCACAAAGCATCATACTCTCATAATTAGAGTTCATATATTACCTCACTTGTAACTAATGATGAGATTCACAAAATATGTCACTCTAGCTAGGACCTAACTCAGCCAAAGGATTGACTTTATCATATGGGTCATCTACCCATCCTTTTCTTTTACCCAATTCTCACATATAGATTTGAATCATGCATAAGGACTCAACTCAACACTCGAGAGTAATCTAGTGTAGGACATTTTTTTAACACATATCTCATATATTGGAGGCTAGGTCCAATGACCTTCTCCCTGTGGGTCTTACTTTCTATAGAGTTCACCACATATCTGACCCAACCACAAGATATCCTCCTTGTATAAGAGCTTGAGGCTCATGCATATTCAACTGTATCTTAACTTAGATCATCTTAAGTAAGAAAAAGGAATGTACTTTCATCATCAAGATTTTGCATAAATTCTACAAAATTGGATTCAACAAGTATGCAACTTAAACCTTATAAGGAAACTTATACCATCAGAGATCAAACTTAGATAAGATTTCACATGCTTATTTCAACTATCATTCTATCATCTACTCTATGCATCACATATCTTGATAAGGCTCTAGACATCTAATCTAGACTACTCTCTCTCTTCTAGACTGATGTCACTCCCTTTCACTTAGGTTGCATGAACACTAACTACTCTCCAGTGTGAGGGACACATTTTCATATTTACATATATATAATAAAATATTATATAGTTTTTCTCCGAGAAAGAAGACGTCAGAGAAAATTGTCGAGGCTCGATCCGATTGGAAAACAAAGCCAAATCAGCAAAACTGAGTGTCCCACACACAGTAGATAGTTTAGTGTCATGTACCCTAGTGAAATGGTGAGAACAAGATGTAGACTAGTGTAGCTACCCAATACATATGAGCTCTATATGGAAAAGGTTTCAGATACTTGTCTAAACCTAGTTCTCGAACATCTAGGTTCTAACCTAGAGGCTAAGTCAAACCTAGTTCTTGTAAAATAACTTGCTATGTTTCTAGGGTTTAAAGTGAAAGGTTAAATTTAGTTTTATGTTTCATAGTGAGCAATTGTTAGGTGTAGCTATTGTTCATGCTCTGATACCAACTTGACGTCCCCGGATTTTCACTTCTCCAAACCCTATTGGGAATGAGATGTCAGAATCCAAAAACATCATCCAATCATATCAGAGAGTGATGCGGAAGCAATATGCGCATACATGAACATACAACCATAACATTCTGAACATTTAACATGTAAATTTATACAACATGAATTATTACAGCTTGGATTACATTTACATATTGAATAGAAAAATTTTACAAGTCTGGACATGTATGCTAACAAGATCTTAGACAATAGGTACAACCTGTACAACTTGCTCACATCCTATTCTTTTATCTCATGCTAGCTCTGAACCTAGAAAATACGAGAAACAAAACATCAACAAAAGTTGGTACGTGGAATTAAAGAGCTATACTATGCTGGCATATAAAATACTCGAAATTGAAGAAAGAAAAAGAAAACATTATTTAAAGGCAGAAAATCAGGTAATCCCAAGTTATTAATCATATTTCAATGGACATGTATTACTATGGTGGACTTAGCACAAACATAAATATTGGGCCCCATCCCTACGTACCTTGTACCATTAGGGATCTCCCCGCGTACCTTGTACCATTAGGGAGGTGCTAGTCAACATTAATACTTTCCCTCTCTAATAGGGAGATTAATGAACCATCAGTAACTACATTCCATTTTCTTTCTTTAGTGTTCTTATTGTTCAAGGCGGAAATGACAATACATATAGATCTACATCCAATAATGTATTTCAAGTACAAACAAGCAAGTACATATATTTAACATCCAGCAAATCTAGTCATATAATTATATCCACGTACCTGAGTTCAGATCTTCCTTACATATCCATGATCATCTAGATAATCTGGTCAACACCTGATTTAAAGAAATTAATCATCATTAATATATTTATCTCATATTTTTGGTAATTTTAGGTCCAAAATTAGGGTTTAGGCCAAACCTTGGTTCAAACTGATCTAAACTTGTGTTTGATATTTTTCTACTGACTAGAGTGTCATTTTAGAGGTCTGGTTCAATTTTTGTAATTTTTCAATGCTCGGTCTATTTTCTAAAATTAAAAGGAGGGTAAAAGCATCTAATTAGTCTTTAATAGAAAAGGACCTATTATTTAGCAATAATATTTGGATTATATTTTATAAATTGGTTTCAATAAACATTAGGACTCTATAAGAATTTTGTGAGAATTAATATCAACAGGATATTATTCGTTTCATTTAACGGATTGAAACAAGGAGCACTATACTTTAGATTAAATATCATCATTATCTGTTCTTCACAAGCCTGATCTAAGGGTCCAGTAATGTAGAGGATATTATTCTGAGTCCAGGGATATTTTTGGGTAATTATTTGGACACAGGAGTTATTTTTAATCGTATTTCTAAGATATGGTATATTTCTGAGTATATTAAAGGAATTACCTTGTTGGGTATCACTGGCGCCATCGATCCTATGTGCAGGGATACCGATCCGGTGGCTGAGAGATTGCCACCTCATCTCTTTGGATGGGCCTAGTTTGCGCGCGGTTTATACCATGGCACCTCCTAAGCCGAGTGAACCGGCTGGTCTAGGGTCCCTTATCCTAGACAAACTCGGACTCTCCCTCGTTCTTGTCTTCTGCGATTCCTCCTCCTGCAGTGATGCCGACGCCTTCGTAAGCCACATCTTCTACATGGAAGATCAGGAGGTCAGAGAATCCTCCCCGCACTGGGCGCCATCAGACTCCAGCCTCTCCTCCGTGAAGGTCTGGGCTATGGTTGATGAACTGACCCGTCGTTCTCCTTCTCACCGTGCACGCGTTCAGACTCCCTCGTGAACGCCGCCGCAGACCAGAGCACTATCGCCCATATTGGGGGCAGTTGGGGAGTACTGGAGAAATGTTCCAGATCTCGGTGGCTCCGGATGTGTCTGATCACGAAAGCGACGCTGACGGAAGATAAGCATCCCGCCTTGTTCCTTCTCGTCTCCCAACATCGCGCCTGTTGCCCGCGAGCGCTCGCCGCCGTGAGGCTTCTCCTCTCGGGCGGGGACCGGCGTTCCTCTGTGCGTGCCGCCGCAGCCAGGTTCTTTGGCGATCGTCGTTGTGGCCGTGGCCATAAGGGTACCTGCTGACTGGTCCTTGGGTTCGACGTCTCCGGTCGGTGGTGGTGACCTCTCCCTACAGCGACCTCGATGACCCATACACTGCAACCAAACCAGGTGAATCTTGTCGTCCAGGTTGGGTGGACGAGTTCTAGGACCAACGAAAACAGGGGGATGGGTTCTTCAGAGGTCCAACATGCACCTAAAACCCTCGGGACTCTTCCTTGGGACTCCTCCGCGAAGTGTGTAGTTCCTGATATACACTGCCCTTCCTCTAGTCGGTGGTTGTTGTCGCAGTGACAGGATCAATGGGAGCTTCAGAGCTCCATGGCGGCACCTCAGATCCTTGACGGGGAGGTGAGGATACAGATCTGAAGGCCGACTTCTTCCTCCACAGAAACAGGAGGTGGTATATGGGCCTGCGATAGACGAGGGAGAAGGCAGGGTTGAGGACTGCGGTTTTTCAATACCCTAGGTCTCCAACGTCAAGTGAGGGTTCCATGTGCTCCATAGATCTGTAGATCATAGTTTTCCAACGCAAATTCCCTTTGATTGTCCCCCACCTTCATCGGATCTAAAGACACCTCAGCTTGGGTTCCGTTGATCCATTCTCGGGGGGGGGTGAGAATGAGATCCCTATTTTGGATATACTAAAATGGTTCAGATTAACAAAATAAATAAATACATCTCTTATTCCTTAATGCGCTTGGTCGTGTGACATGGTTTTTCACATGCCATAATATCTTAAATAAGAGATGACTAAGGTTTTGAAGAACATTAAAACAAACATCAATAACTTCATACTCTAGTACTTTCTTGGACACACTCCAAAAAAAGAAGTTTGAACCATTGGGTTTTCAGCACTCAAGGCCTCTGGTTACCAAATTTGAAACCAAACCTTGTAATATTTGTTCCCCTAGCATAGTTCCTCAATTAACTTCATTAATATAAACGTAACTCGGAATACACGTCTATCAGTCATCAAAAGTATTTCCAATAACACTTTGGGAACAAGAGTCCACGATTGAATCATGATATCCTCAATTTGGTATTTGACATCTTATATAGAATGCAGGTCTCTCAATTATTGTATTAGTTATTAAAACTCAAAAATCTAGGTTATCACATTCAGCCCACCTTATTTAGAATTTCATCCTCAAAATTTGACTAATCTCATCCTTAAGAGGCTATTTTGGGGTCGAACTTCATATACATCATTATTTCTTAGGTTCTGAAGTCACCATAGTCGCATGCACTCTAAGTTGTCGACTTAGGGTCTAGAGATTCTTGGGTGTGTCCACCCTACCATATATATGTGCAAGCATCATTTAAATTCTTAGTCATAACATGACATTATGATACCTTACATCACCCCTAAGGGTACATGTTTTGTTCATACTTTTAAAGTTCAAGAGGAATTCATTTATATGCAATGGTATTTAGATCGTTCAAATCTAACATCATTAACATCTTACATTGATTTTAGGATTAGAGGAGATTTATCTTCATCCTTAATATTAGGATATTTTTTTTTCTACATAAGAAGGGCTTACGTAACATGTTTTACCATTAGGGTTTCACCCTATGGTGTGGTATGCATACTCAACTTAGAAGCATATATTGAGAAGAATCAAAGTTACGAACTATATTTCAGATCATATATCCTATGATCCAAAAATATCTTTATATCAAGTTCATGAACTCAACTTTTTATGTCTTGCATGTATTATGTGAAGGGAAAAGAGAATATACTAAGTTTATCCCATGATCTCAGCATCATGTCTTTCATGTTTCATATGAAGGGGAAGCGAATATTTTAAAGTCAAACTTATCATGATTTCAATCTTTGGTACTACATGTAGGATATAGGGGGAAAATATAGAATAGGTCAAGCTTATACGAGTGACTCCTCATATATAAATCATCCATATAGATCAAGTGAGGTTTCTATCATCATATATTAAGAAGGAGGAAAAAAAGGGAGAACATGTATTTTGAGTATCTTTTGCACAAAGCATCATACTCTCATAATTAGAGTTCATATATTACCTCACTTGTAACTAATGATGAGATTCACAAAATATGTCACTCTAGCTAGGACCTAACTCAGCCAAAGGATTGACTTTATCATATGGGTCATCTACCCATCCTTTTCTTTTACCCAATTCTCACATATAGATTTGAATCATGCATAAGGACTCAACTCAACACTCGAGAGTAATCTAGTGTAGGACATTTTTTTAACACATATCTCATATATTGGAGGCTAGGTCCAATGACCTTCTCCCTGTGGGTCTTACTTTCTATAGAGTTCACCACATATCTGACCCTACCACTAGATATCCTCCTTGTATAAAAGCTTGAGGCTCATGCATATTCAACTGTATCTTAACTTAGCTCATCTTAAGTAAGAAAAAGGAATGTACTTTCATCATCAAGATTTTGCATAAATTCTACAAAATTGGATTCAACAAGTATGCAACTTAAACCTTATAAGGAAACTTATACCATCAGAGATCAAACTTAGATAAGATTTCACATGCTTATTTCAACTATCATTCTATCATCTACTCTATGTATCACATATCTTGATAAGGCTCTAGACATCTAATCTAGACTACTCTCTCTCTTCTAGACTGATGTCACTCCCTTTCACTTAGGTTGCATGAACACTAACTACTCTCCAGTGTGAGGGACACATTTTCATATTTACATATATATAATAAAATATTATATAGTTTTTCTCCGAGAAAGAAGACGTCAGAGAAAATTGTCGAGGCTCGATCCGATTGGAAAACAAAGCCAAATCAGCAAAACCGAGTGTCCCACACACAGTAGATAGTTTAGTGTCATGTACCCTAGTGAAATGGTGAGAACAAGATGTAGACTAGTGTAGCTACCCAATACATATGAGCTCTATATGGAAAGGGTTTCAGACACTTGTCTAAACCTAGTTCTCAAACATCTAGGTTCTAACCTAGAGGCTAAGTCAAACCTAGTTCCTGTAAAATAACTTGCTATGTTTCTAGGGTTTAAAGTGAAAGGTTAAATTTAGTTTTATGTTTCATAGTGAGCAATTGTTAGGTGTAGCTATTGTTCATGCTCTGATACCAACTTGACGTCCCCGGATTTTCACTTCTCCAAACCCTATTGGGAATGAGATGTCAGAATCTGAAAACATCATCCAATCATATCAGACAGCGATGCGGAAGCAATATGCGCATACATGAACATACAACCATAACATTCTGAACATTCAACATGTAAATTTATACAACATGAATTATTACAGCTTGGATTACATTTACATATTGAATAGAAAATTTTACAAGTCTGGACATGTATGCTAACAAGATCTTAGACAATAGGTACAACCTGTACAACTTGCTCACATCCTATTCTTTTATCTCATGCTAGCTCTGAACCTAGAAAATACGAGAAACAAAACATCAACAAAAGTTGGTACGTGGAATTAAAGAGCTATACTATGCTGGCATATAAAATACTCGAAATTGAAGAAAGAGAAAGAAAACATTATTTAAAGGCAGAAAATCAGGTAATCCCAAGTTATTAATCATATTTCAATGGACATGTATTACTATGGTGGACTTAGCACAAACATAAATATTGGGCCCCATCCCTGCGTACCTTGTACCATTAGGGATCTCCCCGCGTACCTTGTACCATTAGGGAGGTGCTAGTCAACATTAATACTTTCCCTCTCTAATAGGGAGATTAATGAACCATCAGTAACTACATTCCATTTTCTTTCTTTAGTGTTCTTATTGTTCAAGGCGGAAATGACAATACATATAGATCTACATCCAATAATGTATTTCAAGTACAAACAAGCAAGTACATATATTTAACATCCAGCAAATCTAGTCATATAATTATATCCACGTACCTGAGTTCAGATCTTCCTTACATATCCATGATCATCTAGATAATCTGGTCAACACCTGATTAAAAGAAATTAATCATCATTAATATATTTACCTCATATTTTTGGTAATTTTAGGTCCAAAATTAGGGTTTAGGCCAAACCTTGGTTCAAACTGATCTAAACTTGTGTTTGATATTTTTCTACTGACTAGAGTGTCATTTTAGAGGTCTGGTCCAATTTTTGTAATTTTTCGATGCTCGGTCTATTTTCTAAAATTAAAAGGAGGGTAAAAGCATCTAATTAGTCTTTAATAGAAAAGGACCTATTATTTAGCAATAATATTTGGATTATATTTTATAAATTGGTTTCAATAAACATTAGGACTCTATAAGAATTTTGTGAGAATTAATATCAACAGGATATTGTTCGTTTCATTTAACGGATTGAAACAAGGAGCACTATACTTTAGATTAAATATCATCATTATCTGTTCTTCACAAGCCTGATCTAAGGGTCCAGTAATGTAGAGGATATTTGTTACGACCCATATCAGGGTTAGTCAATAAATACCTTGAATTACGTAAAACACCTCAATTAGTGCTAAGTTTTTGTTAAACATCATGAATAATCAAGATAAGACAACATGTGAATCAATAGTCAAGACTTAATCATCTGAGGTAATTAATGATAATAGTAATGATGATTGTTGAGTTAATTGAGTTGAGTTGAGTGCTGACTAATGCAATTAGTGTTAAATATCAAATTAAATATCATGGTTAATCAAATAAGTTAATATGTGAATCAATAGTTGAGTTTGAATCACCTGAGGCAATTAATGATATTAATGTTGATTATTTAGTTTATTAAGTTGAATCAAGTAATCACATTCGCATTTAGAGCTTTGATCTAGTGAAATAGTCTAATCAGTATGTTTTCATGCTTTGAGTTGGTAAAGGAGTTTGTGCTTGAGTGGATGCAAAAGAAATCATCCAATTTGGACCTCCGAGGCAATACTTATGCTATTTTTAGTTTTCTTGGACTTGGATGCAATTTTACCAGTAATTGTTTTCTTAAGTGAGTCGGCTGTTTCTTTTCCTTTCTCACTTTCTTCCTTATCTACTTTCTCCCTCACGCGACCGATAGAACAGGAGAAGCCGCAAAAGCGGCGCAAAGCTGGGAATCCAGAGAGGGCAAGGGCAGGCAGTTTTGGCGCTCCTTTGAACTGAGGTGCTGGGCGCCTTGCTCCCTTCTTCTTCATCCTCCCCTTCTCCTTCCTCCCTTCCTCCTCTATTCCACCCTAACTTAGCAGGCGCCGACTTGCAGAGCTGCGATCAACAGCTGCTACGGCCGGCCAAGAGCCCCCTTGGGTGCACGAAATCGCAAGGGGAAGCTTGCTTTGAGTTCGGCCGACGAGTCCCATCACAAATCCGCAACGTTCGCCCCCTTTTTCTTCTTCCTTGCTCCATCGAAGCCCCAAATCAGTAGGGCGGCGCCCCACCTTGCTCAAGCAGCAGCAACTGCGTTTTTCTATTGTAAGCCACCTTGGGCACAAGGAAACACCGATGAACGATGCTTTGGACTCGTGCTTGAGGTCCCAACACGACACAACATCGATCGACATCCAAATCAAGCAGCCTTGTGTGAGCTTGTGTGAGCTTGTGTGAGCTTGTGAACCTGTACTTAAGAAGTTACTGTTGGATTGAATAGGTCCAAACCGGAGCTCGATTGGCACACAATAGAGCAAGGTAAGACCAGCACGCAGTTCGGTTTTGAGAATAGAATTAGAATCCGTAGCTTAAGCCAAGACTTAGTTGTTGATCGAGTTCATTTTCAATAAGATTTCCGTCTCTGCGCAGGTTGCACGGCGTGCAAATCAATTTGCACGGCGTGTAAAGTTACAGATAGCAGAACGAGTTTCTGCCCAGGTGCACGGCGTGCACTCTGCTGTAAAGGGCAAAATTAGGCGTGGTTGTGGACGTTTTTCGGTATATACGAACACACCGAAGTGGGTGAGTAGTAGTTCATTTAGAAATCATTATTTAACTCATTTTAAATGCTTATTTGCTTCAGTATCAGTTGATATGACCTTTAAACAGTGTAGCATGTATATTTTAGTGTGATAAGTTCATTGGAACTTGAAATGCGTGATATGAATGATGAAAAAGAGGAAATTCTATGTCTTACAGTTACTATATGATATTTCTGTTTAATTGTTTATCGGTTAATTAGTTAATAGACATAGGTGCCCTAACACCGTAGAACCCCTAAAAGAAGGTCTGTTTCTTAGGGGTGAAACTCGTGTTGCAACATCATCCGTGCTTGTGTCACGGACAAACGAGGAAAGAGAGGCAGCGTCTAACAACAATCGTGCTTGTGTCACGATGGCACTGGGAAAAAGAAAACACGGTTATCTAACACCATTCGTGCTTGTGTCACGAAGGTAACCCTGTGAGACCCTCCGCCGGTGTACTCAGGTTAAAGGAGGAGTCCGGAGCACACGTGGTTGTGCATTGAGGCCGTAGAGCCTATGTTTCTGGCCGGAGAGCCAGGGGTCCTGTAGCAGAGCAGGGCTGGTGTCAGACTTAGCATTTCCCGGGTGTGTCGCTAAGTCTTGTACGGTGGGGTCGTAGCATGGACTTGTTACAGATCTTTATATGCAGAGTACACTGCATATGATTAGGGCAAAATAATAATAATATGAATAAGTAATCAAGTAGGATCACAATAAATTTATATAACTGTTTATTTACCTGAAATATCTGTTGATGCTTAGAAATGTGATTAATATATGTATATATGCTATGTTATTAGAACTGCCTTGTTTAGTTCTGCATTTATGTTTAATTTCAGTTTATAAACCTGATGAGTTGTTTAGTGATAGCTAAGTGAAATACTATTCACTGAGCGAGTAGGCTCATACCTCTACTCAAAACATTTTCAGGTTATCATCAGCAGCAGGAAATCAGAAGGATCGATTTATCCTTACGCCTAGTCAATAGAAGGTTCGTAGTTAGTAGTTAGAGGTCTCTTAGTCCTTTCCCCTCGATCTTTGGGACATGGCGTGGGTGTGAGAAAGTGTGTATGTGGAATGTGTATAAAGATGTAAATTAACTGTTATGTTTACTTTCTATTAAACAATGTTACATGTTGTAAACTCTGTTTATGTTCTCTAGCCAGTTTTATTGAAATGCTTCCGCAAGAGTTATTTATGCTTTAGTTTACAACAATAATCCGGATATCGTTACGAGGTTTAAAAAAAAAAAGAAGAAAAAGTTCTCAGTGATTTGTTTATGTGTAAATCCCATCCTGTCGCGCCCTAATCTTGCGGTTTGTGGTTAATGTGAGATTGGGGTCTGACAATCTTTTGGTATCAGAGCTTTGGTTTGAGTACATAGTTACTCAAGGTCAGGGGACGATAAGAGACCAATAGGATTAAGGTTTATGTGTCTTTCTTCTATCTGTAATTTTCTAACAGGAAGTGTTCTGTTATAGTATTGCAGATAGTAGGAAGAGGATGTGGTCACGAGAATCAAGTAATGAGCTTAAGATGAGTCGTTAAGAATCACTAAGGTCAAAGAATAAAGTTATAAGTAAGGCAAATAATAAATGATGTGTTTTAGCTCTGGAAGGTCTGAGTGTTTAGATACCCTGGCCAGGTGTCTGAATACTTAGATTGACCAGTATCAAGCTACTCTGTCTGTTCTTCTCTGGATGTCCTGGCCAGGTATGCAGAGGAAGGATAGGCTAGAGAGAAAACCCTAGAAATCTTAGGGTTAAGAAATAAGAAATTAATGTAGGAGTAAGAGATTAAATAAAGGATGTGATATAACTCCTACTTTATATTGTTTATTTGATTTAAAGATCATTAGAAACGCTCTTATATGCATGAATTTAGACTTTCAGTTTGTACAATAAGTATGATTCTTTTATATTGTTGTGGTATGAAGTGAATTGTTTAATGATTGTTTTTCTTAAGTACTAAAGTAGACCCAAATCATGTATCATTGAATTTGCCCTGAGTGGATATTCTTTCCACATGTTTAGGATTAATAGGGGTTGATTAATCTCGAGTAGCTCTTGGCTTCAGGACTACAGGTTCGGCCTGGTCCGGCTGGCAGGATACGTTACTGGAATCTAATGACTCCTATTAACAGTAAAAATAAGAATAGACTCTGGATGATTTAGACCCGTAACCTAGTGAGAATGTATATACACTTGGATGTTTTAACTATGATAAGAAGTCTAAATGTTCTTTTGTCTTGAGAATTAGGGTTTGAGAAGCATAGACCCTAATCGGCCCAAAACAGGGTTTTGATGATACATAAATACAAATTTGACAAGTAAAGTGTTTTAGTAAATGATTTTTAGTATCTTATGTGTAACTCTAATTTGGCTAAAATTGGGATATGAGTTGGATATATATAATGTGAGCAACATTTGGAAAATATCAGAATTTTTGAAGAATGTTCTGACCTGTTTATCGGCCGAGTTTCAAACTCGACCGATCACATTTTCTGAATGATATAGCAGTGTGGTAATTGAATTTTATCTTTTTATTGGTACATCCAATTAATCTCAAATTTTAAATGTGCTTGAAAAACACAATTTTAGACACTATACTAAATTGGCGTAATTTTTGGATGACGTTTGATCTCTACAGTGAGGGTGTCGGCCGAGTTTGCAACTCGACCGAATCTGCTGCAGACTGCTATATAGCAGCGCACTGTTTGATTTTTAATTAATTATTGGTAACTTGAAATGATCTCAAATTTTTACTGGAGGTCTGAAACTTCATTAGGAACAACATATAAAATTTCCAGAATTTTTGGAGCTTCTGTTAGCTGTTTAATAAACGAATTACAGAAACTATTATGAAAACTGAATTTTCAGCTAATGTAATTAAAGTTGAGTGCTGGGTTAATATGTTATTGACCCAAGCAACTCAATTTGATCTATATGATCGATCACACATACACACAATAATGCTATGTTACTGATATAGACCAAAACCCTAGAATGATTAAAGTTGTAGTAGTTCAAGGGATATCATTAGTGATGTAACCTTGAATACTAGTAACTTTGTAAAATAGGACCCTGAGATTTGTTCTATGTAATGTAATCTGGTAGTGATAGTGATCTAGGGTTTTAAGGTAGTTAATCTGAACGGTACTTGAACAACATGAAATGACTTAGAGAAAAGAGTAAAACATAAAGCTAAAATGTAGCTATAAGAAAGTAGCATAGAAATCGAAGTATTACCCGATATATGATCCGAAGATAGTTGGTGTAGTTCATGTTTTTAAGACATGGCGTCACTATCTTTATGATGTGACAATAGATCACCACCCTGGTAAAGAGAATGTGGTGAATGATGCTTCCAGCAGAAAGTCAAGTTCAATAGCTAATGCATTCTCTATGGCAGGTTTCAATAGAGACCTGTTAGTAGAAATGTGGGAGTTGAACTTAGGCTTAGGGGTGACAACACAGAGTAATTTGATTGTACAGATGTAAGTTAAGCCTACTTCTTATGATCAAATCAAGGAACTACAAAAGGGTGATAGTGAATTAAGCCAGACCATGCATGACCTGATAGGAGGAAAAGAGACTAGAGTTTAAGTTTTTAGATGATAAGATGTTGTATTAGCATGACATGTTGTGTGTACCTCGAGATAGAGTAAAATTCTTTTAAGGGGAAAAGGCTGAAAGAAAAGATTCTTATGGAAGTGTATGTATTGATGTATGCTATGCTTTCAGGAAACACTAAGATGTATATGAATCCCAAGTAGTTGAAACGAATGGTCAAATATGCAGAAGGATGTAGCCAAGTATGTGGTTAAAAGTAGAGTGTACCAGTAGGTTAAGGCTGAACCCTAAAAATCAATAGCTACCTGGTAATCTTTTACTATGCCTGAATGGGAGTGGGAATTTATCACAATGGATTTTGTGGTAAGATTACCCAGGACACCTAGAGGTTGTGACTCGATATGAATGATTGTGGATAGACTAATTTAGTCTGCTCACTTTCTTCATATTAAGTCGACCTTTGATGTCTCGAGACTTGACTAAGATATACATGGATAAAATAATTAGGTTGCTTGGTAATCCAGTTCCAATCATATCACATTGAGTTTAGAAATACACAATTGATAATGGTTCGGTTTGAATATAAACCCAGGCAATACAAATTTGGTAAACCATTAGGTGCATGATTTCAAGATAGTAAGATAGCATTAAAATATGCAAATAAATCTAGTTGCATGCTTCCTGTTATGTTAATGTGTATGACCTAACATTTACATGAATTGTCACTTTTCTCTGAGATATCATTAGAAATTCTCAAGTATTATTAATTATTTGTGTTATGATATGTAAGCAACTCTTAATTAAGTTATGTGATGCACAAACCAGAAATTTGGTTAATATGCACGTTCTTCGAGAAATTTCAGATAATTGAAGAATATTACAGATGGTTTCTTATAGGTGAAGTAAATTACTTATATTGGTGTCATAGGATGTTCAATTACATGAAATTCAGTATGTATGTGCCAAAATTGAATTGAGTTTGGAATATTTATGAATTTTAAATCTGTCTACATGCATGATATAAAGATTTCTCAGTAATTACAATGATTTTGAATATACTGCTCTGCCAGTTCTAGAATGATACCGTATTGTGATTAATGAATGAGATAACCCTAAGAGTAGGGTGTTGGCATGTGATGAATGAATAAGGCAAATGAAACCCTAAGGATAGGGTGTACGATGAATCAAGTATTTTGATATCAATTCTCAGTATGAGATGTAGTGATGTTTAACAGTTAAATTGCATGATTTAATTTTAGTACCAAGTTGACATGCATTCTGTTTATTTAAGAATTTAAAATGTTTGTCTGCATGAATAGTATGATAATTTCTCAGTAGTTATCATAAATTGAGATACTGTTATAACGGTTATGGAAAGACAATGTTTTGTGGGTTGATCTGGAATCAGATCAGATGTGTCCTAGGCTAAGGGACCTATACAGATGATTGATCAGTGGATCAAGAAACTCAAGAGTTGAAAAATCTTAACCTAGAGGAAGGCACGTGGAAACACGAGTCAGGAATGAATGACAAGTTTCCTTTTCTCTTTTAGGAATTTCGGGACGAAATTCTTATAAGGGAGGGAGATTGTTACGACCCATATCAGGGTTAGTCAATAAATACCTTGAATTACGTAAAACACCTCAATTAGTGCTAAGTTTTTGTTAAACATCATGAATAATCAATATAAGACAACATGTGAATCAATAGTCAAGACTTAATCATCTGAGGTAATTAATGATAATAGTAATGATGATTGTTGAGTTAATTGAGTTGAGTTGAGTGCTGACTAATGCAATTAGTGTTAAATATCAAATTAAATATCATGGTTAATCAAATAAGTTAATATGTGAATCAATAGTTGAGTTTGAATCACCTCAGGCAATTAATGATATTAATGTTGATTATTTAGTTTATTAAGTTGAATCAAGTAATCACATTCGCATTTAGAGCTTTGATCTAGTGAAACAGTCTAATCAGTATGTTTTCATGCTTTGAGTTGGTAAAGGAGTTTGTGCTTGAGTGGATGCAAAAGAAATCATCCAATTTTGACCTCCGAGGCAATACTTATGCTATTTTTAGTTTTCTTGGACTTGGATGCAATTTTACCAGTAATTGTTTTCTTAAGTGAGTCGGCTGTTTCTTCTCACTTTCTTCCTTATCTACTTTCTCCCTCACGCGACCGATAGAACAGGAGAAGCCGCAAAAGCGGCGCAAAGCTGGGAATCCAGAGAGGGCAAGGGCAGGCAGTTTTGGCGCTCCTTTGAACTGAGGTGCTGGGCGCCTTGCTCCCTTCTTCTTCATCCTCCCCTTCTCCTTCCTCCCTTCCTCCTCTATTCCACCCTAACTTAGCAGGCGCCGACTTCCAGAGCTGCGATCAGCAGCTGCTACGGCCGGCCAAGAGCCCCCTTAGGCGCACGAAATCGCAAGGGGAAGCTTGCTTTGAGTTCGGCCGACGAGTCCCATCACAAATCCGCAACGTTCGCCCCCTTTTTCTTCTTCCTCGCTCCATGGAAGCCCCAAATCAGTAGGGCGGCGCCCCACCTTGCTCAAGCAGCAGCAGCAGTGTTTTTCTGTTGTAAGCCACCTTGGGCACAAGGAAACACCGATGAACGATGCTTTGGACTCGTGCTTGAGGTCCCAACACGACGCAGCATCGATCGACATCCAAATCAAGCAGCCTTGTGTGAGCTTGTATGAGCTTGTGAACCTGTACTTAAGAAGTTACTGTTGGATTGAATAGGTCCAAACCGGAGCTCGATTGGCACACAATAGAGCAAGGTAAGACCAGCACGCAGTTCGGTTTTGAGAATAGAATTAGAATCCGTAGCTTAAGCCAAGACTTAGTTGTTGATCGAGTTCATTTTCAATAAGATTTCCGTCTCTGCGCAGGTTGCACGGCGTGCAAATCAATTTACACGGCGTGTAAAGTTACAGATAGCAGAACGAGTTTCTGCCCAGGTGCACGGCGTGCACTCTGCTGTAAAGGGCAAAATTAGGCGTGGTTGTGGACGTTTTTCGGTGTATACGAACACACCGAAGTGGGTGAGTAGTAGTTCATTTAGAAATCATTATTTAACTCATTTTAAATGCTTATTTGCTTCAGTATCAGTTGATATGACCTTTAAACAGTGTAGCATGTATATTTTAGTGTGATAAGTTCATTGGAACTTGAAATGCGTGATATGAATGATGAAAAAGAGGAAATTCTATGTCTTACAGTTACTATATGATATTTCTGTTTAATTGTTTATCGGTTAATTAGTTAATAGACATAGGTGCCCTAACACCGTAGAACCCCTAAAAGAAGGTCTGTTTCTTAGGGGTGAAACTCGTATTGCAACATCATCCGTGCTTGTGTCACGGACAAACGAGGAAAGAGAGGCAGCGTCTAACAACAATCGTGCTTGTGTCACGATGGCACTGGGAAAAAGAAAACACGGTTATCTAACACCATTCGTGCTTGTGTCACGAAGGTAACCCTGTGAGACCCTCCGCCGGTGTACTCAGGTTAAAGGAGGAGTCCGGAGCACACGTGGTTGTGCATTGAGGCCGTAGAGCCTATGTTTCTGGCCGGAGAGCCAGGGGTCCTGTAGCAGAGCAGGGCTGGTGTCAGACTTAGCATTTCCCGGGTGTGTCGCTAAGTCTTGTACGGTGGGGTCGTAGCATGGACTTGTTACAGATCTTTATATGCAGAGTACACTGCATATGATTAGGGCAAAATAATAATAATATGAATAAGTAATCAAGTAGGATCACAATAAATTTATATAACTGTTTATTTACCTGAAATATCTGTTGATGCTTAAAAATGTGATTAATATATGTATATATGCTATGTTATTAGAACTGCCTTGTTTAGTTCTGCATTTATGTTTAATTTCAGTTTATAAACCTGATGAGTTGTTTAGTGATAGCTAAGTGAAATACTATTCACTGAGCGAGTAGGCTCATACCTCTACTCAAAACATTTTCAGGTTATCATCAGCAGCAGGAAATCAGAAGGATCGATTTATCCTTACGCCTAGTCAATAGAAGGTTCGTAGTTAGTAGTTAGAGGTCTCTTAGTCCTTTCCCCTCGATCTTTGGGACATGGCGTGGGTGTGAGAAAGTGTGTATGTGGAATGTGTATAAAGATGTAAATTAACTGTTATGTTTACTTTCTATTAAACAATGTTACATGTTGTAAACTCTGTTTATGTTCTCTAGCCAGTTTTATTGAAATGCTTCCGCAAGAGTTATTTATGCTTTAGTTTACAACAATAATCCGGATATCGTTACGAGGTTTAAAAAAAAAAGAAGAAAAAGTTCTCAGTGATTTGTTTATGTGTAAATCCCATCCTGTCGCGCCCTAATCTTGCGGTTTGTGGTTAATGTGAGATTGGGGTCTGACAATCTTTTGGTATCAGAGCTTTGGTTTGAGTACATAGTTACTCAAGGTCAGGGGACGATAAGAGACCAATAGGATTAAGGTTTATGTGTCTTTCTTCTATCTGTAATTTTCTAACAGGAAGTGTTCTGTTATAGTATTGCAGATAGCAGGAAGAGGATGTGGTCACGAGAATCAAGTAATGAGCTTAAGATGAGTCGTTAAGAATCACTAAGGTCAAAGAATAAAGTTATAAGTAAGGCAAATAATAAATGATGTGTTTTAGCTCTGGAAGGTCTGAGTGTTTAGATACCCTGGCCAGGTGTCTGAATACTTAGATTGACCAGTATCAAGCTACTCTGTCTGTTCTTCTCTGGATGTCCTGGCCAGGTATGCAGAGGAAGGATAGGCTAGAGAGAAAACCCTAGAAATCTTAGGGTTAAGAAATCAGAAATTAATGTAGGAGTAAGAGATTAAATAAAGGATGTGATATAACTCCTACTTTATATTGTTTATTTGATTTAAAGATCATTAGAAACGCTCTTATATGCATGAATTTAGACTTTCAGTTTGTACAATAAGTATGATTCTTTTATATTGTTGTGGTATGAAGTGAATTGTTTAATGATTGTTTTTCTTAAGTACTAAAGTAGACCCAAATCATGTATCATTGAATTTGCCCTGAGTGGATATTCTTTCCACATGTTTAGGATTAATAGGGGTTGATTAATCTCGAGTAGCTCTTGGCTTCAGGACTACAGGTTCGGCCTGGTCCGGCTGGCAGGATACGTTACTGGAATCTAATGACTCCTATTAACAGTAAAAATAAGAATAGACTCTGGATGATTTAGACCCGTAACCTAGTGAGAATGTATATACACTTGGATGTTTTAACTATGATAAGAAGTCTAAATGTTCTTTTGTCTTGAGAATTAGGGTTTGAGAAGCATAGACCCTAATCGGCCCAAAACAGGGTTTTGATGATACATAAATACAAATTTGACAAGTAAAGTGTTTTAGTAAATGATTTTTAGTATCTTATGTGTAACTCTAATTTGGATAAAATTGGGATATGAGTTGGATATATATAATGTGAGAAACATTTGGAAAATATCAGAATTTTTGAAGAATGTTCTGACCTGTTTATCGGCCGAGTTTCAAACTCGACCGATCACATTTTCTGAATGATATAGCAGTGTGGTAATTGAATTTTATCTTTTTATTGGTACATCCAATTAATCTCAAATTTTAAATGTGCTTGAAAAACACAATTTTAGACACTATACTAAATTGGCGTAATTTTTGGATGACGTTTGATCTCTACAGTGAGGGTGTCGGCCGAGTTTGCAACTCGACCGAATCTGCTGCAGACTGCTATATAGCAGCGCACTGTTTGATTTTTAATTAATTATTGGTAACTTGAAATGATCTCAAATTTTTACTGGAGGTCTGAAACTTCATTAGGAACAACATATAAAATTTCCAGAATTTTTGGAGCTTCTGTTAGCTGTTTAATAAACGAATTACAGAAACTATTATGAAAACTGAATTTTCAGCTAATGTAATTAAAGTTGAGTGCTGGGTTAATATGTTATTGACCCAAGCAACTCAATTTGATCTATATGATCGATCACACATACACACAATAATGCTATGTTACTGATATAGACCAAAACCCTAGAATGATTAAAGTTGTAGTAGTTCAAGGGATATCATTAGTGATGTAACCTTGAATACTAGTAACTTTGTAAAATAGGACCCTGAGATTTGTTCTATGTAATGTAATCTGGTAGTGATAGTGATCTAGGGTTTTAAGGTAGTTAATCTGAACGGTACTTGAACAACATGAAATGACTTAGAGAAAAGAGTAAAACATAAAGCTAAAATGTAGCTATAAGAAAGTAGCATAGAAATCGAAGTATTACCCGATATATGATCCGAAGATAGTTGGTGTAGTTCATGTTTTTAAGACATGGCGTCACTATCTTTATGATGTGACAATAGATCACCACCCTGGTAAAGAGAATGTGGTGAATGATGCTTCCAGCAGAAAGTCAAGTTCAATAGCTAATGCATTCTCTATGGCAGGTTTCAATAGAGACCTGTTAGTAGAAATGTGGGAGTTGAACTTAGGCTTAGGGGTGACAACACAGAGTAATTTGATTGTACAGATGTAAGTTAAGCCTACTTCTTATGATCAAATCAAGGAACTACAAAAGGGTGATAGTGAATTAAGCCAGACCATGCATGACCTGATAGGAGGAAAAGAGACTCGAGTTTAAGTTTTTAGATGATAAGATGTTGTATTAGCATGACATGTTGTGTGTACCTCGAGATAGAGTAAAATTCTTTTAAGGGGAAAAGGCTGAAAGAAAAGATTCTTATGGAAGTGTATGTATTGATGTATGCTATGCTTTCAGGAAACACTAAGATGTATATGAATCCCAAGTAGTTGAAACGAATGGTCAAATATGCAGAAGGATGTAGCCAAGTATGTGGTTAAAAGTAGAGTGTACCAGTAGGTTAAGGCTGAACCCTAAAAATCAATAGCTACCTGGTAATCTTTTACTATGCCTGAATGGGAGTGGGAATTTATCACAATGGATTTTGTGGTAAGATTACCCAGGACACCTAGAGGTTGTGACTCGATATGAATGATTGTGGATAGACTAATTTAGTCTGCTCACTTTCTTCATATTAAGTCGACCTTTGATGTCTCGAGACTTGACTAAGATATACATGGATAAAATAATTAGGTTGCTTGGTAATCCAGTTCCAATCATATCACATTGAGTTTAGAAATACACAATTGATAATGGTTCGGTTTGAATATAAACCCAGGCAATACAAATTTGGTAAACCATTAGGTGCATGATTTCAAGATAGTAAGATAGCATTAAAATATGCAAATAAATCTAGTTGCATGCTTCCTGTTATGTTAATGTGTATGACCTAACATTTACATGAATTGTCACTTTTCTCTGAGATATCATTAGAAATTCTCAAGTATTATTAATTATTTGTGTTATGATATGTAAGCAACTCTTAATTAAGTTATGTGATGCACAAACCAGAAATTTGGTTAATATGCACGTTCTTCGAGAAATTTCAGATAATTGAAGAATATTACAGATGGTTTCTTATAGGTGAAGTAAATTACTTATATTGGTGTCATAGGATGTTCAATTACATGAAATTCAGTATGTATGTGCCAAAATTGAATTGAGTTTGGAATATTTATGAATTTTAAATCTGTCTACATGCATGATATAAAGATTTCTCAGTAATTACAATGATTTTGAATATACTGCTCTGCCAGTTCTAGAATGATACCGTATTGTGATTAATGAATGAGATAACCCTAAGAGTAGGGTGTTGGCATGTGATGAATGAATAAGGCAAATGAAACCCTAAGGATAGGGTGTACGATGAATCAAGTATTTTGATATCAATTCTCAGTATGAGATGTAGTGATGTTTAACAGTTAAATTGCATGATTTAATTTTAGTACCAAGTTGACATGCATTCTGTTTATTTAAGAATTTAAAATGTTTGTCTGCATGAATAGTATGATAATTTCTCAGTAGTTATCATAAATTGAGATACTGTTATAACGGTTATGGAAAGACAATGTTTTGTGGGTTGATCTGGAATCAGATCAGATGTGTCCTAGGCTAAGGGACCTATACAGATGATTGATCAGTGGATCAAGAAACTCAAGAGTTGAAAAATCTTAACCTAGAGGAAGGCACGTGGAAACACGAGTCAGGAATGAATGACAAGTTTCCTTTTCTCTTTTAGGAATTTCGGGACGAAATTCTTATAAGGGAGGGAGATTGTTACGACCCATATCAGGGTTAGTCAATAAATACCTTGAATTACGTAAAACACCTCAATTAGTGCTAAGTTTTTGTTAAACATCATGAATAATCAATATAAGACAACATGTGAATCAATAGTCAAGACTTAATCATCTGAGGTAATTAATGATAATAGTAATGATGATTGTTGAGTTAATTGAGTTGAGTTGAGTGCTGACTAATGCAATTAGTGTTAAATATCAAATTAAATATCATGGTTAATCAAATAAGTTAATATGTGAATCAATAGTTGAGTTTGAATCACCTCAGGCAATTAATGATATTAATGTTGATTATTTAGTTTATTAAGTTGAATCAAGTAATCACATTCGCATTTAGAGCTTTGATCTAGTGAAACAGTCTAATCAGTATGTTTTCATGCTTTGAGTTGGTAAAGGAGTTTGTGCTTGAGTGGATGCAAAAGAAATCATCCAATTTTGACCTCCGAGGCAATACTTATGCTATTTTTAGTTTTCTTGGACTTGGATGCAATTTTACCAGTAATTGTTTTCTTAAGTGAGTCGGCTGTTTCTTCTCACTTTCTTCCTTATCTACTTTCTCCCTCACGCGACCGATAGAACAGGAGAAGCCGCAAAAGCGGCGCAAAGCTGGGAATCCAGAGAGGGCAAGGGCAGGCAGTTTTGGCGCTCCTTTGAACTGAGGTGCTGGGCGCCTTGCTCCCTTCTTCTTCATCCTCCCCTTCTCCTTCCTCCCTTCCTCCTCTATTCCACCCTAACTTAGCAGGCGCCGACTTGCAGAGCTGCGATCAGCAGCTGCTACGGCCGGCCAAGAGCCCCCTTAGGCGCACGAAATCGCAAGGGGAAGCTTGCTTTGAGTTCGGCCGACGAGTCCCATCACAAATCCGCAACGTTCGCCCCCTTTTTCTTCTTCCTCGCTCCATGGAAGCCCCAAATCAGTAGGGCGGCGCCCCACCTTGCTCAAGCAGCAGCAGCAGTGTTTTTCTGTTGTAAGCCACCTTGGGCACAAGGAAACACCGATGAACGATGCTTTGGACTCGTGCTTGAGGTCCCAACACGACGCAGCATCGATCGACATCCAAATCAAGCAGCCTTGTGTGAGCTTGTGTGAGCTTGTGTGAGCTTGTGAACCTGTACTTAAGAAGTTACTGTTGGATTGAATAGGTCCAAACCGGAGCTCGATTGGCACACAATAGAGCAAGGTAAGACCAGCACGCAGTTCGGTTTTGAGAATAGAATTAGAATCCGTAGCTTAAGCCAAGACTTAGTTGTTGATCGAGTTCATTTTCAATAAGATTTCCGTCTCTGCGCAGGTTGCACGGCGTGCAAATCAATTTGCACGGCGTGTAAAGTTACAGATAGCAGAACGAGTTTCTGCCCAGGTGCACGGCGTGCACTCTGCTGTAAAGGGCAAAATTAGGCGTGGTTGTGGACGTTTTTCGGTGTATACGAACACACCGAAGTGGGTGAGTAGTAGTTCATTTAGAGATCATTATTTAACTCATTTTAAATGCTTATTTGCTTCAGTATCAGTTGATATGACCTTTAAACAGTGTAGCATGTATATTTTAGTGTGATAAGTTCATTGGAACTTGAAATGCGTGATATGAATGATGAAAAAGAGGAAATTCTATGTCTTACAGTTACTATATGATATTTCTGTTTAATTGTTTATCGGTTAATTAGTTAATAGACATAGGTGCCCTAACACCGTAGAACCCCTAAAAGAAGGTCTGTTTCTTAGGGGTGAAACTCGTGTTGCAACATCATCCGTGCTTGTGTCACGGACAAACGAGGAAAGAGAGGCAGCGTCTAACAACAATCGTGCTTGTGTCACGATGGCACTGGGAAAAAGAAAACACGGTTATCTAACACCATTCGTGCTTGTGTCACGAAGGTAACCCTGTGAGACCCTCCGCCGGTGTACTCAGGTTAAAGGAGGAGTCCGGAGCACACGTGGTTGTGCATTGAGGCCGTAGAGCCTATGTTTCTGGCCGGAGAGCCAGGGGTCCTGTAGCAGAGCAGGGCTGGTGTCAGACTTAGCATTTCCCGGGTGTGTCGCTAAGTCTTGTACGGTGGGGTCGTAGCATGGACTTGTTACAGATCTTTATATGCAGAGTACACTGCATATGATTAGGGCAAAATAATAATAATGTGAATAAGTAATCAAGTAGGATCACAATAAATTTATATAACTGTTTATTTACCTGAAATATCTGTTGATGCTTAAAAATGTGATTAATATATGTATATATGCTATGTTATTAGAACTGCCTTGTTTAGTTCTGCATTTATGTTTAATTTCAATTTATAAACCTGATGAGTTGTTTAGTGATAGCTAAGTGAAATACTATTCACTGAGCGAGTAGGCTCATACCTCTACTCAAAACATTTTCAGGTTATCATCAGCAGCAGGAAATCAGAAGGATCGATTTATCCTTACGCCTAGTCAATAGAAGGTTCGTAGTTAGTAGTTAGAGGTCTCTTAGTCCTTTCCCCTCGATCTTTGGGACATGGCGTGGGTGTGAGAAAGTGTGTATGTGGAATGTGTATAAAGATGTAAATTAACTGTTATGTTTACTTTCTATTAAACAATGTTACATGTTGTAAACTCTGTTTATGTTCTCTAGCCAGTTTTATTGAAATGCTTCCGCAAGAATTATTTATGCTTTAGTTTACAACAATAATCCGGATATCGTTACGAGGTTTAAAAAAAAAAGAAGAAAAAGTTCTCAGTGATTTGTTTATGTGTAAATCCCATCCTGTCGCGCCCTAATCTTGCGGTTTGTGGTTAATGTGAGATTGGGGTCTGACAATCTTTTGGTATCAGAGCTTTGGTTTGAGTACATAGTTACTCAAGGTCAGGGGACGATAAGAGACCAATAGGATTAAGGTTTATGTGTCTTTCTTCTATCTGTAATTTTCTAACAGGAAGTGTTCTGTTATAGTATTGCAGATAGCAGGAAGAGGATGTGGTCACGAGAATCAAGTAATGAGCTTAAGATGAGTCGTTAAGAATCACTAAGGTCAAAGAATAAAGTTATAAGTAAGACAAATAATAAATGATGTGTTTTAGCTCTGGAAGGTCTGAGTGTTTAGATACCCTGGCCAGGTGTCTGAATACTTAGATTGACCAGTATCAAGCTACTCTGTCTGTTCTTCTCTGGATGTCCTGACCAGGTATGCAGAGGAAGGATAGGCTAGAGAGAAAACCCTAGAAATCTTAGGGTTAAGAAATAAGAAATTAATGTAGGAGTAAGAGATTAAATAAAGGATGTGATATAACTCCTACTTTATATTGTTTATTTGATTTAAAGATCATTAGAAACGCTCTTATATGCATGAATTTAGACTTTCAGTTTGTACAATAAGTATGATTCTTTTATATTGTTGTGGTATGAAGTGAATTGTTTAATGATTGTTTTTCTTAAGTACTAAAGTAGACCCAAATCATGTATCATTGAATTTGCCCTGAGTGGATATTCTTTCCACATGTTTAGGATTAATAGGGGTTGATTAATCTCGAGTAGCTTTTGGCTTCAGGACTACAGGTTCGGCCTGGTCCGGCTGGCAGGATACGTTACTGGAATCTAATGACTCCTATTAACAGTAAAAATAAGAATAGACTCTGGATGATTTAGACCCGTAACCTAGTGAGAATGTATATACACTTGGATGTTTTAACTATGATAAAAAGTCTAAATGTTCTTTTGTCTTGAGAATTAGGGTTTGAGAAGCATAGACCCTAATCGGCCCAAAACAGGGTTTTGATGATACATAAATACAAATTTGACAAGTAAAGTGTTTTAGTAAATGATTTTTAGTATCTTATGTGTAACTCTAATTTGGATAAAATTGGGATATGAGTTGGATATATATAATGTGAGCAACATTTGGAAAATATCAGAATTTTTGAAGAATGTTCTGACCTGTTTATCGGCCGAGTTTCAAACTCGACCGATCACATTTTCTGAATGATATAGCAGTGTGGTAATTGAATTTTATCTTTTTATTGGTACATCCAATTAATCTCAAATTTTAAATGTGCTTGAAAAACACAATTTTAGACACTCTACTAAATTGGCGTAATTTTTAGATGACTTTTGATCTCTACAGTGAGGGTGTCGGCCGAGTTTGCAACTCGACCGAATCTGCTGCAGACTGCTATATAGCAGCGCACTGTTTGATTTTTAATTAATTATTGGTAACTTGAAATGATCTCAAATTTTTACTGGAGGTCTGAAACTTCATTAGGAACAACATATAAAATTTCCAGAATTTTTGGAGCTTCTGTTAGCTGTTTAATAAACGAATTACAGAAACTATTATGAAAACTGAATTTTCAGCTAATGTAATTAAAGTTGAATGCTGGGTTAATATGTTATTGACCCAAGCAACTCAATTTGATCTATATGATCGATCACACATACACACAATAATGCTATGTTACTGATATAGACCAAAACCCTAGAATGATTAAAGTTGTAGTAGTTCAAGGGATATCATTAGTGATGTAACCTTGAATACTAGTAACTTTGTAAAATAGGACCCTGAGATTTGTTCTATGTAATGTAATCCGGTAGTGATAGTGATCTAGGGTTTTAAGGTAGTTAATCTGAACGGTACTTGAACAACATGAAATGACTTAGAGAAAAGAGTAAAACATAAAGCTAAAATGTAGCTATAAGAAAGTAGCATAGAAATCGAAGTATTACCCGATATATGATCCGAAGATAGTTGGTGTAGTTCATGTTTTTAAGACATGGCGTCACTATCTTTATGATGTGACAATAGATCACCACCCTGGTAAAGAGAATGTGGTGAATGATGCTTCCAGCAGAAAGTCAAGTTCAACAGCTAATGCATTCTCTATGGCAGGTTTCAATAGAGACCTGTTAGTAGAAATGTGGGAGTTGAACTTAGGCTTAGGGGTGACAACACAGAGTAATTTGATTGTACAGATGTAAGTTAAGCCTACTTCTTATGATCAAATCAAGGAACTACAAAAGGGTGATAGTGAATTAAGCCAGACCATGCATGACCTGATAGGAGGAAAAGAGACTAGAGTTTAAGTTTTTAGATGATAAGATGTTGTATTAGCATGACATGTTGTGTGTACCTCGAGATAGAGTAAAATTCTTTTAAGGGGAAAAGGCTGAAAGAAAAGATTCTTATGGAAGTGTATGTATTGATGTATGCTATGCTTTCAGGAAACACTAAGATGTATATGAATCCCAAGTAGTTGAAACGAATGGTCAAATATGCAGAAGGATGTAGCCAAGTATGTGGTTAAAAGTAGAGTGTACCAGTAGGTTAAGGCTGAACCCTAAAAATCAATAGCTACCTGGTAATCTTTTACTATGCCTGAATGGGAGTGGGAATTTATCACAATGGATTTTGTGGTAAGATTACCCAGGACACCTAGAGGTTGTGACTCGATATGAATGATTGTGGATAGACTAATTTAGTCTGCTCACTTTCTTCATATTAAGTCGACCTTTGATGTCTCGAGACTTGACTAAGATATACATGGATAAAATAATTAGGTTGCTTGGTAATCCAGTTCCAATCATATCACATTGAGTTTAGAAATACACAATTGATAATGGTTCGGTTTGAATATAAACCCAGGCAATACAAATTTGGTAAACCATTAGGTGCATGATTTCAAGATAGTAAGATAGCATTAAAATATGCAAATAAATCTAGTTGCATGCTTCCTGTTATGTTAATGTGTATGACCTAACATTTACATGAATTGTCACTTTTCTCTGAGATATCATTAGAAATTCTCAAGTATTATTAATTATTTGTGTTATGATATGTAAGCAACTCTTAATTAAGTTATGTGATGCACAAACCAGAAATTTGGTTAATATGCACGTTCTTCGAGAAATTTCAGATAATTGAAGAATATTACAGATGGTTTCTTATAGGTGAAGTAAATTACTTATATTGGTGTCATAGGATGTTCAATTACATGAAATTCAGTATGTATGTGCCAAAATTGAATTGAGTTTGGAATATTTATGAATTTTAAATCTGTCTACATGCATGATATAAAGATTTCTCAGTAATTACAATGATTTTGAATATACTGCTCTGCCAGTTCTAGAATGATACCGTATTGTGATTAATGAATGAGATAACCCTAAGAGTAGGGTGTTGGCATGTGATGAATGAATAAGGCAAATGAAACCCTAAGGATAGGGTGTACGATGAATCAAGTATTTTGATATCAATTCTCAGTATGAGATGTAGTGATGTTTAACAGTTAAATTGCATGATTTAATTTTAGTACCAAGTTGACATGCATTCTGTTTATTTAAGAATTTAAAATGTTTGTCTGCATGAATAGTATGATAATTTCTCAGTAGTTATCATAAATTGAGATACTGTTATAACGGTTATGGAAAGACAATGTTTTGTGGGTTGATCTGGAATCAGATCAGATGTGTCCTAGGCTAAGGGACCTATACAGATGATTGATCAGTGGATCAAGAAACTCAAGAGTTGAAAAATCTTAACCTAGAGGAAGGCACGTGGAAACACGAGTCAGGAATGAATGACAAGTTTCCTTTTCTCTTTTAGGAATTTCGGGACGAAATTCTTATAAGGGAGGGAGATTGTTACGACCCATATCAGGGTTAGTCAATAAATACCTTGAATTACGTAAAACACCTCAATTAGTGCTAAGTTTTTGTTAAACATCATGAATAATCAATATAAGACAACATGTGAATCAATAGTCAAGACTTAATCATCTGAGGTAATTAATGATAATAGTAATGATGATTGTTGAGTTAATTGAGTTGAGTTGAGTGCTGACTAATGCAATTAGTGTTAAATATCAAATTAAATATCATGGTTAATCAAATAAGTTAATATGTGAATCAATAGTTGAGTTTGAATCACCTCAGGCAATTAATGATATTAATGTTGATTATTTAGTTTATTAAGTTGAATCAAGTAATCACATTCGCATTTAGAGCTTTGATCTAGTGAAACAGTCTAATCAGTATGTTTTCATGCTTTGAGTTGGTAAAGGAGTTTGTGCTTGAGTGGATGCAAAAGAAATCATCCAATTTGGACCTCCGAGGCAATACTTATGCTATTTTTAGTTTTCTTGGACTTGGATGCAATTTTACCAGTAATTGTTTTCTTAAGTGAGTCGGCTATTTCTTCTCACACCGAAGTGGTTGTGGACGTTTTTCGGTGTATACGAACACACCGAAGTGGGTGAGTAGTAGTTCATTTAGAAATCATTATTTAACTCATTTTAAATGCTTGTTTGCTTCAGTATCAGTTGATATGACCTTTAAACAGTGTAGCATGTATATTTTAGTGTGATAAGTTCATTGGAACTTGAAATGCGTGATATGAATGATGAAAAAGAGGAAATTCTATGTCTTACAGTTACTATATGATATTTCTGTTTAATTGTTTATCGGTTAATTAGTTAATAGACATATGTGCCCTAACACCGTAGAACCCCTAAAAGAAGGTCTGTTTCTTAGGGGTGAAACTCGTGTTGCAACATCATCCGTGCTTGTGTCACGGACAAACGAGGAAAGAGAGGCAGTGTCTAACAACAATCGTGCTTGTGTCACGATGACACTGGGAAAAAGAAAACACGGTTATCTAACACCATTCGTGCTTGTGTCATGAAAGTAACCCTGTGAGACCCTCCGCCGGTGTACTCAGGTTAAAGGAGGAGTCCGGAGCACACGTGGTTGTGCATTGAGGCCGTAGAGCCTATGTTTCTGGCCGGAGAGCCAGGGGTCCTGTAGCAGAGAAGGGCTGGTGTCAGACTTAGCATTTCCCGGGTGTGTCGCTAAGTCTTGTACGGTGGGGTCGTAGCATGGACTTGTTACGGATCTTTATATGCAGAGTACACTGCATATGATTAGGGCAAAATAATAATAATATGAATAAGTAATCAAGTAGGATCACAGTACATTTATATAATTGTTTATTTACCTGAAATATCTGTTGATGCTTAGAAATGTGATTAATATCTGTATATCTGCTATGTTATTAGAACTGCCTTGTTTAGTTCTGCATTTATGTTTAATTTCAGTTTATAAACCTGATGAGTTGTTTAGTGATAGCTAAGTGAAATACTATTCACTGAGCGAGTAGGCTCATACCTCTACTCAAAACATTTTCAGGTTATCATCAGCAGCAGGAAATCAGAAGGATCGATTTATCCTTACGCCTAGTCAATAGAAGGTTCGTAGTTAGTAGTTAGAGGTCTCTTAGTCCTTTCCCCTCGATCTTTGGGACATGGCGTGGGTGTGAGAAAGTGTGTATGTGGAATGTGTATAAAGATGTAAATTAACTGTTATGTTTACTTTCTGTTAAACAATGTTACATGTTGTAAACTCTGTTTATGTTCTCTAGCCAGTTTTATTGAAATGCTTCCGCAAGAGTTATTTATGCTTTAGTTTACAACAATAATCCGGATATCGTTACGAGGTTTTAGAAAAAAGAAGAAGAAGAAAAAGTTCTGAGTGATTTGTTTATGTGTAAATCCCATCCTGTCGCGCCCTAATCTTGCGGTTTGTGGTTAATGTGAGATTGGGGTCTGACAATATTATTCTGAGTCCAGGGATATTTTTGGGTAATTCTTTGGACACAGGAGTTATTTTTAATCGTATTTCTAAGATATGGTATATTTTTTAGTATATTAAAGGAATTACCTTGTTGGGTATGACTGGCGCCATCGATCCTATGTGCAGGGATATCGATCCGGTGGCTGAGAGATTGCCACCTCATCTCTTTGGATGGGCCTAGTTTGCACACGGTTTATACCATGGCACCTCCTAAGCCGAGTGAATCGGCTAGTCTAGGGTCCCTTATCCTACACAAACTCGGACTCTCCCTCATTCTTATCTTCTGCGATTCCTCCTCCTACAGTGATGCCGATGCCTCCGTAAGCCACATCTTCTACATGGAAGATCAGGAGGTCAGATAATCCTCCCCGCACTGGGCGCCATCAGACTCCAGCCTCTCCTCTGTGAAGGTCTGGGCTATGGTTGGTGAACTGACCCGTCGTTCTCCTTCTCGTCGTGCACGCGTTCAGACTCCCTCGTGAACGCCGCCGCAGACCATAGCACTATCGCCCAGATTGGGGGCAGTTGGGGAGTACTGGAGAAATGTTCCAGATCTCAGTGGCTCCGGATGTGTCTGATCACAAAAGCGACGCCGATGGAAGATAAGCATCCCGCCTTGTTCCTTCTCGTCTCCCAACATCGCGCCTGTTGCCCGCGAGCGCTCGCCGCCGCGAGGCTTCTCCTCTCGAGCGGGGACCGGTGTTCCTCTGCGCGCGCCGCCGCAGCCAGGTTCTTTGGCGATCGCCGTTGTGGCCGTGGCCGTAAGGGTACCTGCTGACTGGTCCTTGGGTTCGACGTCTCCGGTCGGTGGTGGTGACCTCTCCCTACAGCGACCTCGATGACCCATACGCTGCAACCAAAGCAGGTGAATCTTGTCATCCAGGTTGGGTGGACGAGTTCTAGGACCAATGACAACAGGGGGATGGGTTCTTCAGAGGTCCAACATGCACCTAAAACCCTCGGGACTCTTCCTTGGGACTCCTCCGCGAAGTGTGTAGTTCCTGATATACACTGCCCTTCCTCTAGTCGGTGGTTGTTGTCACAGTGACAGGATCAATGGGAGCTTCAGAGCTCCATGGCGGCACCTCAGATCCTTGACGGGGAGGTGAGGATACAGATCTGAAGGCCGACTTCTTCCTCCACAGAAACAGGAGGTGGTATATGGGCCTGCGATAGACGAGGGAGAAGGCGGGGTTGAGGACTGCAGTTTTTCAATACCCTAGGTCTCCAACGTCAAGTGAGGGTTCCATGTGCTCCATAGATCTGTAGATCATAGTTTTCCAACACAAATTCCCTTTGATTGTCCCCCACCTTCATCGGATCTAAAGACACCTCAGCTTGGGTTCCGTTGATCCATTCTCGGGGGGGGGGGGTGAGAACGAGATCCCTATTTTGGATATACTAAAATGGTTCAGATTAACAAAATAAATAAATATGTCTCTTATTCCTTAATGCGCTTGGTCGTGTGACATGGTTTTTCACATGCCATAATATCTTAAATAAGAGATGACTAAGGTTTTGAAGAACATTAAAACAAACATCAATAACTTCATACTCTAGTACTTTCTTGGACACACTCCAAAAAAAGAAGTTTGAACCATTGGGTTTTCAGCACTCAAGGCCTCTGGTTACCAAATTTGAAACCAAACCTTGTAATATTTGTTCCCCTAGCATAGTTCATCAATTAACTTCATTAATATAAACGTAACTCGGAATACACGTCTATCAGTCATCAAAAGTATTTCCAATAACACTTTGGGAACGAGAGTCCACGATTGAATCATGATATCCTCAATTTGGTATTTGACATCTTATATAGAATGCAAGTCTCTCAATTATTGTATTAGTTATTAAAACTCAAAAATCTAGGTTATCACAGTAACATTTAAAAAATCACTCAAACAACCAATTGAAATAAAGAACAATAAAAATATGTGTGGATGGACTATCATGTAGAATGACAATTAAACTTCCTGCTAAATTCTTTTTCTCAAACAGATATTAGTACTAAAATACACAATAATTTATATGAATCTCAATAACAAAGAGATTGATCATAACTAATAGTGTGCAGGCCCCTCAACTTAAAAGTACGCAAATACACAGATAAGTTGTAGGAACACAACTAAATCGATCAATAAGCACACATACAACATGTTGGAGCACACATGTGTTTGATTTACAACCAAATGAGTCTCTCTAACATGTACTATGTCATTATCAAAAATAAAAGTACTAAAATTTAAATTCAAAATTGATTTATTTGTTGGTTGCATTATTAAGTTACATTGAATACAATAATTTTTATATAGCTCAGCAAGAGATAGCAGCTTGAACAACAACCACGTAACTCCCTTTAATTTGAAAGCACATAGACATATTGGACTAATTAATATACATATTATATACTCAAATACACAGACACATCAGACCAATAACACACAGACATGTTAGAGTCCTGTTTTTTCGATCATGCTTGTGATTAATTGGAACATCAGCCTACTGTGGAACATATCATTCAATTAAAAGTTTGATTTTTCTAAAAAAATTATTATTATTATATAGTTTGAAACTTATTTATTGAGGAACCTACCACGTACACATTTGGAATAGTGTTAATTGTCTCTTTCCAAAAACGTGGCACTTTGAAGGATAGATGTTTCCTAATGAACAAAGCAACCAGATGAATCGAGATGAAAAGCTAACAACCAAAGAGGTGGGAATACTAAGAATTTTATTTTCTCTGTAGAAGTTATTGTTATTATATAATTTGAAAGTTATCTATTGACGAACCTGCCACATACATATTTGGAATAACGTAAATTGTCCCTTGCCAAAACATAAAACTCTATAGGATAGATATTTCGTAATGGATAAAGCAACATGGTGAATTGGATAGAAAAGTTAACAGCCAAAGAGGTGGGAATAGCAGACGCCACACTTACCCTTTTTATAGAGACTAGTGAACGCACATGTGTACATGTACGTGGCATACAAAATTTGTTGGAAATGTGCGGAGAGAATACTCGTCCGTGAAAAGGTTCCTACGGTAAAAAGATATTTGTGTTGGTTGTTTGAAAGGAGAGAATCAAGGAACCGTTTCCGTGGGATGGAGAGAGAAATATAAAATTAAAGATAATAAATGTTAATAGGAGAGTGTGGGAATAAATATTTGTATGAGTAAAATTCTTTGAAAAAAGTAGAGAAGAAAGCGAATCAAGGAGAGCGCATCATCAAACTCGCTCTTTTTATAGTAGTATAGATATAAATGTTTAGGCCGTAAATGTAATCAGATTGATGAAACAATGTCTTATTGTATGTTGAAGTCATATGTTTTCATTTGACATTAAAAATGTTTGCAGTGTCCTACAATATAATCCAACATTACATATTGGGTGTATGCTACTTATAGATGCGTTTCTCAATCAGACAAGTATTGATCATTCATTAAATTAGTATATTTTCTTATCTTTTTTGTAAAATAGTATATTTCCTAATCAATTATAAGTTGCAAAAATTCTATCAGCGTGTTGATAATACTGATCAACGATGTCTTATAAATACACGGGATATGATTGTATGCATTATTAAGTTACTCTAATTATTAAGTTATTATGAATAATTCCATATATAATATTATTTTTTGCCATATTTAGCCTCGACAATATTCCTTCAATCCACGGGTTTCAGTTAACAAAATATAACTGCAGTAAATCTACATATATATAGGCTGCATGTGATGGTCGTTCGGTAGACATTTCTAAAATCCTAACAATACTATATTTCTACTTATATGCCTAAAATATTTTATTTTAGTATGTTATCCAGGTAGGGCTAAAACTGACCCAAAACACGACTCTGTCATTAGGATCAAGTATCCGCCAAAAAATTTAAACATCATTTAGGTCTAGACCCATTCGAAACCTATTTTATAATAGGAAAACAATATACAGATGAATAGTCCGAACGAAAAACCAGACGACCAGTTGTCTGTAAGCGTTCACGCGCTCAAGGAGCAGTAATAAATTGATATGCACTCTGCCCGAGTATCTACGTGTTGGCTGTTGTGAATAAGAAAGAATAATGGGGAGAGTGATTGGCAGGAGAGAAAAAAAAGGAAAGAAATGAATGGTTGGAAAAATAAAAAGAGAGGAGAGAGAAACTTAATTTACTCATAACTATCAATTGGTAATGATTTTTTGACGAAATAAGAAGGATTAGATTTGTTACAAAAAATACTTTAAAAAAAAATCAATGTCCACATATTTTTGATAAAAAATAAATAACACTATTCTATCTTATTTCTCATATTTTTAGTAAAAAGGAGAGGAGAGACAAATTTATAAAGGAAAGAAATGAATGGTTGGAAAAATAAATAAAAAAAGAGGAGAGAGAAATTTAATTTGCTCATAACTTTCAATTGGTAATTATTTATTTGACGAAATAAAAAGCATTAGATTTGTTATGAAAAATACTTTAAAACAAAACCAATTTTCACATACTTTTGATAAAAGAAATAACACTATTCTCTCTTATTCTTCATATTTTTATTAGAAAGAGAGGAGTGAAAATTTTATAAAGGAAAGAAATGAATGACTGGAATATCAAAAAAGAGAGGAGAGAGAAATTTAATTTGTTCATAACTTTTAATTGGTAATGATTTTTTGACAAAATAAAAAACATTAGATTCGTTACGAAAAATACTTTAAGATAAAACTAATGTTCACATACTTTTAATATCATTCAAAGTGTAACCAAATTATCGACAAAATAAATACTATAAATTTCTCATAATTTTTTTTTAATATGACCGTTGTCAATGGGAGTGATTGTAGGAGAAAGAAAAAGAACAACTTATTATTGTTTAATATCTTTAATACCGAAATCAATTTTTTGACGAAATAAAAATCGTTATGTTTGCTATAAAAATACTTTAAAATATAGTTTTTATGTTATCCAATGTAAAATTTTATGTTAATCATGTTATCCACGTTATAAAAATAAATTTTATGTCACAATTTTTTTTATGGGGGAAACTCACATTATAAAAATAAATTTTACTTCACAAATGTTATGTTGCTACGCCATATGTTATAACATGTTATAATATGGATAACATAATAACATAGATAGTATGGATAACATAATAACATATATATTAAAGTATGGCCAACATAATAACATAAAATAATATGGCTAACATATTTTAAAGTATGGCTAACATAATAACATGAAATAATATAGATAACATAATAACATAAATAGTTTAAATTATGGATAACATAATAACATAAAATATTATTGCATGTAATAATTACATAAAATAATATGAATAATAACATAAATAATTTGGATAACATAAATATTTTAAAGTATGGATAACATAATAACATAAAATACTATTGCATGTAATAATAACATAAAATAGTATGAATAATAACATAAATAATTTGGATAACATAATAACATAAATATTTTAAAGTATTGATAACATAGGTGTGATCATACCAGTACTAATGCATCGGATCCCATCAGAACTCCGCAGTTAAGCGTGCTTGGGAGAGAATAGTACTAGGATGGGTGACCTCCTGAGAAGTCCTCGTGTTGCACCCTTGCAAAAAAAAAGTATTGATAACATAATAACATACAATAATATTGCATGTAATAATAACATAAAATAATATGAATAACATAGTAACATTAAATAATATGGATAACATAATAATATAAATATTTTACAATACGAATAACATAATAACATAAATATTTTAACGTATAGATAACATAATAACATAAACGTATGGCTAGCATAATAACGTAAACATGGATAACATAATAACATAAATATTTTAAAGTATGGTTATGACATTGTTATAACAAGTTTTATAAAATATAAGATAACATGTTATAACATACTTTTCATGTTACAATGTTACGACATATGTTGTGACATGTGTTACCACATACGAGATAGCATGTTATGTCATTGTTATAACGTATGTTATAAAATATAAGATAACATGTTAACATATTATGACATTGTTATAACAAGTATTATAAAATATAAGATAACATGTTATAACGTACTTTTCATGTTATATCATGTTATAACATGTGTTATAAAATAATATGGATAACATAATAACATAAAAAAATTAAAAGTATGGAAAATATGATAACATATAATAATATGGATGTAATAATAACATAAAATAATATGGAAAACATAATAACATACTTTTCATGTTATACATGTCGTAACGGAATAAATTTCTCTCTCCTCCTTTTTGACTTTTTACAAACAAATTATATCTCATTTTTTATATTATATAATTTATATTTTTAAAATTTGTCAAACTTGGTCTCATTTTAACACATATTTTATAAGGATTGCAGCGATATTTCTTTCATTAAGAAACTCCTTACAGATCAAAAGTTATTAATAAATACAACTTTATTTTTTCTCTCTCCTACACCCTCTCTCTACCCACTCTCCTCTCCCCTACCATCTCTCTCCCTAACATTTTTCTCTCCCACGTTGGGAAGCAAAAAGGTAGATCCAGATGGGATGACTTTTGTCGTCAACTGCCTGGTCGTCTCGTATGGGGTCTAGAAAAGACTCTGAATAGCAAAGCTCTTTATAATATGAGCTTGAAATAGGCTTGTCAAAACCCGATATGTCTTTACGCAATCTCCATCCCATCAAAAGGGTTAATTGTATATTACCCCTATTCTTTCTATCCCTTTTAAATGTTTGGCACAACCAATAAGTACAACACAATTACTTCTCAAAATATTAGGATAATATAATAGTTATGTTTTACACGGCCTCCAGGAATATCTCACGTAGTGCACGGGTTTGAGAATATTAAGTTACTTTCAAAACTCTAAATGCGATGTTGTGTCACCGTAACAAGCTAAAGGAAAAAAAAGATAGGATTAGAATTAATTGGCAATTATATTGTGAGTTAGATGGGTTACATAGAAAAAGATATATGTTGATAATTATTTGACTAATGTCATACCAAATACAGTGTTAATGAGGATGAAGAGAAACACCAAAAAGAAAAATGATAGATGTAGTAAATGACAACTACTTCCCAACGTTGGCAACATCATTGGTTGGATCGAGTGGTGGAGCCAGAAATGTAAATCGAGTGAGGCACAATTATAGTTGAACCTTTATTAGTAAATTTAAAATGTAAGTATCATCAGTTCAATCACAAAAGCAAGCATCTTAAAATGAAAATTAAAAAAGTGTGAATAAATATATACACTGATATATGTGAAGGTGCCATTGTAAATGACAAAATGAGCTATGGTCATGGAATGATATTTTCATTTAGTATAAAAATGATATTGTCATAAAACAACATGCACCAAAGAACATAATTTAGAACACATGAAAAAATAAAAAAGGTAATAAAATTAATACCATATGAATAAAGAGCGAAAAGAAATAAAAGATGAGGGATGCTAACCAGTACATGTCCATTGATGTATTTATGTGCTAAAATATTCTTATTTTTACCATTAAAGTTTTCTACTATTCTACCACTGTGTTACAATTGAGAGTATTATTCTTTTGTGAATAGTCCATGATAGAGGTACGAGAATATCAAATAAACATAACATTAAATATGTGAACTGAGGCTGATACATTCTTATTTATATAGAAGTAACAAAAAACTTGGCATACACAAATAGGTGGGAAAAGGCCAACATATTAATTTGTTGATGCTTGGAAAAGATTTGATAGCACAGTAGATGAATCAAACTGACTTGACTTTTTATGCATTGAATGACTCCAACTGTTGTCCACAGCCAATTGAGGTTTCTTTTCCATTTTTTCTAATTATTGTATGTAATCATTCTAAATCAACTTATACTTTCTTTGTTTTCCTTTGCTTACTCATTTTGTTACATAATCAATGGCGTGAAGAAAAGAGTAACTGACTCTCCAAAAATAGTCAAATCAAACACAATATCGGGTGCGTGCAATGATGAAGAGTACCATATTTGATGACATGTTAGGTGAGGCACATGCCTCACGTGGCCCATATGTGGTTCCACCACTGGTCAAATCCTTCTCAGTCACCTCAAAACGAACACATTCTCAATTTTCTTCAACCTTAGTTTCTCACACTCCTAACCCTAGCAATTGTGAAAAGACAATGTGAATGTAGAGACTGGTAGAAGTCAACTTCCATTGACCACCGCATTATTACATACAAACTTATTAGAATACTCAAGGATCAACCAATAATTCAAAAGGGTAAAGGTTGAAAGTTTAAGAAACACTTCTCATGACCTTTTTATATATAGTAAGACAAGTTCATTTTTTAATTTAAAAAATTAGAGATAAAGATTACATTCAATTCCTCCTACAACCTTTCATATAGCCTTCTTATAATACATGATAACAATTTGTAATTCAGAAACTAAAGAAGAAAAAAAGTTATTTTAAGCTCTTTATGCTCTCACATAATTGCCTTATTAGAATGATAAACTAACTTAAATGAAATAATAAAATATTACATACAATGCCTCTCACACTCTTTCATGTATAATATAAATTAGAATACCAAGAGTTCCTTTTAACTCAGAAAAATGGAACACAAAATAGGAAATAAAACCCTCACAAGCTTTCTTACAAAGTTAGACATATATACAATGCAGTGGGTTTAAAAATATTAGTTTACTCTGAAGACCGTAAACATAGTGTTCCATCACCTTGAGTACCAATAAAAGAGAGTATAGTTAATATGCAACACATTATGAGTAAGATAGGTTGTAAGAAAAAGACATATTGACAGTTTTTTTTACTAATGTTGTATCAAACAATGTTAAGGGACAAAAATAAGATCATTGAAAAGATTAAGTTAGGGTGGAAGGAACGGTAATTGCTTCATGGGATCAATAACATCACTACTTAGATCCATCCCAGTGTCACATTAGACCAACCACATGTTCCACCTCGTATGGCCTTGATTGCGTCATGATTCCTAGACTAGCAACTGCAAAAACACAATGTGGGTGTGGAAACTGGTACTAGTCAACTCCCACTATGAAAGTATATACAACCTTATTGGAATACACCAGACCTAATTAGTAACTCAAAATACTAAAGGTACAGAGTGCATGCAACCATCCTACGACATTTTATTATAGTAAGATAAGGGCCAATAATTACTTTGAAATACTAAAAGTAGATATTAATTCAACCCCTTTTGAGGTCTTTCATATAGATTATTAGAAGATGCAAGGATAGATTTATAATTTAGAAATTAAAGAACAAAATGTCATCCAAACTCTTATATTACCCATATGTCAGTCTTAGTAAAATAAAGGCTAATTAATAATAATAATAATTAAAAAATACAGGTAATACCTCACAAATTGTTTCATACATAGTATATATTAGAATACAAGGACTACTTTGTAATGTAAAAAGTAGAACAACAAATTGCATGGAAAATTCTCCACAGATTTTTTTATATATAATATATGTCATGTGACTTAATTGGTTCAATAACATGTGTTTGATTGGTGGGATCTCATTTATAAGTACAAGCGTCATACAAGTAGAATCTTATGTTACTTTTCTTAAAAACATAATCATGAAATTACTGTCAAGGTAGAAAATTCCAACCAAGTCAGATATGAAGTGCAATATTCCCTGACTCATTCTATGTTTGAGTAGTATGCACACACTAACGCCTTGAAAGCCTGGCCTGACATCCAATTTTCCACTATGATATGGCCTCTTCGTCTTTTGCTCTCATGTCCTTATCAACATCAACCTACCCATCTAAGTTTGACCCCTCTAGTTTGTCTAGATTTTCACCTTGGCCCTTCTTCATTCACCTTGTTTGATCATTCTTAAGCCACTTCCAATCTCTTCCCATGGCCTACCCTTCCTCTAAGTGAAGTAGCATTGGAGAAGGCTATCATGAGGAGGTTCAATGGAGGCCTGGAAATTATGTCAGTAGTCGAATTGAAGAAGCAATGCTAATGAGACTCATTGTGACTACATGACAAAGTGAGGATTCAATCTATTGTACGGTGATGCAACATAATTACAAATGTAACACTCTAATTTTCATATCACATGAGCAGAAGCCAAAAAAAATCTCAACTTGGGAATGTCACAAACATGATACTCATCACAATAACAATAGAAAGAAACCAACACAACTTAGTATATAAAATATATTTTCAAACATCCTTAGGAAATAAACTTGGTTACATCAAACTTTATAAAAAGATTAAATTTATAATATAAAAGCTTGTACTTTGTCTTATTATCCTGGACTGTGTAGATGGCACCCCACCAAGCAAACCTCATAAAACTATAGATGAATCCTGTATCTTGGCCGATCTTCCTGAAGATTAGTACATGCGGACATCTCATCCTCAAGCACACACAAAGGGAAACCTAGGTTAGAGTAAGTGGCATTGAATTTCTAATAAGATAAACATAAATATATTATAATTAAAAGTTGGACTAAGATTTGAAAGTTGTGCTTGTACTAAATTGATGTGTCTTATATTTATATCTTTTATTTGTTTGTGGCCATCATTATATGATAATTCCTCCTCTATGACACCAAAGTCTATGGTGCAACATAACTTTTGTTGGCACAACATACCCTCTGTTAATACTGAAGTGTCCTCTATGGTGCAACATACCCTCTATTAGACAACATGCCCTCTATGACACCCGCAATGTCTTCAGATCGTCCCGAGACTCTTTGGTGAGGACCTATCCTATAATGTATATAGAATGTTGTGATGTCATCATTCTATCTAAGTTCTTAATTTATAAACTTGTGAATATTAATCTAATATATCTGAATCTGTATCCATGCTCTTTAATTCATAATAGAATCTAAATATGAATCTAGAATATGATATTCTGATTGCCTAAATAAATCTTGGTCTAAAGGTATTTTATAGGAAGACTTAATTTAATTCTAATATATGATATATGACATATGAGTCTGAAGATTTGAGAAAATTAACTTAAATGAATGTGGATATACTGAGTATGTGAACGTAGCTTCAGTGTCAACTCTATAAAACATGATGGTTTAATAAGATATTTTTTTTGGTGAACCCAGCGTGCCTCTCCTTTTTATTGCTATTGTCAAAAAAACTATATCGTCCTGTTACAGGGTGTAACGAGGTAAAAGAATAGAATGCTAAAGAAAGAAAGAAAACTATACAGACTGTACAAAATTGAAATCTTCTATACTGCTCTTCCCGATCTCGATTGGATTTTTCTTTATGCCCAGGAAGATCCTTCTATTTCTTTCTGTCCATATATGGTATATGAGTGTCGCAGCAGTAGTTCTTTCTTTCTTCTTTAGTTGATTCAAGTCCTCTATGTGTTTTGGCGCGCCTACAGGTCCAAAATTGCAGCTGAAAGATCTCCAAGCTTCCATAGTAAACTTGCACACAAAGAATATATGATGCATACTCTCTTCAGATTCACAAAGGGTGCATCTCGACACCAGACAGAGCCCGAAATTCCTCAAAACATTAGTAGTTGGTAGTCTATTTAGGAAGACTTTCCAGGGTATCAAAGAGAATCTTCTAGGGATCATACTGGTCCAAATCCACCACCCCCAAGGCACTTCAGGGGATGTATTTCTGCTAATATTTCAGCCGTCTTTCAACCTGAAATTTCATTTGCCTTTGAGGGAGATGTAGTCGTTTCTAGAAACAGGTTTAGGTAGTTGTGATAGAATGTCTTCCAGTTCTTTACAGCCACACAAAGCTGGGCATTTCCAATCATCATTTACAATAACAACTTTGACTGGACAATTTGCACCACCACCAATTTGATGTATAAGTTCTTTGCCCACCACATCAGCTAACTTTCTACCTCAAGGGAGCCAAGGGTGTCGCCATAGTTTGAACTTAGTGTCATCGCCTACATTGAGTTTAATATTGCTCAGCGACACATCCCTTTTCTTCAGAAGTTTTATCCACATCCATGATGCATTGGAACGTTCAACAACTGACCAGATGGAGTCATTTTTTAGGTACTTTCCATGCATCCATTTGACCCATAAATTGTTCTTGTCATTTGCCATGTCCCAAAGATTTTTTAGTAATCCTACGTTAGCCCAGTCTTTGATGCGCCTAATGCCCAAGCCACCCTCATTTTTGGGTCTGCATATCGTGCTCCATGAGATGGTATGAACATGTTTTTTATCTTTTTCATCGTTCCAAATGAAGTTGCGCATCAACTTCTCAAGCTTGTCAAAAACTGATTTGGGAATGGGGAATGCAGCGGACCAGAAAATATGATATGACGACAGCGTGGAAATGACGAGCTCTATTCTACCGGCGCATGACAGAATTCGCCCTTTCCAGGAATCAAGTTTCTTTTTTACTTTGTCGATAATAGGTGAACACATGCTCTTTGTTAGTCTACTGGTGAATAAGGGGAGCCCCAGATAACGGACAAGCAGCTACGATATATCAATGTGTAGAATAGAGCTGATATTATCATTGTTGCAAGCTATGCTAAGGAACAATTGGCTTTTTTCATTATTAAGTTTTAACCTGGAGATGTGTTGAAAGGTTTCCAGGGCCTTCTTCACGCCTTCAACATTCTTCTCATCGACTTTGGAGAATACCAGGAGGTCGTCTGCAAAGATGATGTGGGAAACTTGATTAACTTCGTCACCTTTGATAGGGTCAAGTTTCTTCTTTGCAGTCAGGTCGTGCATGACAGTAGAAAAACCTTGCATAGCAAGGACAAACAAGTATGGTGCAAAATCTCATTTCTCAAAGCGTCATTGGACATGAAATATTTAATGTGTTGAAGTAACTTAATGTCTAAGTTACTTTGTAAGAATGTGTATGTTGAATCATAATAATTACAAAACTCAATGGACATGGCCCACTTACCTTCATTGCAACAATCAAAATAAATTCTTGAATCTTGCAATCCATCTCCTGATTCTTAAAAAGATCATGAATAGATCATGAACATCACTTAATCTCAAAATTCATACTTCTTGGGTAAATTTAGGGTTTTAATGCACTTTAGGTGTGTATGGGTCATTCACCTCAAGGAGTCCATCCTAATCATCAATAATGTTACAAGGGTCTCACAGTGTATCTCAAGCATTCATCTATAAGCAAATCCATTTTATAACCCATTAAAGTCCTCGTTATGCTTACTCCACATCATTGAATATAAAGCAAGACAATGCTATAAGAAATGCATATATCAAGGGTGTTTACAATGTTACAAACTATATCACAAGGTTAGTACAAAGCTTTTGTGATCAACCAACCTAACCTGCTATTTAAACTACCTTACCCATGCATTTAATTCTACTACATATAAGTTCTATCAAAGAGAATACAATATCATATATAAAAGTTTCATCTAGTAGAATATAAAAAATGATATATTATGCATTTTTTCCTGAGACTCCTACTATTTTTCTAGGATTTTTACAAGGAGGTATTTCCCAGAACAAATATGCATTATGTACCTTTTTTCATGTGGATTCTGAGTGGAATCTACTCAGGGTCACAACCGCTACCCCGCCTCCCCCTTTATTCTTCACGATGATGGCTGCACTAATAAGGGATTGTGCTTCTTTGCTCTACACAAGAAAGGACACTGTCATGGACGAACAACCCTTTCTTAAGGCCAAAAATGGATTCGTTGAAGGCCCTCATGGCATCAAAAACCTTTTTCATTTGCATCGTGGTTGAGTAGGGTAGAGATCCAGCTACAATAGGTAGTGAGTTCATGGCTGAGTTTCAACTCTGATGTGCTTCTCGACACCATGGCAATGGTGGTCTGCGCGCACCTAGGAGAGCCACCTTGGTCGAGACGAAGAACCTCCATGCCTATGCAATCATATAAAATGCTAAACCCATAGATCAATATGGAAGATCTTTGGTCTATGACCTTCAAACCCTACTTATATTCCCCATGTTTCTCCTCAGCAAATAGGGTGTCCAACAGTAGTTGCCAAACTAGCGACACTAGGTTTTGTGGCTCGAGCAGCACAACCTACCACCTTTGGCATCTTGTATCCTTACCCTAAAAACTTCCTTATTTCCTGGAACCTACCCTCCAACCCCCCCAATGTTAGGATTTTGTCTCTTATCCTAATTGGATAAGAAATAATATCTAACATTATTAGGAAAATGAAATTAATGTTAGACTTAGAGTTCAATACATTATTGCCTTATCCTTTTGTATTGTCGTTTCCTAATCCCTATAGAATAACCACATCCTCTTATACTTTCTAATTGGGAGTCCCTATATGTATAAATATAGGTAGACACCGTTGGAATACAGTGCACCAATGTGTGGGAGTTCTAACATGTGGTAACTTTGGGTGTACCAACGTAGGACAACATCGTGCACCAAACTGAGAAGCCACAGAGGTGTGTCAATGTGTGGGGGGTCCAACGTGTGGTAACTTCGGGTGTGCCAATGTCGGACCACATCATGTGCCAAATACGGGAAGCCATAAATGATAGCCAAAGAGGACAAAGAACGAGAGTGGGTTACGAGATTCCATTGTGGGTACGGGATTGTGAGGGAGCGACAATCCTTGTAATCTTTTGAGTTGCTTAATAGAATTCTATGATCTTCTTTGCTAATCATGTTCTCTACTTGGTTATTTATTTGTTGGTTATTGACTTTGTCGATGTGGGACGTTGTAGCTTTTGTTGTGCATGTTTGGGATGCATCTTGTGTGGTATTTTTCTTGGGCTTGAAGCTTCCATCAATCTCTTCAAGTGGTATTAGAGCAGGGTCCATGCGAGACGGTCAGAAATCATCAGAGGTACATAAAAATATGACGACGTCGAAAACTACCATTGGAGTCCATTCAGTAGAAAATATTGATGGCAACATTATCATGGAATTAGGAGGGCGTGAATCTACTGGTTGTAAAATATCAATGTGAGCTAGATTCATGTTATTTACTTGTAAGGGGCAAAGGGCCATGGAGGCTACCTAGTTCTATCAACTAAGTTGAATTTTTACTGACCAAAAGAGGAGTGCGCGGCTGACGAAAGGTCAACCAACATAGGAGGTGTAGATGAAGCAGTAGCATGGGTGACAGTCATCATGAACCTGAAGATTGCTACATGTATTCAACTCTCACAGGTAGTCTAGCGCGAGATTGCAAACTCGACTACAAATTTCAACAGGTGTAAAGGTGAAGCTATCAACTGTTGGAAAGAGAAAGTCGTGGTTAGAACGATCACGCGGCATCTTCGAGTGGGCATGGCTAAAAGAAGGCACAACCCTATGGCATGGGGGCCAACAGAGTGAAGGATGCAGTTTCTTTCAATTGTAGGTGGAGGCGGTGCAGTTTCTCAAACTGTACATAGTGAGGAACTCTCACATGAAGGGTCCAGAGAGGGATGTCTGGACACACTCCATACAAGTGTGTATGGTGATACGCTTATGGAAATGGAAGCAGCTTCTGAGGGCAAAAGCATAAAAGAAGAATAGGAATATACTTTTTAGAGGAGCAACTTCAACATATAAGATACAAGGTGGAGATTGTTAGGATTTTGTCTCTTATCCTAATTGGATAAGAAATAATATTTAACATTATTAGGAAAGTGCAATTAATGTTAGACTTGGAGTCCAAGACATTATTTCCTTATCCTTTTGTATTGTCGTTTCCTAACCCTTATAGAATATTTTCATCCTCTTGTACTTACCAACTAGGAGTCCCTATCTGTATAAATATAGGTAGACACTATTGGAATATGAAGCACCAATGTATGAGAGTTCTAACATGTGGTAACTTTAGGTGTACCAATGTGGGACAACATCGTGTGCCAAATATGGGAAGCCACAAAGGATAGCCAAAGAGGAGAGAGAACGAGAGTGAGATACATGATTCTATTGTGGGTATGAGATTGTGAGGGAGTGACAATCCTTGTAATCTTTTGAGGTTTCTTAATAGAATTCTACGGTCTTCTTCGCCAATCATGTTCTTTGCTTGGTTATTTATTTGGTGGTTATTGACTTTGTCGAAATGGTCTGTCGTAGCTTTTGTTGTGCATGCTTGGGTTGTATCTTGTGTGGTATTTTTTATTAGGCTTGAAGTTTTCACAAATCTCTTCACCCAACTCACCTGTCTGCAACAGACTGTGAAGAGAATTGAAAATGTGAGGAGACGATCTTAGTCTGTATATCATGGAAACCCCCTTTGATATTAACTCAGTCAAGATCAGTGGAACGAATGAATAAATAGGAAGTTCTTTACTTGGAGATAAATCAATAGAAACCATTCCTCGTTATCCTCCTTCCAGATAGCCTGAGCTAGGAGAAATGAAGGACACCTTTACATCTAAATCACTCCATTTAATAACGCCACAACTCAAAAAGATTATCAAGTAACAAGGATATCATAAGTAGAATTCAAGATCATTCCTACTTCAACTTTATCTTCTAATGTTGATATGTTCCAATGGATAATTCAAAAACCTCAATAATTTTAAGCCTTAGCATCATCATCAATATATATGTCTCCATGTTGGGGTTGAACTTGATAATATCATTGTTTGGCCAATACACTAATTTCATCAATACTTATTCCAATTGATATCCCAATCAATATTAGATACCAAGAAACCATCAAAAGCCCCAAGGTGTCATGTAACTCCAACATCCCTTATGAATTTTGATGAGGTATGGTGACTACATCAGTTCATATGATCATTTAACCTGGCATACATAAACATTTAAGTATCACATTTTAATGATGTGATTGTAGTCTTTAATATATCTATGGATATTAGCTTATGATTTTACTAACTACTATATCATCTCATTTATAATCCTAATATAGATCTTGGTGACATACTTTTGTGATAAGTAAATTAATTGGTCACTCATCTAAGTGAGCATGTTCATGAATATTAGAAACTTGATTTAATACACTTAAACTTATATGATTCCAAGACTTGTCATATTATAAGTCATGTACTATAAACATATTACCTAAGAGTATCCTCTAGAGTATTAAGATCCATTACCAGTATCACACTACTCCATCTATGGTTTCTAGGACATAAGGATATTATTGAACATACAATGACTGTGATTTAAGTATAATGAGGTATGTTGATTATTTTGGACTCCCTATTTCATACAATCCTAAGAATTAGGATGTTACAACAAATGTATCAAATTAATGAGCCAAGCAAGGATTATGGTTTAAAGAACAACTAGAACATAGTTGGAAGAAGTTAAAGGAAGGAGCACTGCATGTATAATGAATGGAGAAGCAACCAATGTACAAATGAAAAGATGACTGCTGGGCTTCAACCCTAGTGGTCTGTAACATATTAAATCTTATATGTCATCTTCATGTAACCCTTTTTCCCAAGTTTCCCTTTCATTTCTATTCTTGATGTTTAATTAGTGGAATTTATAGTGGTTTGGTGAAAACTTATTCACTATTTGTGCCAATAAAAGGGTTTATGTAAAAATACCTGAGCGAAAGCATATTAAGGATCTAAAATGCAAAATCACCACTTAAGTGGAACAATGGTAAATAAATTCATGCTAGAAGTGTAAGGCCACAAACCTTGCTTAATGTATCGAACAAGCTTAACTACCATAATTAAGTGCTATAAACCTTAATATAACTTTGTGTTTTGAAATCATAAAATGAGCCTAAGTTTCAAATATGTTTCAATTTGGATGTTGTTTGTGCAAGCTATGCAATTTTAGGTACATTATGGACTTTTATGCAATTTACCCTATTGGGAGGTTTTCTTTGCAAATTATCAGATGCATTATAATCCTTAGATATTCCCTTACCATTCTCAATATTTTGAACCATGGGGTACCTAGTTGCACCTTGGTTTGAAGGTGTTTCTCTCCAAGGGCATTTTAGGGATTACCCTCTTTATAAATGAGCTTATCTTTAAAAGCTATCAACCAATGGGGTTATTTATTTGATTGGAGGATGGTGGAGATGGCCTAGAAGTCTCCATGGGCTTTTATAATCGACATTTGATATTCAAGAAGCCTCTATGAGTTGTCCTCTTGCATGGACATGAAGCCCTAGGCTAAGGGCACATGGAAAGTCCCATAGACACCTCATGCTTGCCCCCATCTTTATAAAGCCATATCTACCCCTTCCCACCTCCTAATTCGAAAACTCTTGCTCTCCTTCTCCTTACTCTAGATTAGAGCATCGTTCATACTCTATTTGGCCATGAAGGTTCAGTCCCAAGGTAAAAGAGGGTGCTTACCTTGGTGAAGATGGCTCCTAGGGTTCCGAATGTGCTCTATTTAGGGTTTCTAAAGCTCCTTCTTAGTGATTTCGACCAAAAATAGTAAGTTTCCTCCTTTCCTTCCTTGTTTTCATGTTGTTAGTTTTCATACCACCTTCTTTCAGGTTGGAACCATGGCCTTCCATGGTGAAACCCCACCTAGAACCCTTAAACACCTCATTTCCATGTTCTTTTGCTAGGGTTTTTCACCTCTAAAGTGGAGAAGGTACTTCTTGCTCTATATAGGAGCTTTGTTGGAGAAACTAGCCTCTCTAGATCAAGAATCTTTATGCTTGAACCTTTCCACCTTTCCTAGAGGTGAGTTTTATAACCCCCTTCCCATATATTGCTTACGACATGCTTAAAACTCATGCTTCTATGTTTAAAATCGATGATCTCCATATCTTCTTCTAGGGTTTTGGTTTCTTGCTGTTTTATCTTCTCTAGAAGATCTAGATTGGTTACATATGCATATCCAACCCTGATCTTGGTCAAGTGGTGTTATCTCTCTCTCTCTTCCTCTCTCTCGCAAGGTTTTTCTGACTTGTCATTTCCTGATTGGTTCAAATTTAAAAAATTCATATCTTGTAATCTGCTTATCCAAATTTGACAAATAAATATGTATTGAAATTGGAAAATTAACATCTATATAATTAAAATATTTTCAAGGACTAATTTTGAAGTTTGATGAAGGGTGATTTTTGAAAAATGAATTTAATGCGTAAAATCCATAAAAATTACATCTTAATCATCATAACTCCAAAATTAGCATAAAAATATGTTTTCTTGATCATGAGAACCTAATAAGGTCAATGGTGAGGTTTTTAGAATCTAAATCCGAGTTTTGCTAAAAAGGTCTAAAATTAGGGTTACTATACACTAATGTGCGTTATGTACTCTAATACATGTTAATACATTGAAAATAGAAAAAGTAAAACTTGGACTCAATTAAAGTGGTGAAAGTTAGTAATTGATATCATTAAGATAGGTATGTGCAAACCCTATTTATTTTTGTGCATTCTTACACCCTAAGTTGGGATATTTGCAAACCAAACCCTATATTCCCCAATGAGGCACTATATGAACCCTATTTTCTCTATTCATGACTTTTTTGTTAAATTACCTCAAAATCAGTAATGATATTCTTTTTCTTGGGTCTTATACCCCACTGCCATGTTCTAATTGATATGATGCTTTTACTTGTCGTGCTTTTCTTTCTAGCATGTTGATTTTATGGATTATTTAGCTATAGTAGTGGTACTTATGTACAACCACCCATAGATAGGGCATGTATTAATTCACCCTGGGGAATGTCTTATTCTCCCCCATAAAAACATGTGTAGGTGACTGGGAATGTATTAATTCTTCCCTCAGTTGTAGGTTGAGGTGTGATAGGTGCCTCAACCCTACTTATTTAAGGTAGTCATAATTATCATGCATGCAACCCTTTTATTCTATTTTTGTATATGGCAAGCATCTCTTTAAAAATAGCCTCATACTCTTGAAATCTTCATCTTATGATGAAAACTAACCCTTATTTACATGTTTTCTTTTCCTTGATATCCTATTCATATTTGTTGACACAAGTTTATTTTCCTTTCCCTCTTGTTGGGTGTTTTCCCAACCACCTCGGTTTAGATCGAGGTGTTGAACATGATCAAGGAGAACATAGCTTCCAACATGGACCTAGCTCTAGGAGATGCTGCTTGGAGACAGATTTGAAGTAGTTTAGACTTCCCTCTACTTAGATCCTTATGTTGTACCACACATGTAAAACCTTATGAGATATTATGATGTACTTTTGTAATCTTTTGTGATAATTTAATATAGTCATTTGTTTAATTTCACTACTACACTTTGGTTGTTTTGAATACCATTTATTGAAATTTGAAAATTTTACACCTATTCCAGCATACCTTTGAGTGTGTTCGGAATGGATGTTTCATTCTTTAAATTTTTAGTAGGGAGTGGATCCACTTTGGTTCCCACTCCCTTACAACATGGTATCAGAGCCCAAGGTAGTCAGAATCTGACTATTTCAACTTTGTCTCTCTAATTAGATCCCTTGCCTCATATAGTTCCTCTTTAAGTGACATGTTCGCCATATAATTGATCTATGATACACTTGAGATGATGAAAGATTGATTTAGGATCATAAGAGTTTCACACTAGAAACTCTTATGATACACATGTTTAGTTAACCATAATGTGATGAGCATATTAGGTAGCTATTAGGGCATAAGTTGAAAGAAAAGGTATCTAGAAAGGATGAGGGTTTGGGGGCTGGCAAGATTTTCCTCCACACCACTAGCTTAGTTTATGAGGACTCCCGGATCCATATGATACCTGCCTAGCCTGAGCTGATACTGACTATCCAAAATAGCATGCCTATAGACAGTAGTAGAACCTAATTTGGACAATCCTAAGAACCTAATATGTTGACCTTGTCTTTCACGTGTAATGACTTATTTGAGGATGCATACCCAATATAGTTATCTTATGTCCCCTAGAACCACATGTTTAGATAGTATATCCCTAAGAACATAGACCTTGAATTTTGGTGTTTAGTAAGCAATCAAAGTGCACAGTGGAAGCATGATGGATATTGAACATGGTTTAGTTAGACTCACCCTTTTACCTCTATATTAGTTTGGCTTGGTAATTCAAACCTTTTAATGGGTGGAGAGTAGTTGATTTGATGATGTTTGGGTAGTTAGATTTTGAGTAAGAAATCCTTTTTAAGTGGATGGAGTCATGTAACATACTGAAATCTAGCTACACTGACTTAAGAAACCCAAACTCCATGATTAGGAGGATAGTTTGCTTTGATCCTTAGATTTTGACCAAACAAGTTATAGTTTTAACCCCACATGCTTGTTGTTATCCTAAAGAACATATAATGGTCATCCAATGAATAGTTCACATGTTTGAACCCTAATGAATATCTAATGCACATAATATGAGTAACTCACATATTAATACAAATAATGGGTACACATGATGGTAAACATGCCTTGGACCAATAAAACCTAATGATATGATGAGAAGGATAATTGTAACCTAATCTTGGACTTAATGCATACTAAGAATGTATAGGTGAAGAATAATGATTATATTGACCTAAACCGTAAGTTGTAATCATCTAACGTTAACTTGTACATACTTAATGACATTCTTGATACATTAGTGACATACAATGTCATAATCATGTAACATACTTTAATACACATAAATGATATATAATCACATAATTATAGATTAATTAGGTCATCAATATGAAATGCATATCACCCTGTTCTCTAATACACACCTAATTAAACACCTAATCAATACTCAGTATGTGAATCAAATTGTTAATATGTAATGTGTCCCACCTTGATCACTAATATACATATAATGACTTCAATATGGATAAGAAGTAATTGATTCACATAAATGTGCATAATCAATAATAAGAAGTGAATAAATATGAGACAATGATTAATGATGACATCAATGTAAAAAAGGTAACGTGACAATGTTTAATATAGATATAAGTAATTCATGTGACATTATTTGGATTTATTGTAACAAATTATATAAAATGTCTTAGTTCATGCAAAACAATATGTTATAATACAATATGCTAATAATAGAGACTGAATCCAAATCATTAAGGATAATAATCAAGTATGTTGAGATAAATGAGTAAACCCTAATTGCGCTAAAACTCTTAATAATATAAATAAGAAATATATAGGACTTTGTGTATAATAATAAAATATAACTCTTTTGGCAACAAAGTAAATATAACATGACACAATTAAAAGAATCATAAGGATGATATAATAACATAATGAATATAATATTAATAGGCCTAAAATGTTAACTGTGTTATATCTAATAAAAATAAATCTTAATAGTGGAACCCTTAGTGATCCATGAGAACCTGATCTATGTGGAATTGCTTGAGAAGATTTTGAACTCCCAAGTTAAGCAGTTGAAAAACAAGGAGTTTGAGTTAGTGAAAGTTTTGGTGGAAGCTTTATAGAAACAACCTGGGAGTTTAGTGTTGGGATGTTGCATACTCACCCTACTCTTTTTGTTTGAGATTTCAAGGATAAAATCTTTTTTAAGGGGTGGAGTGTTGTAACATACTGAATCTTGGATGTAATCTCCGTGTAACCCTTTCCCAAGTTTCCCTTTCATTTCTGTCCTTGATGTTTAAGTAGTGGAATTTATAGTGGTTTGGTGAACATTTATTCACTATTTGTACCAATAAAAAGGTTTATGCACAAATACCTCAGTGAAAGATTATTTATGGGTCTAAAATGCAAAAACACCACTTAAGTGGAACAACGGTAAATAAATTTGTGCTAGAAGTGTAAGGCCACAAACCTTGCTTAATGTATTGAACAAACTTAACTACCATAATTAAGTGCTATAAACCTTAATCTAACTTTTTCATGTGTTTTGAATCATAAAATGAGCCTAAGTTTCCAATATGGTTCAATTTGGATGTTGTTTGTGCAAGTTATGCAATTTTAGGTACATTGTGGACTTTTATACAATTTACCCAATTGGGAGGTTTTCTTTACAAATTATCACATGCATTATAATCCTTAGATATTCCCTTACCATTCTCAAGATTTTGAACCATGGGGCACCTAGTTTCACCTTGGTTTGAAGGTGTTTCTCTCCAAGGGCATTTTAGGGATTACCCTCTTTATAAATGAGCTTATATTTAAAAGCTATCAACCAATGGGGTTATTTCTTTGATTAGAGGACGATGGGGATGGACTAGAAGTCTCCATGGGCTTTTATAACCAACATTTAATATTCAAGAAGCCTCTATGATCTGTCCTCTTGCATGACAATGAAGCCCTAGGCTAAGGACACATGAAAAGTCCCATAGACACCTCATGCTTGCCCCCTTCTTTATAAAGCCATATCTACCCATTCCCACCTCCCAATTTGAAAACTCTTGCTCTCCTTATCTTTCCCACAGATTAGATCATCGTTCATACTATGTTTGTCCATGAAGGTTCTGTCCCAAGGTAAAAGAGGGTGCTTACCTTGGTGAAGAAGGCTCCTAGGGTTCCAAATTTGTTATATTTAGGGTTTCTAAAGCTCCTTCTTGGTGATTTCGACCAAAAATAGTAGGTTTCCCCCTTTCCTTCCCTATTTTCATGTTGTTAGTCTTCCTCCCACCTTCTTCCAGGTCAGAACCATGGCCTTCCATGGTGAAACCCCACCTAGAGCCCTTAAACACCTCATCTTAATGTTCTTTTGTTAGGGTTTTTCACCTCTAAAGTGGAGAAGGTGCTTCTTTCTCGATATAGGAGCATTGTTGGAGAAACCAGCCTCTCTATCTCAGGAATATTTTTGCTTAAAACTTTCCACCATTCCTACAGACGAGTTTTATGACCCCCTTCCCATATATTGCTTACGACATGCTTAAAACTCATGCTTCTATGTTTAAAATTGATAATCTCCATCTCTATTTACCATGTTCTTCTAGGGTTTTGGTTTCTTGATGTTTTACCTTCTCTAGAAGATATATGTTGGTTACTTATGCATCTCCAACCCTGATCTTGGGTCAAATGGTATTCTCTCTCTCTCTCTCTCTCTCTCTCTCTCTCTTTCTCTCTTCCTCTCTCTCGCAAGGTTTTCCGAATTGTCATTTCCTGATTGGTTCAAATTAAAAAAATTCATATCTTGTAATCCGCTTATCCAAATTTGATAAATAAATATGTTTTGGAATCAAAAAATTAATATATATATAATAATAGTATTTTCAAGGTCTGATTTCAAAGTTTGATGAAGTGTGATTTTTTGGAAAATGAATTTAATATGTAAAATCCATAAAAATTACATCTTAATCATCATAACTCAAAAATTAACATTAAAATATGTTTTCTTGATCAGGAGAACCTAATAAGTTCATCAGTGAGGTTTTCAGAATCTAAATTTGAGTATTGTTAAAAAGGTATAAAATTAGGGTTTCTATACATTAATGTGCATTATGTACTCTAATACATGTTAATACATTGAAAATAGGCAAAGTGAAACTTGGACTCAATTAAAGTGGTGAAAGTTAGTAATTGATATCAATAAGAGAGGTATGTGCAAACTGACGTGGCAAATATCACACTAACAAATTCACTCGGGGTTGAAATCCCCAAGCTTTTACCAAAACCTCATGCAATAATACCACCTGCAAGCAGACAGGTCTTATCGTAGTATAGTTAAGGATCGAATCCCAAAGGACAACATTTTTAAGAATCTTTGTCAGTCGAATCTAGCTTAAGTGAGACTAATATTTAGAAAGATTGATTTGGTTGAGGTTAATTAAACTAATTGTAGGAATGTAAATGAGCAGAATAAAAGTTTGTTTTAGATTAAATGATATGGAATCGCTGGGATGGTATCAGTTTCACCACCACTGCACATACAAACACATCTACATAACATCCAGGCAAACATCTAACTATCCAAATGGAACTGCTGCGAACCCTCCTAGAGGGATGTTTAGGCCCGCATAAGCATCCCCTTAGGCATCAGATTTCTTGTCACCATCTGGATCATGCACTTACGATTCCGAAGATACAACATCCAACTAAGGTTGTGGTCCTCCCTGAGGGATGTTTAGACCACAGAAGTGTCACCGTGGGCTAGATGGCTCGTCCCCTCACAGATCATACACTTACGACCTCAAGGAACCCCATTCTATTTCTAGTCTGGGAGTCAACCGTGTTAATCGGCACGCATGTAGGCGATTAGTCTGCAAGCAAGCATCGATAGTTAACAAGAAGATACAACATCCAACTAAGGTTGTGGTCCTCCCTGAGGGATGTATAGACCACAGAAGCATCACCGTAGGTTAGATGGCTCATCCCCTCACGGATCATACACTTACGACCTCAAGGAACCCCATCAGATTTCTCATCAAGGAGTCTACCTCATTAATCGACATTCTATACTACGAAGATAAGAACAAGATGAAAGCAAGCAGGTAATCAACTACAAGCATATCAACTAGCAACGAAATGAAAAGTTATATACATTGCCTTGAATGTTAAATGAAAAGACATGAATGCATGGGCAGCGGGGCTAGTCCCCGCACCCTAGAGAAAAGGAAATACTCAATCATGATGCGAGAAACAAGAAGAATAAGAAAGAGAGAGGATTCCACCATGAGCATGATGCAGAAGGTAGCCACAGCTCGATGAAGCTGATGCGGTCTTCTACGTCATGTCAGAGCAGATCTGGATGAACGAGGGATGCCAAGACAGGTCGGGCAGTCTTTCTCACTCCTCCTTCCTTCTCTTCTCGGTCTACTTGAGTTGCAGCAAGAATAGTAGGTGAGGTGGCAGTACAGGATCGGACCAGCGTTTTAGGTAGCTTGGCGACATCCCTGGATCTGATCAAATGAGGACCCTGCTGGTCCTATTTATAAGCACATGTCTGGCCCTCATGCTTTTGGTGTGAGTCCAAACGGTTTGGTAGTTTTCTTATCTCCAAACGGTCTTGAGTGGTTAAATCCAAATGGTTTTTATTTTATCAGCTCCAAATGGTTTGCTTTATAAGTGATCATACGATCTTCAGTATCCTTTATGAAATGATTTGGGAAACCGATTGCCTTCATTCGATCTGCTCCCTGCTTTTCCAAATGGTTTTGAGTATGGGCCTCCATATGATTTCAGTTCTATCGGTTTGGGAAAATGATACTAATCCAATCGGTCTTGCAGGTATTGTTGGCTCTTAACAGTTTGGGAACCGATAGGGATCAAACGGTCTTGACGACAAAGACTCCAAAAGGTCTCGACTCCCTTGTCCAAATAGTCTTCACGCGGCAAATGGTTTGGGACCTCCGATCGCACGATCTTGTTGGTCACACACGATCGGTCTTGGACTCCCTTGGTTTGAGACCGTTCAGTTGGTGGTGGAGGCTACTGTGAACGGCGGAGGTGTCGCAATTGCAGGTGCTTCAGGCTTACAGGCGGTGCTGCAGTAGGCTCAGGAGGAACGTCAATGTTGTTGCTGCTTGTGGCGGAGGCGCTGGGTGACTCTAGTTGTAGGTGTTGCTTGAGGTAGAATAAGGCGGAGGTGAAGGTGGATATGGAGGTGCAATGGAGCAGCGCCAAGATTTGTAGGTTGACGGCGACACTGTAGCTACATGTGTGATGGAGCTAGGGTTCTGGCTCAAGAGGAAGAAGAAGAAAGAGGAAGGGAAGCATGCCCAATGCTCCAAATGGTTTGGAAATCTTGCTCAAATGGTTTGATTGCTTCCACTTTATCATACAGTTTTGCTTTGCATGCGGTCCTCATGCACATAGCTACCAAACGGTCTCTCGCAACCTTCCTTTTCCAATCGGTCTCGGCTATCGGTTTGGAGTGCTTAGCAAACGGTCCGCGTTATCTTTCCTTCAACCGGTCTTTAGTTAATATATCTAAATGGTTTCACAGTGAGTATGTCCATACGGTCTTGAGACCATATGGATGAAACCGTAAGGGCAAGACCGTATGGTCAAGACCGCATGGGCGAGACCAAATGGTCAAGACTGCATGGGTGAGACCGAATGGTCAAGACTGCATGGGCGAGACTGAATGATCAAGACCTCATGGTCAGGACCGAGGATGAGTGAGGGTAGATCAAGGGTAGATAAAGGTAGGTCCCAACTGATTGTTCAACCTCATCACGATCTGCATAAAATCGACATAAACTCAGTTATGAACCTTGATAATTGAACCAATTAGGAAATTTTGCACATTTTGATATTTAGTAATTGGAATTGGATGTATTGACTCAAAAAGAGCACGAGAAGGAGACTAAAAATCATGATGAATATGCATTCATCACAATACCCCGAACTTAAACGTTGCTCGTCCTCAAGTAACACAAATTCTGAAACAGTCACCAAATGAATACTTTCAACTCGTGTGATTGCCTCATCTTCACATCACGATTGTTTTCTTTCTGATCAGTATGACTCAGTATCTCAACCTCCTGAGACAACTAAACACATCATACCATATCTTCATTCATGAGTTCACTTTCCAATATCACTTCCTCTTCACTTTCTCCATCAACAAGCATGTCAAAGAGTTTTGTAAGAGTCCAGAGATACCCGTAGAATGACAAGTGTGCATTTGATCTGACACTGGTGTATTTTAGGGCGGTGGAGGCATTTATTTGTGCCTTTAGGTAGAAAAGGGAGTGAAGAGAGGTATGGAAGGAAGAAATAAATCTCTCCTCTATTCCACTCGAGATTTTATTATTTTATTTGCAATTTTATTTATTGCATTTTTGTGCAAATCTCTCCTCTATTCGACTCGAGATTGCATTTATTTTTGTGTGCACTTTGGCATCTTTTCTTGGTGGTACGCCCCTATTTATTTGTGAGGGGTATGGAAGAAGCAGATATAGAGGGAAGTGGCGTGCCACCCTGAACTTAGGGTTTGGTACTATTTTGGCTATTTTTGTTTCTTTTTTATGGATGGAGGGGTACGAAGATGATAGAAGAAGTGTAGAAGAGAGTTCAGATCAGTATGCAACTTGATTTACAATTTCATGCACCGGGTCGTTCTCTTTATCGTACTCTGCTCAGATAATGACTTGATGAGGATCCATTGGGGATTCCATGTTGTTGTTCCACTAGTCAGTTAGGAAGCATGATGTGTTTGAGACCTATCAGTTTGACAGACACTTGCCATTTTTTTGCATAAAGATCATGATGTTAGGATTCATAAGCTTCACAAGATTTCAATCAAAAGGCTAGTTTTCAGAAGAAGGTCCTTTTGAGGGTCCGCTTCGAAAAAAGGAGGGTATAATGATCAAAATGCATTAAAAAGTGTCAAAACTTCATCCATTATCTATTCAAATTTCTTTTGAAACTTAATTTGAAAATTTAGGTAAAAAATGTGACGATGAAATCTTAAGTTTGATTTAGATGGGTGAAGGCAGAAAGTAAGATACATACCACCCACCCTCCACCCAGAACTTAGAAATGTGCTCGTCCTGAGCAAACTCTAAATCCGAGATGGAGGGGACATTGCATGCCGTTTGGACCACCGTATGTGGTTGCGTTCCAATAAGCTTGCATCCTCCATCTAAAAATCTAAAAAATGAAGACCAATCAGAACTCAAAATAGCATCTTGCGATGCAATTTTATTTAATGTAAAGTTATCTAAAAGGTAAAAACAAAATTAAAGAAAAATCCTAATTCAAAATTAAAACTAAATACGAATTTTATTTATCGGGTTGCCTCCCGACAAGCGCCTTTATTTTACGTCGATGGCTCGATTTGATTCCTTCAACTTCTACGGTGGATATGTTGGATTGGTGAGATCCAGCATCATTTTAGAGCCTGTATTAGCAGAGGTTAAATATCTCTTCAATTGTTGACCATTTGCCACAAATTCACCTGACGTTTTACTCCATAAAGAGAAAGCACCATGTGGGTAGATGCTCTTGACAATGTAAGGCCCCGACCTGCGAGAATGAAGTTTTCCTGGGAATAACCTCAATCTGGAATTAAATAGAAGAACTTGGTCTCCCACATGTATGCCCTTTCTTTTTAGATGGTCGTCATACCAAAGTTTTGTACATTCTTTATAGATTCGTACATTCTTGTAAGTCGTCATCCAGAGTTCTTCAAGCTCCTGGAGTTGCAGAATCCTGGCTTGGCCTACTTCCTTCATATCAAAATTAAGTTGTTTAATTGCCCACCATGCTTTGTGCTCAAGTTCAATAGGAAGGCGGCAAACCTTTCCATATATTAATCTAAATGGAGTAGTTTCGAGGGGAGTTTTGAAATCAGTACAGTAGGCCCACAATGCGTCATTGATTTTTACCGACCAATCCTTCCGATTGCGGCCTACAGTCTTTTCCAAGATAGCCTTGAGTTGACAGTTAGAAATCTCTACCTATCCACTCATTTGTGGATGGTAGGGTGAGGCTACCTTGTGTGTTACACCACACTTTCTCAGTAAAGCTTCAAAGCTTCTTTCAAGGAAATGAGACCCTCCATCAGATATCACAATTCGTGGCACTCCAAAATGGGGGGAAATAATATCTTTGAATAATTTGATGACATGTTTGGAATCACTAGTGAAAGTTGTTATAGCCTCAACCCATTTCAATACATAGTCCACCGCCACTAGGATGTATGAAAATCCATGAGAAGATGGGAATAGACCCATGTAGTCCACCCCCTAAACATTGAATATCTCTACTTCTTGCCACAGATTCAGTGGCATCTCATCTCTCTTTGTTATATTGCCAGATCTTTGACATTTGTCACATGATAAGACAAAGTCATGGGAATCTTTGGATATGATTGGCCAGAAGAATCCAAATTGCAAAACCTTAAAGGCAGTCTTTTTAGAGCTCATATGTCCTCCAACTGGTCCTGAGTGACATTGCTCTAAGATAAGTTGAGCTTCTTCCTCAGCAATACACCGTCTGTATAAACCATCATCACATAGTTTGAAAAGGTACGACTCATCCCAGTAGTACTGTTTCACATCATGCAGAAATTTCTTTAGTGCATTTCCGATGCATTGAGGATGAATAACCTCAGTAGTAAGGTAGTTCACGTAATTAGAATACCACAGTGTAACTTCTGAGACCTTCATTAGTTTATCATCTGGAAGGGAATCATTAATCGGAATCTTCTCAATATCCAGAGTGTGGATGTGACTGAGGTGATCTGCTACCACATTTTCTGTACCCTTTTTATCTCTTATCTCCAAATCAAATTCTTGCAATAGGAGAATCCATCTAATTAGCTTGGGTTTACATCTTTCTTTATCAGTATGTAACTGTGATGGAGTTTTGCAACGCCACTAAAAATCCTAGAGATGATGAATCTCTAGGTTTAGCCTTGCTTGTACTATGGTAAGATCTCCACCCACGTGTACTGAAACACACGGAAGTCTTATCGTAGTATAGTTTAAGGGTCGGATCCACGGGACAACGGTCTTGCTTAGAGTTTAACAAGATGGAAAACGTTTTAGTCGTACTTAACTACTTAACCGTTGATATTTAGATCGAAAGTTTGATTTGGTTGTTTAAGCTAGGTGCGAGGAAAGTAAAAGTAAGGAAGTGGAAATTAAGGTTGTAAACAATGATTAAAAACCACTAGGATGTTATCAGGTTTCACGCCACTACACATGGATCAAAACATGCAACATAATAAAACAACATGCAAAGAGAGTCTAATCAGTTAGTATCTTGTAGACTTAGTTTCCTTTTGGATAACTAACTACGAGAAGTGTGGAGTATTGCAACGCCAGCCATCCCATAATGAATGGTCACTTGCTTTGCATTACTCCTTCATAAAGTGTGTTCCTCGACCTTACCAAGGTTGCACTTTCATACGTCAACTGATTCCATTTGATAGTGTGAAAGTGCAACGATGGGAGTGAGTTTACTCCACTCATGAAAGCACTCCTAGATACCGAGACAGACATATGGTGACTACATACATCCAAAACCAACATTCAATCGATATTCAGATCTAAGAGTACAAACGTAGACAATTCATACCGATAGACAATAGGTAACACAAGTTGATGATCAAGCAACAAGCATTCATTAAACGATTGATGTTGAACCGAAAAGAAGAGTATCTCTATTGCAAACGGTTGAATTACATTGCATGGAATGAAAACATGGGTAGCGGGGCTACTCCCCGCACCCTAGTGAATGGGACTACTCGCTCATATCAAAAACAAAGAAGGAGGTAAGAAGAGAGAGAAGGAACGTCATCTCCACGGAGGAGGGAAGGTTGAACCCTTAGTGAAGAGAGCAACGATCTTCACACTTCGTGGCTGCTTTGATGATAGATCTTCTCTTCCCACCTTCTTTGTTGTTGAGAGAGAAGGTAGCCTAATGATGGAATGTGGATCTCAAACCGGCAGCCTTGGGGCGATGGATGAAGTATGGAAATGCTCTGGAACTGGAGAGGCAGCCTTTGGGCGTCTGAGAGTTCTCCCCCAATGAGGACCCCTTTGGGTCATATTTATAGGTTTAAGTGGAGCCCAAATGGTCTAGAACCCGTTTGGGTGCTGAACTCGTTTGGGCATTGGACCCGTTTGGTTGCTGAACCCATTTGGGTGCTGAACTCGTTTGGGCGCTGAACTCGTTTGGGCGCTGAACCCATTTGGTTGTTGAACCCGTTTGGGTGCTGAACCCGTTTGGGTGCTGAACTCGTTTGGGCGTTGAACCCATTTGGTTGCTGAACCCGTTTGGGCGTTGTACCCGTTTGGGTGCTGAACTCGTTTGGGCGCTGAACCCGTTTGGGCACTGAACTCGTTTGGGCGCTGAACCCGTTTGGTTGTTGAACCCGTTTGGGTGCTGAACCCGTTTGGGCGCTGAACCCGTTTGGTTGCTGAACCCGTTTGGGCACTGAACTCGTTTGGGTTTGAACGGTCTTGGGACCGTTTGGGCTTGAACGGTCTTGGGACCGTTTGGGCTTGAACGGTCTTGTAATTTTTTTTCTGCAAGGATAAAGAAGAGAAAAGTTAATCTATTGATGTGTCAGCAATAAGGTAAAGAGTTAATGATTCTATCTAATTTATCTAAGAAAGAGTATGAAAAACAAGGGAAAACCAATAAAATAACATCACAAAGTGAGAGGTTATCACCCCCCCTAACTTAGAGTCTAGCTTGTCCTCAAGTTAGATAGAGCTAAGGCATGCAGTGGCAAGGCGATTTTATTTAGTTAGGGTTTCCATACTCTTGTTTCAATTCTCAACCTGAGTTCTCCTCAAATCATATCAGATCTTATTGATTGCCTTGACTCTTTCAGGTTTTTGAGAGATGCATGGGTCTCAGGTTCCTTCCGTATCTCGTAGCTTGCATTGGGACCACTTTTATTTTGTGCATGTTGTTGACTCTAATCAGCTTTATACCTCTATGAAGAACCTATCGGTAACTAGAGTGGGTATGAGGGTTGGCTAAAGGTTTAAAGTGTAACTCTCCCTTTTTGTGGGAGAGGGCTTATCTATGCTTGTAGAGACTCAGTACCGGGCACGACACATCTACCTTCATGAGGGCAGCTGAATGTACCGTCCGGGTGAGCTCTTTATCAGCCTTTTCTTATATTTGGAGACCTTAGGATCCCACTACCGGGCACGACACATCTGCCTTCATGAGGGCAGCTGAATGTACCGGCCGGGTGAGACCTTTATTGACTCTTCTTATAAGTCCTTATGCACGGCACAACTCTCATGTTTTTATTCAACACTCTGGCTTTTATTCGAAAAACTCACAGGCTTGGGATTTGGGGATTATTTTGGAATTTATTTTGGGCGGCCAAGCCTCTTTTATTTGAAGAGAGAAAAGCTGTTCTTAGAGTTTTTCAACATGCACTTATTGTGTGGTCTGCTTGCAAGACTTCTTAATTCGGAAGGTGCCTGATACCCCTCTCGTCCTTGAGAGCTCGGCTTATTTCTGCCTTGATATTGACATGTGGAGAGTCAGATATAGAAGTGAAACAAAAGCATAAAAACCAAAAGTGAAGGTGATTTATTAATTCGCCATTACATGCCTATATGCTAATCTTATTATTGCTTTTTGAAGACAAATTGGATTCTAAGTTAGCTGAGGATGTCCTTTCAAAAAGGAGTGTTATTTATTATGCACAAGATTTATTTTAACCGGGATAGTACTAAAAAGAAAGGCTAAATGTAAAGATAAAAGGAAAAGAAAAGCGAGTTTTGTTCAGGGGAAAAAAAGTATGAAAGAAAGAGAGAGTAGAGGGAAAATTGTACCTCGCCCTTGTCAAATGTACTCCCCCCCTAACTTATCCTTCACTCTATCCTCAGAGTGTCAGAGTGATAGGTTGAGAAGTGTATTGACAAGGGCATTTAGGCTTCTGTGAGTCCTTTATATGCCCCATGAGTTCTGAGTAGATTGGCTGCGAACTTTCCACGGAGAGCGTGGTAATCCACGGCTATCATATCCTCTACTGGTTTGTGAAGGGCCACGATGGTGTACATCCAGAAGAGGGCGTGGAAGCTGCAGTCATTGGATTCACGAATTTGCTAGGGGCACTTGTGGCTGAAGGCTGGGGGTTTGAAGTGTTCTTTACCATAAGCCCGTGTGTGCTGGCTTAAGAGATCGTGTAGTTTTTCAGCACACTCCTTTGCTACTTCCTCCGTTGGCGTCCTTGGTGCCGTAGTATACTCTTTCTGGTCTGGATCATACTGACTGTCGGAACTATTATAAATTGTTGTTGTTCCGTCGTGCAGGTTGGTTGCCAGTAGCATCCAATGCTCTTGATGAAGGAAAGGAAGCATGATGAATTTCGGAGTTGTGTGTTGGAGGTAAGATATGAGTGCCGCCGGCGTTCTGAAATTCTTCAGACCTAAGAGATCGTCCTTCATGTAAGCAGACACCATGTAGACCATGTGATGATTTCGGTCGAGTAAGTATTGATAAGCGGTCATCACACTTACGGACATAGAACCTTTGATTTGTACGGTCTCTTGGAGGTTATCTGCCATAACCAAAATGTCTCCATCTAGAAAGACAAGATCCTCTTTTTCGGCATGTAGTCGTGACATGATAAGCCGAAGCTCATTGTCGGAGAGAGTCTTGCAAGCCTCAAGATCAAAATTTGGAAAAGTTGGTTCAATGGCAGATAGGGGCACCTTTTGTGATGGAGATCTCTTGATGGGTGCCCCAGTTAACAACTCTATGTCACCCTTATCTGGAGCCAGGTCAAAGTTGTAAGGGTCCCATTGACTGGTCTCGGGGACCGTGGCTGGTTGTTTTTCTTTCTCCAACTCCGCCAAAGTTTGACTGTAAGGTTTCTTTTGCGGACGTTGGATTGCCGAAAAAAGGTAGCGAGGGATGTCATCTGGTGCCATTGTAGGATCGTTAAAGAACCGTCTATCACAGATGAGTTCCATGGCATAATGCCCTCGCAGAGAGTGAAAATCTTCGTTGATGAGGTCTGTGAAAGGGACTTGTTGATTTAGCGCTAGTATGTGTCGAATGACGTAAAAAGCGCTGTCCCCGGAGCCTTCAGCAGCTTGGACCTGTGGATTGATTATCCGGAACCAGGGTTGGCTCCAACCCTGGCGGAGAGATGGGCATGCGGCCCAGAGGAGTTTAAGAAGCTGAAAAGGGATGCATCTTATCTCCCCAGCTTCAATTCCAACGAAGTTAATTATATCGGCTCTTAGATCACTGGCGCAGAAATTGTACACCTTGGCGTCGCGGGTGACAGTGTCCACAATCATAAGCAACCAGTGACTAGAAACTTGGAAAGGGACGGTTATATATCTAGCTTTTCATGCGATCCCCCTGTGCAACCTCTTAATGGATTTGTGCTGTAGTTCTTTGTATAGTAAGCAAAAACTCAGAGCGGGTGAGGCGTTGAGAACTGGTTGCTGTCGCTTGGAGCTCCTGTAGATCTTGATAGAGTTGGCAAGGAGAGTACGGAATATCGCCATCTTCAATGTTGACTGGAATCGAAGGATGGAACAGAAATCTTCACGTGTCAAGTTGCGCTTAGTCTTCGTGTTCTGGTATATGACATCCCCCCCTTCTTTGGCATCATCTACTATAGTGTTAAGGATGAAGATATCCTGTGCGTCTAGGGTAGAGATGGTTGCCATGTCTAAATCGTGCATTTTGTGAGGTAGAGGTGGCGGGGGAGGTAACATTTGCGGGTTGGGGGCAGAAAGCTGCTCAGGATCGTTCGTGTAATGTTGCAGATCTTCATCATTGTTAGAATCGGAAGGGGTATCTAGCTCTTCGTCAGTGTCTAGACATACTCATTCTGGTTCTTCATGATCTGGGGAAAGGGCATCGAGGGTTCAGGGGTAGAGGGATGTTGAGATGCTGAGACAGGTAGGCTGGTGCTGGCTCCCAGAATGCATTGTTCGAACTCGGCAAAAGCTACTTCTTTCGCAGCCTCCCCCAAAGATCCCAAGGCGGAATAGTTTAGGAACTGGTCCCCATAAGATATTGTAACGTGCTCATTGTGAGCAGGTGATTTGGGATCTTTATCACCGTCATGGTGGTCCTGCTGTTGTTTTGGTTCTGTTCCTTGGCTGGGACCCTCCCCAGCATCATCTGGTTTATCAGAATCATCACTTGAGGAGGTACTGTTGTTGGAGTCAGCCAAAGAATCAGAATCTTCATCTTCCTCGTCTTCATCTGCCGCTGATTTATCAGTTGTTTTCTTTTGTGCTTTCTTCTTGCACTGACGATGGATGGATTGAAGCTCGTCGTAAGCCACTTGTACGTGCTCGTGTGTTTCGAGTAGTGCGTCGTGGGTTTCTTTTAAATCAGAATAACGTGCTTCAGCTGAGAGGAGTCGTGCGGTGAGGTCAGTTACTTGGGCTCTTAGTTGAGTAAGCTCATTGTTTGATGACTCCTCTTGGCGATTGTGTAGCTGTGTGAGGCTGATGCTGATATCGTCCAAGCACGTGCTGAAGGCTTCTTGTTGCTGCTCGAGCTCGTGGAGGGTCTCAGGCAGAGGTTGAGTCTGCATTGAGATCCTCTCGACTTGCTGTGCCATCGCCTTGTGCTGGCTTTGGACTCCAAGGACCAGCTCGGGTAAGGTTTTGTAGTGGCTGTCGACGTGATCAACTTGCTTAGCCACTAAATCTTGTCGTTGCTGGAATTCTTGGAGGATTCTTGGCATGATGCGGTTTTGCTCATCGATCTTGGTGACCTGTTTTATTAAACCCTGCACACATGAAAAAATAGAATTTAATATGTTAGAATGGTCAGTGAGGAGGTTTCAGATGGTGTCAAATTGCCGACCGAATTCCTCACCGACGTTAGTGAAAGGGACCCCAGTAAGAGAAGGGTGGGGCGGCTGGGGTCGGGGTGGAATGGTGGTGGTAGTGTCGTGCGGAAAGGACACTGTTGATGGTCCCGCGAACTGCGTAGTGACTGTGGAAGGGGTCACTAGCGGTGTCGGGGCGGCGGCAGATGGCATACCCGGAGAGAAAAGCGAGTCCGATAATGTCGATGGAAAGTCTGTTGAGGTGAAAGAAGGGAATTCTGGCATTGTAACGGAAAATGGGATGCCCGAAGGGAAGAAGGGTGATGTGGAAAAAGGTGGGAGAGTGGTTGATTGTGGAAAAATGGAGGATGGTGGGGTGGTGGTTGGTGTGGTGGAAGATGGTGGGGGTGTTGGTTGTTGGGATGGTGGATGGTGGAGTGGTGGTATCGAGATCCACATTTAGACTCATGATGAAAGAGTCTAGTGATGATGTTGTAATTTGTTCCTCTAGGAGGGTGGTTTCTGTTTCAGGGTGGGGTTTGGATGTTGGTGTCCCCGACAGCTCTTGTTCCTTCAAAAGCCTTCTAGAAGGTCGTTTTGTAGGAATTTTTGTTGGTTTTGCTGCCGGGGCGGTTATACTAAGCTCCGTATGTCCCACTGGTGCTTTCTTTTCGGCGATTGTGACCGAAGACATGAGTTTTGTGATCTCGTCATTGGAGAATAAGAGCTTTTCTTTGTCATAATCAGCAAGATCTGGTAGTGGGAGCAACGTTTTGAAGGATTTTGCTGTAGGGCAGAAGACGTAGTGTAGCTTGCCATCCTTTTCTTTTATGATGAAGGAGTTCTTTAACGTTTGCTCATTTGTAAGGATGTTGCCCTTTATTTGTTTGCATCTGGGTAGAAGTCCATCCATCTTAAGGTATTTGATAATTGATGTGATAAGACCACCCATGCATATTTCTTTCCCCAGAGCGTAAGCTGATAGTTTTTGAATTATAAGACGTCCAATGTTGATTGGTAACCCATTTAGGATGGACCAGATAACAAAGAGGTCTGATATGATTACATTTCCTCCTTTTGACCTGGGGAAGAGTGCGCCAACAAGGATTTTGTGAAGAGTGCGTACTAGACCCGATTGAATGTTTGATGCTTTACATGTTTTTGCATCATAAACTGGTAGCCCTGTTAAAGATTTCCAGAAGTTGTGTTTGTTGAACTTGGGGTTGTCTGTGCCAACAGCCTTGGCTTTCTTCAGTTGCTCTTGGTTATCTATAAATATTTCATTCAGCATATTTTTAGTTATGACCACTTTGTTGTTGAAGATTCTGGTGGATATTCTACGGTCACCACCGTCCCGTGCTTTATCCAAGGTATCCACTGGTTCTTTAGTGAAAAAGGTGAAGAATTCCGTTGTAGGCTCGACGTATGAAGATTCGGTGATGAAGCAAAGTCGAGAGAGGTTGGAATTGTCAAGCAAAGTGAGGATTCTATTGTAGATCCCCATCTTCATAAGTATGCTTGGGCAAACGTACTTTGTCAGTTTTAAAGTTTGTTTAATGGATGGGAGGGTATGGATGTAAATATTTCCTGGTGGTGGTGCGGTGATGGTGATGGGGGGGAAATAGGAATGGTAATGGTGGCAGGGGTGGTGGTGATGGTGGTGGTTGGTTGGATGGTGGATGGTGGGATGAAATTTGGTAGGATCTGTTCCCTTGCAGTGGCAGGGCGAACCTTCTTCCTTGCCCTCTTCTTTGGTTGTGGTGCTGAAGTGGTTGCTTGAGCCTTCCTTTTCCCCATGGACTGTGTGGTAGGGGATTCTTCCTCCGGTGAAGGCTCATATTCTGAAGATTCGTCGGATGAGATTTCTTCGACTTCCTCTTCAGAAGGTTCTTCATCTAAGCAGTGGTTGATGCATTTTATATCATGCATGACATCGATCAGGTCCACCTCTGCTGGGACCTGTCCAATCTTTTTATAGTGGTCGACTATTTGTTGAAGGTTCGCCCGTTCAGCTATTAATTCCTCTTTTGTCCAGAAGGGATCGTCGGCTGTTCCTGTTGGTTGCTTTGCAGGTGAGGCCATTCTGAAATTTTTGTCAAGAAAGATAAGAGTTAGAGTTCTGAAATTAAACAAGTTTAATAGAATAGAGCAGTATTATTGAGTTTTGGTTGAATTCAAACGGGTTGAAGACCGTTTGGTTCCAAACGGGTCCTGCGTTCAAACGGGTGCAAACCCGTTTGGCACCAAACAGTTTGGAGACCGTTTGGGGCCAAACGGTTCTGCGTCCAAACGGGTGCAAACCTGTTTGGCACCAAACGGTTTGGAGACCGTTTGGGGCCAAACGGTCCTGCGTCCAAACGGGTGCAAACCTGTTTGGCACCAAACGGTTTGGAGATCGTTTGGGGCTAAACGGTCCTGCGTCCAAACGGGTGCAAACCTGTTTGGAGACCGTTTGGGGCCAAACGGTCCTGCGTCCAAACGGGTGCAAACCCGTTTGAAGCGGACCGTCGGGAAGGCGAAGAGCCAGGCCGTTTGGTGGCGAGGGACGGTGGGAGGGAGACCGAAGAACGAGGGAGAACAAAGAACGAGGGAGAACGAAGAACGCTCGTCGGCGGTGGCGACAACGACGGCGGCAGCGGCAGCGAGAACTGCGAGAGGCACGCTCTACCTGTTAGCGGATGACGGTGAGGGCAACGTCGGCGGAAGAAGAAGGTCAGGAGGGAAGCAACGATGAGCGAGCAGAGGAATGGTACGTGCAGACGACGACAAAGAGTTGGCCGGAGACAAGAACAGTGGTGAGAGACGGAGGTGGTAACGGTATGCTCGAAAAAGCAAAGGTGCTCGCGGGAACTGGAGTGAAACAGTGAAAGTGAGAAGACGAGATTCTAGAAGAGAGAAAGGAGGGTACGGGGAGTTATTTATAAGATTTGGGAGGGGCGTCCTTACAAATTCCCTAAGTCAAACGGGTGCGAGACCATTTGAACTCCAAACGGGTGCAAGACCGTTTGAACTCCAAATGGGTGCGAGACCGTTTGAACTCCAAACGGGTGCGAGACCGTTTGAACTCCAAACGGGTGCGAGACCGTTTGAACTCCAAACGGGTGCGAGACTGTTTGAACTCCAAACAGGTGCGAGACCGTTTGGGGAGGTCTAGGTTTTTGATGTTTTTGATTTTTATGTTTATTTTGTTTATGTGGATTTTTTTTTATTTTTCAGGAAAAAAAACTAAGCTAAAAAGAAGAAGATGAAAATAAGGACAAACGAAAAAAAAGATGATACTCAGATCTTGGGTTGCCTCCCAAGTAGCGCCTGGTTTTAATGTCGCTGGCTCGACGAAATTCTGCTCTGGCTATGCTGATATTATAGGATCTTGGATCTCTATAGTTTGTCTTGGCAATTTTTCTGCTGGAGTGTAGTATTTCTTTAATCTATGACCATTGATGGTTCTTTCACCCCCGTTATCATCAAGGATAATAACTGCTCCTGTCGGGTAAATATGTTTGATGGTGAAAGGTCCCGACCATTTTGTGCGCAGTTTTCCAGGAAACAATTTTAGTCTGGAATTGAACAGGAGAACCTTATCTCCGATGATTATATCCTTTCTTTTTATGTGGCCATCATGCCACATCTTGGTTTGTTCTTTGTAAATTCTGGCATTTTGGTAAGCTGTCATTCGCAGTTCTTCCAATTCTTGTAATTGAAGTTGTCTAGATTCACCGGCTTTTTTGAGGTCAAGGTTCAATTGCTTGATAGCCCACCAAGCTTTATGTTCTAATTCGACTGGTAGATGGCACGACTTCCCATACACAAATCGAAACGGTGTTGTTCCAATTTGTGTTTTGAAAGCTGTGCGATAAGCCCATAGGGCATCAGGAAGTTTGGTAGACCAGTCTGTGCGGTGCCTATTAACAGTTTTTTCCAAAATGGCTTTGAGTTGCCTGTTGGAGACTTCAACTTGTCCACAAGTCTGTGGGTGATAAGGTGTGGAAACTTTATGGTTGACTCCATATTTTCTTAAAAGTGCTTCGAAACTCCGCTCTAAAAAATGAGATCCGCCATCAGATATTATTGTTCTTGGAACGCCAAATCTGGGGAATATTATTTCTTTAAACATTTTGATGACTGGTTTGGAATCACAAGAAGTGGTCGGTAGAGCTTCCACCCATTTTGAAATGTAGTCCACAGCAACTAGAATGTACGTGAATCCGTAAGATGGGGGGGAAAGGACCCATGTAATCTACTCCCCAAACATCAAAGAGTTCGACTTCTTGCCACATTTTCAATGGCATTTCATTTCGTTTGGTTATTCCTCCTGAGAGTTGGCATTTGTCACATGATCGCACATATTCATGTGCATCCTTTGCGATGGTTGGCCAGTAAAAACCCGATTGAAGAATTTTAAGAGCGGTTTAGGGCATGAGTGACAGTGCTCTAAAACTGGGATGATTTCTGTTTCTGGGATGCATCGACGAAAAAGTCCATCAGTGCATAAGCGAAATAGGTAGGGCTCGTCCCAGAAATACTGCTTAGTGTCGTGAAGGAATTTCTTTTTGTCATGGGATGATGCAGATGGATGGATGATTCCTGTTGCCAAATAATTCACAATATCAGCATACCAAGGAAATCCAGTAGTAATCTTCATTAGTTGATCATCTGTTAAAAAGTCTTGAATGGGTATGTTATTGGTGTCTTTAGCTTCAATACGACTGAGGTGATCTGCGATGACATTTTCAACCCCACTTTTGTCTTTAATTTCTAAATCAAACTCCTGAAGCATTAATACCCATCTGATAAGTCGGGGTTTAGCATCTTGTTTTTGGATCAAGTATCGTATAGCAGAATGGTCAATATATACTATGACTTTTGACCCGATTAGGTAAGACCGAAATTTTTCAAAGGCATAGATAACTGCCAGAAACTCTTTTTCGGTGGTAGTATAGTTCTTCTGTGCCTCATCAAGCGTCTTGGAGGCGTAATATATGACATAAGGCTTTTTGTCAATTCTTTGTCCAAGGACTGCCCCTATAGCATAATTGCTAGCGTCACACATAATTTCAAATAGTTGTGACCAGTCAGGAGCTCTTAGAATAGGGGCAGAGATAAGGGCATTTTTCAGGGTTGTGAAGCTATTAATGCATTCTTGGTCAAATATAAAATCTGCTTCTTTGGTCAGTAGGTGAGTCATTGGCTTTGCTATCTTTGAAAAATCTTTTATAAATCTTCTGTAGAATCCTGCATGACCAAGGAATGCCCTGACTCCTCTGATGTCTTTAGGTGGAGTCAGTTTTGAGATGACATCAACCTTCGCTTTATCCACTTCAATCCCTTTATCACTTACTCGATGTCCTAGGACCACACCTTCAGTCACCATAAAGTGACATTTTTCCCAATTCAAGATCAAGTTGGCATCCTCACATCTTTGTAGGACTTTTCCTAGATTGAGTAAACAATTATCGAAAGAATCTCCGTATACATAAAAATCATCCATGAAGACTTCCATGATAGATTCTGTTAATCCGGTGAAGATAGCAGTCATACATCTTTGAAAGGTTGCAGGTGCATTACATAACCCGAAAGGCATCCTTCTAAAAGCATATGTTCCAAAAGGACAAGTGAAAGTGGTTTTTTCTTGATCTTCAGGATGGATTGGAATTTGGTAAAATCCTGAATATCCATCAAGGTAACAGAAAATTTTTTGGTGGGCGAGTTGTTCGAGAACTTCATCCAAGAAAGGCAAGGGGAAGCGATCTTTCCTTGTCACTTTGTTAAGTTTTCTGTAATCGATGCACATTATCCACCCAGTTACTGTTCTAGTAGGTACCAGTTCATTCTTATCATTAAGAACAACAGTGGTCCCCCCTTTTTTAGGGACCACCTGCACGGGACTTACCCATTGAGAATCTGAGATTGGGTAGATGATACCTGCCTTCAGAAGTTTGAGAACCTCGAGGCGAACTACCTCCTTGAGATTAGGGTTCAACTTTCTTTGATGTTCCCTTGATGGTTTGAATTCTTCCACCATAGGCAATCTGTGCATGCATAAAGCTGGATTTATACCCGTCAAGTCAGTCATCTTATATCCGATAACTTTCTTGTGTCTTTTTTGTTCATCAAGGAGCCTGTTTTCTTGGTCCACCTCCAGAGTGGAGCTGATAATCACTGGACAAAGTTTCTCATTGTCAAGAAAGGCATGTTTGAGTCCCTCAGGTAGGGATTTCATTTCAGGAGCCTTAGGTGGCTCGGTTGCTTCTATAATGGTGACAACCTTGAGTTCTTCAAAGGTGGCCGTTGGGGCTTCTTCAGCTTTTTCTAAGTTTGCACAAGTTCATTTGCTGAAAATTCTACTTCCGGATTTGTCAAGGTATTTTCCAAATCATCGGAGGGTTCAGACATTTCTAATTGGGACATTTGATATATAGCATCCAGGAGAAAAACTTCCTCTTGAATGCTTGGACCTTTCATGCTATTAAGGACTCTGAACTGAAAAGCTTCCTTCCCAAGTCTCAAGATAATAGTTCCTGCTTCTACATCGATAAGTGCTCGGGTGGTAGCTAGGAAAGGTCTGCCAAAGATTATCGGGTATCTTAGGTCTTCTTGAATGTCCATAATAACAAAATCGCATGGAACATAAGAATTCGTTCCTATCCTGACAGGTATATCCTCAATAATTCCAAGGGGAGCAGTTATGGTAGAGTCGGCTAACTGAATTGTCATTGTCGTAGGTAAAAAAATCAGTGAAGCCTAATCTTTTACACATAGAATAGGGCATAATGGATATACTTGCTCCTAAATATGCTAATCCTTTCTTGCTGGAGCCATTTCCAATTGAACACTGAATACCGAAGGAACCTGTGTCTTTCTTTTTCTTTGGCATTTTGTTAAGCAGAATGTCTGAAGTGGTCTGAGCTAGTTTCACTGTTTCGTGCTCTTCTGTCATATATTTTCTTGACAACAGGGTTTTCAGGTATCTAGCCCAAGCGGGCACTTCAGAAAGAGCATCGAGGAATGGGATATCAATGTATAGTTTCTTCATAGCTTCTTTGAATTTCTGGAACCTAGTGTCCATTTTGGTTCCTTTCAGCCTGTCCGGATAAGGAATTCTGGGTGGAACTTCTGGCATTGGTTCCTTTTCTTTTTCCCTTTCAGTGGTATTAGTAGATTTTTCCTTTTCATGAGTTGAGCTTCCTGTTTGGGAAAGAATAGCTACATCATCATCATCATGGGTGATTTTAGTGCTATCAGGAAGGACACGACCAGACCTTGTGGTTACAACATTCAGTTGCTCAGGTCTATTTTGGTCATGCCTTGGGTTTGCCTCTGGTTGCCCAGCAAAGGTACCTGCTGGTGGTTTCAACTGAGCAGCAATCTGTGCTAATTGGGCCTCTACAGCCTTTTGTTGAGCCTGTTGGTTCGCAAGCATAGTTTGCTGAGATTGGAGCATCTGTCTAATCAAAGATATTTCATCAGATGGTTGAGGAGGAGGACTCCTCTGTTGATATTGAGTGACTTGCTACCCTTGTGGTTGTTGTGGGGGTGCTGTTAACTGCGGTTGTTGTGGCTGCTGCAACTGAGGTTGTTGCAGCTGTGGGTGCAGTCCTGGATGGGTATATTGGTAAGAGGGATTCCTAGGATAATTGGATCGTTGGAACCCATTTCAATAATTCCCCTGATTTTGGTTGAAGTTATTCTGAAATCATGGTGGTTGTCTATTGAAAGATCCACCTTGTGTTTATTGTTGTGGATTGGCAGTTCCTGCAGGATTCCCGTATTGAAAACCATGGTGGTTTCTTGGTTTGTCTGGATTGTAATACACCTGGCCAGGTATTGAGTGAATGGAGTTGACTTGATCTGGCATTTGGTCCTCGGGATGTTCAATAATGGGTTCGTATTGCGACACTGGTGGTTGTAGATCCATCATAACATTGTATAACAGACCACATGATAATGTGGGATGATCAGATGCATGACAGGCTTCACAAGTTCCAGTAGCTGCTTTTACTTGATGAACCTGGGAGTTTTTCTTCTTGTCGTATTCTCCGAAAGAAGTTTCGAGTGCTTGTTGCTTGTTAGCAATAGTCTTCAGGGCTTCTGCAATGGCCTTGAGTTCCATAGATTCTTCAGCCTTGTAGACTTTAAGAACTCCCTTGGATTGGTTGGATGACCTTCCCCAATTGGATTGGTTCTCAGCCCCTAACGTAACTATATTCCAAGCATCTTCATAGTTCTTTCTCATAAAGTTTCCTCCATATGAGGAATCTAAAAATTGCTTGATATCATCACTCACTCCTCTATAGAATGTTTCTATCAGTTGATTTTGGGATATGCCATGGTGAGGGCATTTCCTCAGGAGTTCCTTGAATCTTTCCCAAGCTTCCGCAAGTGTTTCTCCAGGTAGTTGGGCAAAGTGGTTAATCTGTCCCCTAATCTCATAGGTTAGTGAAGGTGGAAAGAATTTCTCAAGAAACTTTTCTTCTAAGGGAGTCCACGTAGTGATGATAGGATGTCTATCTAAAGCATTGTACCAGCTTAGCGCTCTTCCAGATAAGGTGAAGTGGAAGAGGTGTAACATTATTGCTTCAAAGGCAACTCCTGCTTGAGGTACAAGTCGGCAGAGTGACTTGAATCTCTTAAGATGATCCATGCAATCGTCTCCAAGTCCTTCAGAGAAAGAGATGCCTTGCATGATCTGGATCCATTGCGTCCGGATTTCAAAGTTTGGTATGTTAATAATTGGTGGTCGAACTGGGTGATCATCTTCATAATTCTTTGGGACTGCGTAGTCCCGCAATTGCTTGTTTCTTAACGCTAATTGAGCAGCAGCGTTCTCAGCTTGGATGCAGGCTTGTTCCTTAGCTCGAATCTCGGCTTGCACTTGAGCACGAGTGTCAGCGATGAGTTGTGCTCGTTGTGCATCTATGGCGGCGTTAACTCTTTTTGCAACGAGGCGTTGCTCTTCAGCCATCTGTCTAGCTCTTTGGCAGTTAAGTCTAATCCTTCGGTGGAAACTTCTTTCTACCTCAGAGTTGTACTCTGGTTCAGGGGAGAATCCGATGTGATGCGGGGTTTGCATACACGTTTTCTACCTGAGTAGAAAGAAATTCGCACGTTTAGATGATGGAAGGAAACGAGGAAAACAAGAAGATTTGGAGTAGTTATCAAAAAGTGTAAAATCCTAATCAACCAAGAAGTTGTTAAGTAAAAACTAAAACGTTCCGTTGTCCCCGGTAACGGCGCCAATTTTTGATGGAGTTTTGCAACGCCACTAAAAATCCTAGAGATGATGAATCTCTAGGTTTAGCCTTGCTTGTACTATGGTAAGATCTCCACCCACGTGTACTGAAACACGTAGAAGTCTTATCGTAGTATAGTTTAAGGGTCGGATCCACGGGACAACGGTCTTGCTTAGAGTTTAACAAGATGGAAAACGTTTTAGTCATACTTAATTACTTAACAGTTGATATTTAGATCGAAAGTTTGATTTGGTTGTTTAAGCTAGGTGCGAGGAAAGTAAAAGCAAGGAAGTGGAAATTAAGGTTGTAAACAATGATTAAAAACCACTAGGATGTTATCAGGTTTCACGCCACTACACATGGATCAAAACATGCAACATAATAAAACAACCTGCAAAGAGAGTCTAATCAGTTAGTATCTTGTAGACTTAGTTTCCTTTCGGATAACTAACTACGAGAAGTGTGGAGTATTGCAACGCCAGCCATCCCATAATGAATGGTCACTTGCTTTGCATTACTCCTTCATAAAGTGTGTTCCTCGACCTTACCAAGGTTGCACTTTCATACGTCAACTGATTCCATTTCATAGTGTGAAAGTGCAACGATGGGAGTGAGTTTACTCCACTCATGAAAGCACCCCTAGATACCGAGACAGACATATGGTGACTACATACATCCAAAACCAACATTCAATCGATATTCAGATCTAAGAGTACAAACGTAGACAATTCATACCGATAGACAATAGGTAACACAAGTTGATGATCAAGCAACAAGCATTCATTAAACGATTGATGTTGAACCGAAAAGAAGAGTATCTCTATTGCAAACGGTTGAATTACATTGCATGGAATGAAAACATGGGTAGCGGGGCTACTCCCCGCACCCTAGTGAATGGGACTACTCGCTCATATCAAAAACAAAGAAGGAGGTAAGAAGAGAGAGAAGGAACGTCATCTCCACGGAGGAGGGAAGGTTGAACCCTCGGTGAAGAGAGAAACAATCTTCGCACTTCGTGGCTGCTTTGATGATAGATCTTCTCTTCCCACCTTCTTTGTTGTTGAGAGAGAAGGTAGCCTGATGATGGAATGTGGATCTCAAACCGGCAGCCTTGGGGCGATGGATGAAGTATGGAAATGCTATGGAACTGGAGAGGCAGCCTTTGGGCGTCTGAGAGTTCTCCCCCAATGAGGACCCCTTTGGGTCATATTTATAGGTTTAAGTGGAGCCCAAACGGTCTAGAACCCATTTGGGTACTGAACTCATTTGGGCATTGGACTCGTTTGGTTGCTGAACCCGTATGGGTGCTGAACTCGTTTGGGTGCTGAATCCATTTGGTTGCTGAACCCGTTTGGGTGCTGAACCCGTTTGGGTGCTGAACTCGTTTGGGCGTTGAACCCGTTTGGTTGCTGAACTCGTTTGGGCATTGAACCCGTTTGGGCGCTGAACCCGTTTGGGCACTGAACCCGTTTGGGCGCTGAACTCATTTGGGCGCTGAACCCGTTTGGTTGCTGAACCTGTTTGGGTGCTGAACCCGTTTGGGCACTGAACCCGTTTGGTTGCTGAACCCGTTTGGGCGCTGAACCCGTTTAGGTTTGAACGGTCTTGGGACCGTTTGGGCTTGAACGGTCTTGGGACCGTTTGGGCTTGAACGGTCTTGTAATTTTTCTTTTCTTTTCTGCAAGGATAAAGAAGAGAAAAGTTAATCTATTGATGTGTCAGCAATAAGGTAAAGAGTTAATGATTCTATCTAATTTATCTAAGAAAGAGTATGAAAAACAAGGGAAAACCAATAAAATAACATCACAAAGTGAGAGGTTATCAAACTGATAGCAGCATGATCCGTGTAGACAATGACTTTTAAACCAATAAGGTAAGATCTAAATTTGTCAAAGGCATACACAACTGTCAGAAATTCTTTCTCAGTAGTAGCATGATTCCTCTGAGCTTCATCGAGGGTCTTTGATGCATAATAGATCACATAATGTTTCTTTTCTATGCATTGGCCCAGGACAACTCCCACATCATAATCGCTTGCATCGCACATAATTTCAAAAAGATGGTCCCAATCGGGAGCTCTAATGATGGGTGTGGTTGTAAGGGCATGCTTCAGCTTTTTGAAACTTTTAACACATTCTTTGTCAAAATTGAATTCAACATCATTTAGTAACAAGTTTGTCATAGGCTTGGTTATTTTAGAAAAGTCCTTTATAAACCGTATGTAGAAGCATGCATGACCTAGGAATGCTCGAACTTCCTTTACATTGACAGGGATGGAGAGATTGGAAATCACTTCGATTTTGGCCTTATCTACTTCGATCCCTCTATTACTGACCCTATGGCCGAGGACAATGCCTTCCCTTACCATAAAGTGACACTTCTCCCAATTGAGCACAAGATGTGCTTCTTCACACCGTTTGAGAACAAGGGAGAGGTGTTTTAGGCATGAATCAAATGAGTCTCTATACATAGAAAAATCATCCATAAAAACTTCCATAATTGTTTCAGTGAGACCTGCGAATATGACAGCCATGCAATGTTGGAAAGTTGCAGGTGCATTACAGAGGCCAAACGACATTCTTCTAAATGCGTATGTTCCGAATGGGCAGGTGAAAGTAGGTTTATCCTATTCGTTTGGGTGTATAGGTATTTGATAGAATCTAGAGTAACCATCGAGATAACAGAAATATTCTTGATGGGCCAACCACTCTAATACTTGATCAAGAAAAGGCATTGGAAAATGATCTTTTCGAGTTGCCTTGTTTAACTTCCTGTAATCAATGCACATCCTCCACCCTGTGACTGTTCGGGTGGGGATGAGTAAATTGTTTTCATTTCGTATCACTATAATTCCACCTTTCTTCGTGACTACATATACTGGGCTCACCCATGGTGAGTCAGATATCAGATAGATTATTCCAGCAGTGAGCAGTTTAATGACCTCACGACGGGCTACTTCCTTCATATTTGGATTCAATTTCCGTTGATGTTCAATAGTTGGCTTGTGATCTTCCATCATAGGGATCTTATGCATACACATCGCTTGACTAACCCCAGTGAGGTCACTCATTTTGTAACTGATGGCTTTCTTTCCTTTAGTTCTTTCATGAGTTTATCTTCTTGTTTGGTTGTTAGATCGAAATTTATAATAACTGGACAAATCTTGAGATCGTCCAAAAACACATACTTTAGTCCCTCGGGCAGGGGCTTCATCTCAGGGGCTTCTGGTTTTTCGTATGTTTCTTTAGTAGCTTCCACAACCTTGAGTTTTTCCATTTTGGCTTCGACGTCTTCTTCAGCAGTGTCAAGGTCGAGAACATATTCTTTAACTTGTTCATTGATGGGTTCATCAACTAATGGATCCGTTAGAGCATCTTCTAATGGATTGTTTGATTCATGATTCTCTTGAGTCATAAGTGACATCTGCTCTATGCAATCGATAAGATAAACTTCCTCTTGCATGCTTTGTCTTCACATACTTTTAAAAACTTTGAATTTCAGAGTTTCTTTACCAAGTGTGAGCAACAATGTTCCTACTTCGACATCAATTAGAACTCTTGCAGTGGTGAGAAACGGACATCCAAAGATGAGAGGATATCTGGCATCTTCTTTTATGTCCATGATGACAAAGTCACACGGAACATAGGAATCTTTTCCTACCTTGACAGGTACATCCTCAATAATTCCTAACGGGCATTTTATTGAATTGTTTGCGAGTTGTATGGTCATGCCAGTTGGGAGAAGTTCAAAAAACCCTAGCCTTTTGCAAAGGCTAAGTGGCATGATGGAGATGCTAGCACCAAGATCCGCCTGTTCTTTCTTGCATGAAGAATCACCGATATGGCAGGAAATCCCAAAAGATCCTAGATCTTTCTGCTTCTTAGGCATCTTACTCTGGATGATATCTGAAGAGGTTTTAGCTAACTTGACAGTCTCATATTCTTCAATTATATATTTCCTGGTGAGGAGTGACTTTAGGTACTTTGTCCAGGATGGTATCTCAGCCATCACATCCAAAAAGGGTATATCAAAGTCGTTCATGTTGTAGTTTATCATGAACTGTATGATTTTGCAACACTTTCAGTATCATACCAATAGCCAACTCTTGGCTCAGAGGGAATCCTTTTAGTCAGGTTTTCCACATACCCAATCATATTGAGTGCGTGAATACCTTACTAGATCTCCTTCTGTCATGACATACTAGGATAGTGTCCTTGAGACATCATATGTCTCATGTTGTCTCTGCAACTCATAGTTCACAACATCAAGCACTCCTCATCAATGTCACCCTCGGTATGCTTCCATAAGCATACTTTCAGCCATTGATGTGGTGGGATCGAGTTCATCTGGTTCTGGTATAAGTAGGACTTAGAGCTTTCTCTCTTTGATTGAGAACACTTCTCATCATCCTAACCAGTCGTGGAATTATTCCCATTTAATTTGTTGGTCTCAAAGACCGATCACAAATAAAGTGATTTGTTGATTAACCATTTATTTTAACAAAAGGAAATATGCAATTTTAGTCCAAAACTCTTTTTGACTTGTTTGATTGATTTGAAAAGTTGACGATAAAATTAGGCCTTTAATTAATTATTGCTCCCACTATTTTACTTCAAATTGATAGCCCTCACCATCAATTCAGAAGATTGCAGCGTACAACCTTCTAGTGGGCAAGATTCTAAAATCCTCCAAGTCATGAGTCAGCTTTGGCTGATCGCCCACAACTTAGATCTCTCAGGTAGGCAACTCTTGCCAATTGCATCATATGCAACTCTTGTTGAATGAACATGCACAATGCCTTGCCATGAACATTCCTTGCCTCTGGGCTTAGACGCTCTAAGAATCACCAGTTAAGTCTAACCCAAAATCCGACACGGTAAACATGCACCCTGCTTTGGCAAAACCTACATGTCTACCCTTCACACTTCCACAAGATAGACGGCGCACCACGCTTTGGCATAACCTACGCTTGGTCGATCGAGCTTTTCATGTGTGCCGCTAATGGAAGGCATATAAGACTTAATATTTTAATGAGGGATTTGATTTTATATACATATACATATCCAATCACCACAATACATAGTACGTATCATATACATGCTATATCCCACAGAAAACATGCACAAAATGATAAAAAGCGATGATTATGGCCATCCTAATGTGATTCCTCGAGCCAAGAGGAATCACAGTCATCTAGGTCAACATCACATGCAACCTTTACAAGATGAACATCTGTGCCTTGCCATCCGAGTTGATCAACTCATCACATGAATGATCTGTACTCTCCAGCCGGTCGTTTGGGTACCACTAGCCGATCGGTTGGCTCCTCCAACCGATCTGTTCGCCTGGTCGTCGTGCATCTCTTCATGGCCGCCACCCGCTCATCTCGCTCCTCAAACCGGTCATCAACCGATCGGTTCACTCCTTGAACCGATCGTCTGGAATGTCAACCGATCGGTTCACACTTTGAACTGATCGTTTCAGCTGTCGTCAGATGTCGGCCGGTCTTCGACATAACAGGAAATAAAATCTATCCTAATTTTACATTGCTTAAAAGGGAAACCTCGAGTTACATTCAGGGGGAGAAAAGGTAGGAAATAATCTCAAATTATTTCGAGTTACATTAGGAATAAGAGAGGGAATATCGGTGCGCAAACCGAGATGCAAGAAACCACAAACAACCACACACAGATAGGGGTTTATAGGCCATAATCACGCTACACACATCCACCACAAAACTCGTTTAAGGGCGACACGTATCAAGTGCATTAATAATACATATCATATATGTAATTTGGGATTTGTGGATTTAGGATTGGACATGCATAAAGCCGATATTATTCGCATCGTATGCAATAAATAAAGGCGACAAACCAAAATCGATCATATCGATATTCCTAAAATATAGAGCAGTTGACGTGGCTCTGATACCACTGTTGGGTTTTAGGGGAGGCAGAGAAGGCAGTGGAAACAAATTTTTTTTTCCCCAAACCCAGAACAAGGAAAAGCGTCAACATCTATATAATAGGAAAGGATGGTTTGTGGAATCATACCTTGTCCCGAGGTTTGCTCGGCGACAATACCTCGCGCAATGCGCGATCTTCAACTCCAGTCTTGGACGGCGTTTGTGCAGCTCCTGGTCGCACCGGGACTGACGACTCCTCCTCCTACCAGACTGTTGGATGACAGTTGTCCTCCTAAGCGGAAGTGTCCTCCCGCCTCTGTAGTAGTCCACATGGACCACCTGGAACTCCACACTCCTTGTTCCACAAGGAAGTGGAAGGATTCACACCCTCATGTTGACGTACTAGTCTCCAACACACTCTCCTGCCTCCAGTTGCAACTGCAGTTGTCCTTCCCTTGCTGCACCTCCCTTTGCGGGAAGCACTTGCTCGGGCTCTCTCTCGGTTACCAAAACCAGAGAAAACGACAACTTGCAGAGCAACTGGTTGCACTGAGTTGCACTTGGAGAAGCCCCGAATACCCCTATATATAGGAGGGTCATGGGACAGGGTTCTCTTGCCCCGGCAATATGGGACTAAACACAGGAGTAGAAGGGTTCGAGATTTTCCACAAAAAGCAACCAACTCGCAACCTGAACCGGTCAGTTGACACTCAACTGATCGGTTGGGACCCATGAGCCGGTCGGTTCACTTTCTGAATCGATCGGTTCGTGGTCCTGACCAGTTCCCGATTGACTTCCCTTCTTTTGTTTCTAATTGGTATCGAATACCAATCCTTGTTCCAATAAAATTGGGCAAGTGAAACGCAAGGAAAATTCTCACCGACCTGACTTTCCCAAGTTACTCGGTTGCACCAGTTGAACCGATCAGTTCAACACTTGAACCGCTCGTTTCACCCTGGGATTGAGCCGATCAGCTCAACACTTGAGCCGACCGGTTAAGCAACCTCAACCGACCGGTTCAACACTTGAACCGATAGGTTGGGAGTACAAGTTGTGCAAAATCAGTCAAATGCGATTTCAATCAATCCGATACTCCAATCAATATGTCCAACACCTTGAACAATATGATATTGAGCTATCAATTGATTGAGTGTTTAATTGAACTACTAAAATCCTTTAGTAATCAATCTAAACATTGCCTGTGGACAAAACTCTTCTTCCAAGTTAAATCCTATGTGTGTGACCCTGTAGGTCCATTTCACGTTGGCAGTGAAAGTTCATAACATTTATGACTTCACAAGCAAAGAGTGGTGCCTAGTCACACATCAATGCTACCCAAGTGAAAGTAGAAAGTTGGAGAACAACTTTCATCCTACAATATGTGAATGGTGTTACAGCGAATGTATAATTCCTTTGTCACTGATATCCCGAATGAACTCGAGGCATGGAACAGTCATCCTGTCAATGTTCATTCACTTTCTTGATCTCAGAGTAGATTGAACGAGATATGTATGACATCAATATTACATACTGATTCACACATGCGTGTGCACGCCTATCTCAATCCTACTCATCAAGTGGCCTTAGATATCAAACTCCCTCAGGAGGGACAAATCCCATATCTATCACTCACCCTCAAAAGCCCCATGTGTAAAAGCCACCCAATCATCACCTTTATAACAACCCATGTTTCAGGACTGTGTTTGATGATGTCAAAGTGTACCCAACGACATGTGTTGAGTGCAGTGATTTCAGGTCTAAGAATCACACTCACCACCATCACTGTGAGTACTGACTGTGACTACCATGTCATGGTTCCATGTGTCAAACTCACGGTGGGTCTGTCCGGTACACTTGTTCTCTAACAAGTACCTATGTGTTTAGTTTGATATCTCTATATCATGACTAATGAGATTCTGTCATCAACCAACACCACAATCTAGTCTTGTGTGTCATTGCTGTCTATCTACCTTCCACAATGACATCCGACTAGGGACATAACAAGAATGTACAAACTCTTAGCATCCGTATGATCTCATCGTTCATGTCCTCAACCTGAAAGCATACGTCATTGAGTACTGTCATTCTCTAGACATTCAATCTGTTCTATCACTATCTCATATGACTGAACCAGAAAGAATTGGAAGCTTGCCTTTGATGTTTATCAAATCAATCTTAATGTATCCCACCAATCATCCCATGATTGGCTCTCAGGGCATACATACCAACAGTTTTATCCTAGTCGTCCGGGTGTATAGGTATTTGATAGAATCTAGAGTAACCATCGAGATAATAGAAATATTCTTGATGGGCCAACCGCTCTAATACTTGATCAAGAAAAGGCATTGGAAAATGATCTTTTCGAGTTGCCTTGTTTAACTTCCTGTAATCAATGCACATCCTCCACCATATGACTGTTCGAGTGGGGATGAGTTCATTGTTTTCATTTCGTATCACTATTGTTCCACCTTTCTTCGGGACTACATATACTGGGATCACCCATGGTGAGTCTGATATCAGATAGATTATTCCAACAGTGAGCAGTTTAATGACCTCACGACGGACTACTTCCTTCATATTTGGATTCAATTTCCGTTGATGTTCAATAGTTGGCTTGTGATCTTCCATCATAGGGATCTTATGCATACACATCGCTTGAATAACCCCAGTGAGGTCACTCATTTTTTAACTAATGGCTTTCTTTCTTTCCTTTAGTTCTTTCATGAGTTTATCTTCTTGTTCGGTTGTTAGATCAAAATTTATAATAACTGGACAAATCTTGAGATCATCCAAAAACACATACTTTAGTCCCTCGGGCAGGGGTTTCATCTCATGGGCTTCTGGTTTTTCGTATGTTTCTTCAGTAGCTTCCACAACCTTGAGTTTTTCCATTTTGGCTTCGGCATCTTCTTCAGCAGTGTCAAGGTCAAGAACATATTCTTTAACTTGTTCATTGATGGGTTCATCAACTAATGGATCCATTAGAGCATCTTCTAATGGATTGTATGATTCATGATTCTCTTGAGTCATAAGTGACATCTTCTCTATGCAATCGATAAGATAAACTTCCTCTTGCATGCTTGGTCTTCACATACTTTTAAAAACTTTGAATTCGAGAGTTTCTTTACCAAGTCTGAGCAGCAATGTTCCTTCTTCGACATCAATTAGAACTCTTGCAGTGGCGAGAAACGGACGTCTAAAGATGAGAGGATATCTGGCGTCTTCTTTGATGTCCATGATGACAAAGTCACACGGAACATAGGAATCTTTTCCTACCTTGACAGGTACATTCTCAATAATTCCTAACGGGAATTTTATTGAATTGTTTGTGAGTTTTATGGTCATGCCAGTTGGGAGAAGTTCAACAAACCCTAGCCTTTTTCAAAGGCTGAGTGGCATGATGGAGATGCTAGCACCAAGATCCGCCAGTTCTTTCTTGCATGAAGAATCACCGATATGGCAGGAAATCCCAAAAGATCCTAGATCTTTATTGCTTCTTGGGCATCTTACTCTGGATGATATCTGAAGTGGTTTTAGCTAACTTGACAGTCTCATATTCTTCAATTATATATTTCCTGGTGAGGAGTGACTTTAGGTACTTTGTCCAGGCTGGTATCTCAGCCAGCACATCCAAAAAGGGTATATCAACATGAAGTTTCTTCATAGCTTCCTTGAACTTGTTGAAATGGGTATCAAGCTTTGTCTGTCTTAGACAAACTGGAAAAGGTATACGAGGTTTGTACACAGGGATATTGGGTTCTGGTGATGCTTCTTCCTCTTCTTGAGCAGCCTTCTCAGAATTTTCTCTATCCGACTTACCATTAGTTACTGGTTCTTTTGGTTGAGATTCAAGAGTTGTGGAGTCTTGTATAATCACAGATTCATCCTCATCTTTAACAACCACAGGTGGGTTGACATGAGGATTAGAATAGTCTTTTCCCGACCTGGTGGTAACCACCTTCAATTTTTCTGGGTGTTTAGGATTATTTTTCGGTTGGTCAGCGAAGACTCCAGCAGGTGGCTTTATGCTAGCTGCGAGTTGAGCTAGTTGAGATTCAATAGCCTTCTGCCGCACTTGCTGGTTAGCTATCATAGTTTGTTGAGTTTGTGACATCTTTTCAATGGTTGTTAACTAGTCATCATGAGAGACAGGGCTTGCTTGTTGTCCTTGTTGTTGATAAGGAACTTGGTTAAGACTCTGGTACTGGGAATTGTTTTGATAATTATTAAAGTTCCTATTCAGAAAGTTTCCCTTGAAATTTCCTTGATTCCCAAAATTCTATTGTTGATTATACTAGAATCTCGGTGGACCTCGTGGTTGATTGTTCAAACCAAATTGACGCGAGTTTACTGCTCCAGAGGGGTTTCCATATTGAAACCCAGCCTGGTTCCTATTCTGATTTGGATTGTAATATCCTTGACCAGGGATGGTGTTGACGGCATTGAGGTTTTCAATTTAACTATTATCACCTTGATTACAAACGTTGCTTAGAATAACATCATACATAACATTGCATGCTAAGGTGGAATGATCAGTACCTTTGCATGCTTCATAGAACAGTGAGGCAAACTTGATCTGTTCTTATTGTTGAGGGGGTGGATGTCCTCTTCCAATCGCAACAAGGAATGATTCAATATGGTCTTGTTTGGCAACTAAGAGTTTTAGGGTTTCAGCAATAGATTTATACTCAAGAGTAGCTTCAACAATAGCTACTTTCAACACTCCTTTACCTACGTATCTACCCCAATTAGCTTGATTTTCAGCTCCTAGGGTGATGACTCTCCATGAGTTGTCGTAACTTTGTCACATGAAGTTTCCTCCAGACGAGGAGTCTAAAAATCTCTTGATATCGTCGTCTACACCTCTATAGAAGATCTCAATGAGTTGATTCTTAGGAATCCCATGGTGTGGACACTTGCGTAGAATCACTCTGTATCTATCCCATGCTTCTGCAAGGGTTTCTCCAGGGACTTGAGTGAAATTTGTTATCCGTCCCCTAATTTCATTGGTGAGAGAGGGAGGGTAGAACTTTTCCAGAAATACATTTTGAAGTTGTTCCCAAGTGGTTATGGGTTCACTTTGCAATGAATCTTATTTCGCTATCAGTAAGTGAATATTTGAAGAGACAGAGTCTGATGGCATCATCGGATACTCCATTTTGCTTTGTCATAGAACATAGATCAATAAACCTCAAAAGATGCTCCTGACTATCCTCTCCTTGTTTTCCATAGAATGAACTATTTTGAAGCAATGTAATCCAATGCGCCCTAATCTCAAAATTGGCAGCATTGATGGGAGGAGATTGTACTAGATGATGAACATTCACAGCCTTGGGGATTGAGAACTCTCTAAGATCCTTTTGTAGTTCTGCTGCTTGCGCTGCTGCTTGGCTTTCTTTTTGAACTGCAGCTCTGGCTTCTTGCATGAGCCTTTCCCTCTGTGCATTAAGGGATTGAGCTACCCTTTGGGCTATTTCCTCCTCTTAAACCATTCTTGCTTTGTTTTCTCTATTTTGATGATGAAAGGTTATGTCAATCTCAGGATCAAAGCTGGCAGTGAGTCCGAGACTGTTTAAACGGTGCATGTACTAGTCCTTCTTGAAGTACCTGAAATAAAAAGATTTGAAGTAAGATTGATAGAGTAGAGTGAAATTCAAGTAAATGATCAATGGTTTCAAAAAGAAAAAGTAAAATCCTAGATTAGCCTTAAAAGATCTAGATTTGACTAACTGATTCTGTTGTCCTCGACAATGGCGCCAGAATTTGACGTGGCAAATATCGCACTAACAAATTCACTCGGGGTTGAAATCCCCGAGCTTTTACCAAAACCTCGTGCAATAATACCACCCATAAGCAGACGAGTCTTATTGCAGTATAGTTAAGGATCGAATCCCAAAGGACAACATTTTTAAGAATCTTTGTCAGTCAAATCTAGCTCAAGTGAGACTAATATTTAGAATGATTGATTTGGTTGAGGTTAATTAAACTAATTGCAGGAATGTAAATGAGCAGAATAAAAGTTTGTTTTAGATTAAATGATATGGAATCACTGGGATGGTATCGGGTTTCACCACCACTGCACATACAAACACATCTACATAACATCCAGGAAAGCATCTAACTATCCAAATGGAGCTGTTGTGAACCCTCCCGGAGGGATGTTTAGGCCCGCGTAAGCATCCCCTTAGGCATCATATTTCTCATTGCCATCCGGATCATGCACTTACGGTTCCGAAGATACAACATCCAACTAAGGCCATGGTCCTCCCTGAGGGATGTTTAGACCACAGAAGCGTCACTGTGGGCTAGATGGCTCGTCCCCTCACAGATCATACACTTACAGGTAGCCGCAGCTCGGTGAAGAAGATGCAGTCTTCTACGTCGTGTCAGAGCAGATCTGGATGAACGAGGGATGCCAAGACAGGCCAAGCAGTCTTTCTCACTCCTCCTTCCTTCTCTTCTTGGTCTCCTTGAGTTGCAGCAGGAGCGATAGGTGAGGTGGCAGTGCAGGATCGGACCAGCATTTTAGGCAGCCTGGCGGCGTCCCTGGATCCGATCAAATGAGGACCCTACTGGTCCTATTTATAGGCACAGGCCTGGCCCTCATGCTTTTGGTGTGAGTCCAAATGGTTTGGTAGTTTTCTTATCTCCAAATGATCTTGAGTGGTTAAATCCAAACAATTTTGCTTTTATCAGCTCCAAACGGTTTGCTTTATAAGTGATCATACGGTCTTCAGTATCCTTTATCAAACGGTTTGGGAAACCGATTGCCTTCATTCGGTCTGCTCCCCTTTGCTTTTCCAAACGGTTTTGAGTATGGGCCTCCATACGGTTTCAGTTCTATCGGTTTAGGAAAACGATACTAATCCAATCAGTCTTGCAGGTATTGTTGGCTCTTAACGAGTTGGGAACCGATACAGATCAAACAGTTTCGACGAAAAAGACTCCAAACGGTCTCGACTCCCTTGTCCAAATGGTCTTCACGCGGAAAATGGTTTGGGACCTCCGATCGCACGGTCTTGTTGGTCATGCACGATCGGTCTTGGACTCCCTTGGTTTGAGACCGTTCAGTTGGTGGTGGCGGCTACTGTGATCGGTAGAGGTGTCATAGTTGCAGGTGCTTCGGGCTTGTAGGCGGTGTTGCAGCAGGCTCAGGAGGAGCGTCGATGTTGCTGCTGCTTGCGGCGGAGGTGGTGGGTGACTCTGGTTGCAGGTGTTGCTTGAGGTAGAAGAAGGCGGAGGTGAAGGTGGATATGGAGGTGCGATGGAGCAGCGCCAAGATTTGTAGGTTGATTGCGGCACTGTAGCTATAGGTGTGATGGAGCTAGGGTTTCGGCTCAAGAGGAAGAAGAAACAAGAGGAAGGGAAGCATGCACAATGCTCCAAACGGTTTGGAAATCTTGCTCAAATGGTCTGCTTGCTTCCACTTTATCATACATTTTTGCTTTGCATGCGGTCCTCATGCACATAGCTACCAAACAGTCTCTCATAACCTGCCTTTTCCAATCGGTCTCGCCTATCGGTTTGGAGTGCTTAGCAAATGGTCTGCATTATCTTTCCTTCAATCAGTCTTTAGTCAATATCTCCAAACGGTTTCGTAGTGAGTATGTCCATACAGTCTTGAGACCGTATGGATGAAACCGTAAGGGCGAGACCGTATGGTCAAGACCACATGGGTGGGACCAAATGGTCAAGACCGCATGGGTGAGACCGAATGGTCAAGGCCGCATGATCAGGACCGAGGATGAGTGAGGGTAGATCAAGGGCAGATAAAGGTAGGTCCCTGCTGATTGTTCAACCTCATCAAGACCTACATAAAATCAACATAAACTCAGTTAAGAACCTTGATAATTGAACCAATTAGGAAATTTTGCACATTTTGATATTTAGTAACTGGAATTGGATGTATTGACTCAAAAAGAGCACGAGAAGGCGACTGAAAATCATGATGAATATGCATTCATCACAAACCCTATTTATGTATGTGCATTCTTACACCCTAAGTTGGGATATTTTCAAACCAAACCCTATATTCCCTAATGAGGCACTATATGAACCCTATTTTCTCTATTCATGACTCTTTTACTAAATTGCCTCAAACCAATAACAATATTATTTTTCTTGGGTCTTATACCCCACTGCCATGTTCTAATTGATATGATGCTTTTACTTGCCATGATTCCTTTTCTAGCATGTTGATTTTATGGACTATTTAGCTGTAGTAGTGGTACTTATGTACAACCACCCATAGATAGGGCATGTATAAATTCGCCCTAGGGAATGTCTTATTCTCCCCCATAAAAATATGTGTAGGTGACTGGGGATGTATTAATTCTCCCCTCACCTATAGGTTGAGGTCCAGTACATGCCTCAACCCTACTTAGTTAAGGTAGTCATAATAATCAAGCATGAAACCCTTTTATTATATTCTGTTTATGGCAAGCATATATTTAAAAATAGCCTCATACTCTTGAAATCTTCATCTTATGATGAGAGCTAGCCTTTATTTACATGTTTTTTTCTCCTTGATATTCTATTCATATTTGTCGACACATACTTTGTTTTCCTTTCCCTCTTGTTGGGTGTTTTCCCAACCACCTAGGTTTAGATTGAGGTGTTGAACATGATCAAGGAGAACATAGCTTCTAACATGGACCTAGATCTTGGCGATGTTGCTGGGAGACAGATTTGAAGTAGTTTATACTTCCCTCTACTTAGATCCTTATGTTGTATCATACATTTAAACCCTTATGGGATATTATGATGTACTTTTGTAATCTTTTGTGATAATTGAATATAGTCATTTGTTTAATTTTGATGCTACACTTTGGTTGTTTTGAATACCATTTTTTGAAATTTGAAAAATGTACACCTATTCCAGCATACCTTTGAGTGTGTTCGGAATGGATGTTTCATTCTTCAAATTTTTAGTAGGGAGCGGATCCTCTCTCAGTTCCCACTCCCTTACATGGTCAAAGTGGGTTACTTTATACCCGATGGTATTTAAGATCTAATTATTGCCTCAATGTTTTATAGGATGGCTCCTTGGTTTCAAAGTTTCTTAAAGATTAGTTCACTGACGAGTCAATGTAGACCATCAAAATAGGCCATTGTTAGTCCCAACCTTGGGGAGGGACCAATGGTCGTGTGACCTAGATGAACTGTGGAAGCTCACAATCAGATCCATTCACTGAATTGAAAAGAAGAAATTAAACATAACAAAAGGAAAATGTAAGAGTATGTGGAACTTAAATATATATAATTTTGATTTTTTTCCCTCTATGGACTTGCATGCATGATCGCATGATGACTAATGCCAAGTGACACTCAAGGATTCTTATTGACCTCCAACTACTAAAGTTGTCCAAGCATTGTGGAAACATGCCTACATGCTCTTAGAGTTTGTAAGACATACAAGGAGGTGAAGAGCCTCATCAATACCAATATAAAACAAGAGTTATTTGAAGAGCACAATTTTAGGAAATGGTTTTCCACAAACATGGAACAACAAAGACTAGATAACTTATAAAGGAGGTAGGACTTCATATGGATATGTTGGGAACTTTTGTCCTGAATAGTTCATCGAAACAAGTCACCGTATCTATAAGGAGACAATATGAAATAAGACAAAGGAAATCATTTGATGAATGAACATGAGGTAGAATTCTAGATAGCAAGGCAAATTGGTGAGTAGAGTAGAAAGATCCTAAGCTTGGTTGCACAAAGATAAATGTTGATATCACTAGAAGAAAAGAGTGCAACTCCAAGTGATATGTGTTATGACCATGTATGTGAAGGATGATGGATAATAACATAAGGGAGGAGAATTAGAGGCATGGATACCCTTGTAGAAGAACTTAAAGCTATTGACATTGACCTATAAAAATAGGGAACCATGCTTAACACATGAGCAGTCATCAAAACAGACTCCCAAGTGCTTATAAACCATTGAAGGAGGACAATGATACCTAAGGAAAACGTGGTCTGATATATTATGTTATAAATGATAAGTTAAGCCAACAACAACTCTGCTAAATAAGGTATGTATTCCAAAAGGCTAATGTGCTGAAAGATGGCATGGAAAATTACAACCATAAACACAGTACATCAAGTTAAGCAAATGTTGATACCCAATATGACCATTAGATATTTACAACAAGGAGACAGTAGGAGGAGAATCTAGATGTAGTACTCATTATGTTGTTTGTTAAAGTGTCATTACATACACCATGCATTGCTATAACATAAGTAGAATGCAAGGAGAGGGGAACAAATGAATTTTTTTTATTAAATGGCATGGCATATATTAAATAACACATCGAAGCAAGCAAACACCTGCTTATGTGAGTTCCGTACAAGATGTTAAAAATAACGTAAACTGAAATAAAAGTTTGCGTTTGTGCCTAGTTGAGTTAAAGCAAAGTTCTAATGAAGTGGGGGAGGCACCCCTTAACAAGCCTCTAGAATAAATTTAAGCTGAAGATCCCAAGTTGTTGAAAAAGCATCCTCCCGGAAGTGTAATCAAAGTTGTTGCTAGACTATACTGACCCCTGTTTCATCATCAACCATAGCTTTGAGATTGCACAAAAATTTTGCTTCTGATTCACCTTCATTGGATTCATCATGACTTCCTTCAACTTGGCTACCTGCATTTTGTTAGAATGTGAAGATCTGCATCTATCTGTGATATAATATTTTGTTTCAATTTTTTGTTGTTGTTGAAGATTCTGTTGTTTCTTTCTTTCCAGAGATTCCAACTAGTAGTGGTGAAAATGTCACTGCTTTTGAAGTTTTTGAAGTGTCTTTTTGGTGTGATTTGTGATGGGAAAGTTGCTTCCTTGAGTTCAGGAATGTATTTTCGTGTGTAGTGTGAGAAGATGTTTTGTGAAAAGATACACTTGAAGAAGATGTGATCAACTGAATCTATGTTTTTTTCGCAAAGTGAGCATTTGAAAGGACCAATGAAGCCCTTTTTTGTAAGGTTTTCACCTGTGAGCAATTTGTCATGTAGTAAAAGCCAAAGGAATGTTTTTAATTTTTGTGGCCATTTCTGTTTCCAGTCCGCTCTTGTGTGAAGATGATTCTCAATATCTTGAACCAACCATGAACATTATTCCCATTCAACTTGTCCTTCTCAAGGACCGATGCAAGGAAAATGTGTTATTGGTTGTCATTTGTTTCTACAAAAGCAATTTGCAATTTGTCAAAACCTTTTAATTTGATTTGATAATATTGACAATATTAATTAGGGATTTAACCAATTATTCCTCCCACAATTTTGTTCAAATTGATAGCCCTCACATATCAGTTTGAATATTGAAACATACAACCTTCTAGTGAGCCAAGATCCATAATAACCATCATTATTCAACCCATATCGCCATACCACAATTGTACAATACTAAGATGGATTACTAGTATGAATGACTACAACTATCAGACACCTTTAATTAACATATTGTTTGCACATGTACACTGAAATCATATGTAGAACCAATTTACATCCCTTAATATACCTTCAACAAATTATACTTCTAAAAACAAATTCACATATTACTAAAAGCCATTATTTTCTCTTATCTCTCTCCTCATCCACTACTACTTACTTTTTGTTACTTATCCTTCTCATTTTAATCATGTAGATTAAACATTCCCAAAATTGAAACGTACATGGTACAAATAGTTTATATATCATTCTTTCTATCACTGCAAGAATTTATCTCATATCACACTTCACTCATATTGTATTTCTCCTTTTGTTCAAAACACACTTGTTACATTTCAAATTTATATCTTACTCTTTACTCCAAATCATTTTCATATTCTTTATCTACCTTTCAGATTAGCTATCTTTAAACCCTACATTACTATCAGTGCTAGTTTACTTCTCATAGTGCAAATCTCATGATCTTGTTTTATAGAGATGTTAGTATTCAAGGTCAAATCACTAGTGACATCCCTTGAACTACTGCAACTCTAAACATTCTAGGGTTTGGTCCTTATCAGTAGCATGGTGTTATTGTGATGTGAATTTGCTCCCTTAATTTAAAATTCAAACTTTGGATCTCACAAGTTTTACTAAAGTCTTCTTTATCTTATCGATTGAATTTCCTTTCTCTTACTTGGCCATTCAGATAGATTACATTCTCAATTACCCTGCTAGGGTTTCATCATCATATTGTGTGTCATTATTACATTCACTAGATGTCTCTACCACGGTGGTTATGCATCATATATGATTCATTTTCTTATCACTTCATTCCAAAATTGCTCTCATTAAGGTAGATATGAAAGACAAGATGATTTTGAGACTTAGAATTCTTATCTTCAAACATTCAATAATACATTTCTCATATGTAGGTTTAATTAATTATCAACAAGGATACTTGACTAATTAGCATTTTCTTAAATCTCACAACCTCTTTCTTTTATAATCTATATTACTCCATTATGTTTCAAACCCTTATTTACTTTTCATAATCCCCTTACCATATACTACTATTCCACATGTCATCTTTATCTTCTAGTTTTATCTTATGATCATGTTGCTTCTTTTATGTGTATGATCATGTATACCATGTTGCTTATATCTCCTTTTATCCTTCTACTAATGTGAAGTTGAAATTCTAAATCAATAATCTCTCTACTAGTATCACCTCATGTTTAATACATTACATATCCTTCATTTTAAATCAACAACTCATGCATGGGTGAAACATAGTTTCTCTTTCAATCAAGTTTTTCCTTCCTGAATATAGTCTACCTTTGTATGACTTATTCATTTATTTAACTACACTTTTGTTCTTCTTTTAGAAACTAGTTTGTTGTTCTATAGAGACTTATAATCCAAAGGCAGTAAGGATGAATGTATTAACCTTATTAATAAAGGTATACATTCCATGCTCTCAATTATATCATAACCCTCATTCCTTAATCAAGCTCATTATTTCCAACATTTCTCTTTGTTTCAACTAAGTTTCTTATCCTAGTTTTATGATTTACATGCTCATCTAGTTATCTTCACTTTAACTCTTCTGAAGACTCTTCACTTCTATGTACTTATTGTATACTTAGCTATTTTCTTCTATTTCCCTTTGCTTTGGAGTACATAAAAACATTGTACTCGGTTATATAATCCATTCCTCATGATTGATTCTTACTATCTTGGCCCCTTACATACTTTTCTCATATCTTTTCCATATTTCATATTAGGAGTTCATATAATACTAATAATTAAACTTAATCTGAACCTTATGTCGTGTTCCTTTATTCCCAATTAAGGGTTTCTCATATGAGGCCCCAAAGTTGGATCTCAGTTCCAACTGATTCTTAGTTATCCCAGTCTTTCCCTTATACTTCAAAATCTTAGAGTATATACATTCATACTAGAATTTGGATCTAATCTATCCAGAATTTACTTGTTATGTTACTAATAGGAGTCATTAGATCCCAGTAATGCATCCTGCCAACCGGACCAGGCCGAACCTGCAGTCCTGAATCCAAGAGATACTTAGGATTACTCAACTCCTATTCATCTCAAATATGTGGAAGAAAACTTATCCACTTAGGAAAGATCATTCAAAGATCATTTCTAGTCTACTTGATACAAAGAATGTAATCAATAAATGCTACAACTGCATAGTGTACAAAAAATCTTAAAGACCCATATATATTTCAAAATACTGAATATCTAAATTCAAACATATAAGAGCTTTTCTATTCATCTCTAATAAAACAACAATATGAAATGAAAGTTCTATCTCATTTTATATTTATGCTCTTAATTCATGTTACTTATCTTGTTTCTAACCCTAATATTTCTAGGGTTCCTCTCTAGACCATCCTTCCACTGTATACCTAGCCAGGGTATACATGAAAGAATAGACAGAGTAGCTTGATACTGGTTCATCCAAGTACTCAGATACCGGGCCAGGATATCCAAATACTCAAATCCCCAGAGCTAACATCATAAAATCTCCTGTCTACCACACTTATGACTCTAACTTACTAACTTAATGGTCCCTGACAACTTAGCCTAAGCTCTGATACCAAGTTGTTACACCCCGATCTCACAATTACCATTAATCATGAGATTAGGGCATAAATTGAGGATTTTTCATAATACAAAGATCACCCTTAACTTTTTCTTCTTTTTCAAACTCTTTGTTTTCTTGCATTGAACCACATAAACTAACATTACAAGGGAATCTAAACACTGATTTTTCTAATCTGATTTCAACAGTAAAAATGCATGTATGGACATTCATTATGTTTCTCACACTTCCATGTACATACGACATGATAATCAAATGCATTCTCTCTTATTAAGGAAACAAAGATACAAACATCATTTACAACTTTCTCACATCTATACAAGGACCTAGAGTGACAGGGACCGACTGAACTTAACTATACTCAGACTTATCTCTTGTGGCAGATCCACTCTGATGCAATGATATCTTCAATCCCCACAGTTTCCCTAAAAAGTTTGAGTAGAGGGGTGAGCCTACTCGCTCAGTGAATGAGTAAAACAATAATGCAGTCTAAAGTACTGAATCAGACATTTATCATTCTTTCATAATGGAAATAAAACAAGATAGTAATTTCAAATTAAAAGGATAGATATTAAAAAATTTACTAATAACATTGAAGCCTACATCATTAGAAATAAACAAGTATGGAAATATAATCCTCACTATATTCAATATTACATTTAAAGAACAACTGCTGTGAAACTGTACTCGAATCTTTCTTAACCTTTCTTACTTATAAGAAACTCTTTAAACCTATATGATACTATTTTAGCTTATGCCCTGATCATATGTAGTGTACTCTACATATGAAGAATCATATCGAAATACAATCTCAGCGTACAAGACTTAGCTAACACACTCGTGAATGCTCAGCCTGACTACGTCACTGGTCTGCAATAGGAAAATGGCTCTCTGGCCTCGACACACCTATTATGCCGTAAAAACTGGACTCCTCCTCTAACCTGAGCACACAGGCAGACAATCAAGCCACCTATTGGCTTTACTGTACTCTAGTGCCACCAATATCTCTGGTTGATGTTAGACACTACATTATGTATTTTAAGGAGACTTACACTAGGGCTTCGTCCCCCGTACCCCCCTATACTGGACACTTCCAGGGTTAGGTCATTTCATCCCTACAACACAGACCTCTTATAGGGAATCTACGGTGTTCAGGGCCCCTAAGTCTATTATTTTAATTATTCTTGGAAAGCTCTTACTATATTGTATATTTTCCTTACTTATACTTGACTCTGGTATCTCTATGGTACCACATTTATTTATTTGAAATTTATAATACAACATGTATATCATTCTAAACTTGGCAGAGCAGTATATTCAAAATACTGTGATATTCTGAGTAATCATCATACTATACATACATACAAACTAAAATTCTTAAATAAACAAAATACATGTCAACTTAGCACTTTATGCACTAGAATCATGCAATTGAACTTCTTAATACACTGATAACACTGAACTGAATGCTTAACATACTGTTTACCCCTTTCTTAGGGTTTCTCCTTACTCATGCACATATACCACTTCTCATGTATTCAAACATATATCATGTCTACTAATATAAATATTCTCATTCAACATTTCTCACATTTATGCATGGCATCAATAACATACCTATCTAGGGCATGTCATATCTCTCCACTTGCAATAGCATAAAAACATATGAATTTCATGACAAGTATTTGAGTTAGAAAATCCAAATCTCATAAACAAAGCATGTATGCATATAAGATAATATTTAGATAAAATCCCACAATATCACATGAATCATTTCAATCAACCATTTACTACTAAATTAGATATGTATATTTGTAAAAGCATACTAGATTGGGTTTCCATCCTTGATTACTTGCTATTCACAAGATATGTATTGTGAAAATTAGAAACTCTATTTGTCCATATATCAAATCAAAGAGATCAAACATGTAGAATTATATGCACTAGGAACATAAGTAAGATCATATAAGCATAAATCTGAATTTCAGCTATAATGTTGTTCAAGCTCCAGAATAACTTGAAAATTTAGATCTTCAGAAGATTCTCAACAGACTTCTTAATTCTGTAGTATTCAAGATACATGGATATCTATATCCATGTCATCATATAAACATTTTCAGATCATAGTTGGAACATGAATTGAAGTATTCTATAAACTAAATTCAAGAACATTTCTTTTCATTTATTGTCATCTAGGGAGAAATTGAGAATATAAATTAAAACCACCTAATTGAGTACAATTGAATGAAATATTCTTTTACCCACTCACCCTAAGCTATAAAACAGCTTAAAAATACAGATCATCCCTGAAAATCTCAATCTCATATCAAATCCCTAGCAATTCACCCAATTCTTCTTCCTTTCAACTCGGAAACCCTAAAAATGAGGGATTATGAAGAAAGAGTGAGAAAAGGGGAAGTTTTGATACCATTTTGGATAAAATTAGAGGAGGGACAGAATCTTGACATGTGAGAGAAGATTCACCATTAAAGTCTATGCAAAGAAGTTAAACTTACATGATTTCATCATTCCTCGGATCGCAAAACCCTAGGTCAACATCTCCATCACTTTCTCCTCTCAAACCCTAACCCTCCCTCTCTCTCTAGGATTTCGTTTCTCTAGATTGAATCACAAATTATGAGAGCTCCTTGTGTGTTAGGTTGACCATATAGAGCAATTGAGCTGCTTGGGTCAATTGCACATTGACCCCTCACTATACTTTCTCTTATTTCAGCTAAATTTTCTGTCATAAAAATATTACTGTAATTTGTCTACTGGTAAGGTCTAAACACATCCAATCATTATGAGAATTTTTCACGTTTTTTATGATTGAGTTTCCGATCTCCAGTTAAAATTTCAAATCATTTGGAGTTACCAATAAATAAATAAAAATAAAACATTGCACTATTAAAAAGCACTTTGTCAGCATTTTGGTTGAAGTATAGTTTGACCGAGAACCACATTCAAAGAACACTCAAATATTCTGAAATTTTTCTACAATATGAATGATTGAGTTATCCATATCATATCAAAAATTCAATTAAATAAAAATTTATAGAAAATATGAAAAATAATTTACCGCACTACTATCCTGATCAAATTCCATATTCATGTACCATCAAAACCCTAATTTTTGCCGATTAGGGTTTACATTTCTCAAACCCTAATTCTTCAAACTACAATCATAGTTAGAGTTTATTCTTAGGTTTTAAACATCACAATTGATCTACTATCATTAATCAAGTCTAAACGATGTTCAATCTAATCAAGCATGTAATCATTCAGGTAAACCCTAGTTTACCAATTAAGCACAAATGTGGTCATTACAGATGGTTTCTGTAACGACCCCGCCTCCCGGTAACCCCCAATTAAGGGAGACCGAAAGGTCGGTGCCGTTATCCATTATACAGGATCAAAGGTTCGACAAATAATCAATAACAATTAATAAACTTTACCAACTAACTGAAAACTGGTATAAAATAAAACTTTATTTACCTTTTGAAATCTGGGATTTCTAATCTTCTATCCATGAAGATGTTACTCTAACTAATCCTCCTGTGTATGTTACTTCTCATTTAATTCCACATATGCCACTTTACTGTTATTCTTTTCATTTGTACCTAAAACGCCGACAAGCAAAACGTCGGTCAGTATATCGAAATATACTGGTATGTGGGGACAACCAAAAGTTTGCACATATGACTAACAACTTAATAATCGCAATCAAATTATTTAACAAGCCAATTTACACATTTCAATATGACATTCTCCACCGCTTTTGCCCTAACCCTGGCATACCCACCTTAGGGTGCCCTTTGCCAATGACTTAAGGCCACCTTCTTGGTGCCTGGGGGTCACCACTCATGGTGCCCACTAGTCATGCAATATCATAGGCCACCTTCTTGGTGCCTGGGGTCACCACTCAAGGTGTCCATTGGTCTACCCATTTGGGCCTGACCTTTGGCATCATCCATCAGGGTGGCATGTAGGTGCGAGAATCCACACTTCCATTATTAATGTGATAATCATAGTGACTTTATAATTTGCAAATATGAATCATCCAACCAATTTAATTGCAATCAATGTGATTAACCATCCGACAAACATGCGGAAAACTAATGCGGTTATTCATAAGCGTAACCACATACCTGTACATGCAGATTTGAAACAGAATAGTCCAATCAACAAGGCAAGCAAGCATTCAATAAGATCCTGAAACAAACATCCAATATCTTCTATCATGGATCATGGTATCCAAGTCTAATAGACCTATTCGAGCCCTAGGGTTACTATTTCATTTTTAGGGTTTCTATTGCAATTAGGGTTTCCTTTCATCTTTTACTATTTTAAGCCCTAATTATTCACAAAAGATATTAAGGTTATCCCTTTACAACATTTAACCTTATTTTCAAATTAAAGGCATCATTGTCCATCAATTAAACCCATTAAACTTATCTTACAATAAAACTGTCACTTTTATCCTTTTAATCCATGATAAGATCATTATACGCATTTATCATCAATGTGTAATTCATTATACTCTATTACTCATATGAACGTTATTAATCACCAATTCTACCTTGATTCATGAGAAAACCCTAATTACTTCATTTAAGGTATTTATCCACAAACTAGGAACTTTAATGCTCGAAATAGTCTTAGATTCAGCATATTCCACTTTAATCATGAAATTAATCAATTAAAGCCATTACTAGTCGATTTAGTCAACATTAGGGTTTCAAGGCCCATTAAAGCCTATTTATGCACATAAACTCCAAATTAAACTAATTATATGCAAAGTTCATCCTTTTTCTTACTAATATTCCTTTTTATCATTAACAGGCTAATATCAACTTTAATCATCTATTAAACCCTACTAATCACTTTAATCATACCAAAATAGGGTTCTTTAACCATTAATATATTAAAGTTAATAACTTATAATACTTTTCGAATTGCAAGCAGAATTAGGCTTCAACTATATTTTTAATGAATTCCTCTCGTTTTTCTGAGCAACTTTCATGTATTGAGATACGAATTTAGCAAATTTGACTTACTTGAACCAATCCGGGAGCGCCACGTCACCCCTAGCCCATGCAACGTTGCTCACGCGATTTGGAATATAACCAAATTACGAGAACACCCTTGCTTAAGTGAGATGGGTCTTTATCCCGCGGAGGGCAGAACGGTCAAACGTGACCTCCTCCTTCTTCTACCTTGCGCAGGTCGACGCCTGCTGACCTAGCCGCCGCTTTGCAGCAACCTTGCGCACGCTGCCTCCTCTCCAGGGTCCGGCGACCCTCGGGGGTGTCCCCCGTACCACCGCCGGTCCTCCGCGCTCGTCTGGGTGCAACAGCTTGCCGCCGTGATGGCTAGGTTGGCCTGGACGCACCTGCTGTGCGCGGCTGCCATAGCAGCAGAGTTGCGGCTGCTGCGATCAGCTTGGGGCAGGGCCGCGATGGCGAAACCCCTCCCCAACTTCGTGGGCACCCGTCCTCCATCCCGACTACACCCAAACTTTCATTGCAAAAGGGATAGAGCCGTATTCACATGTTAGGGTTTTGACGTGTAAGATGCAAGGAGAAGGGATGGAGCTGCGTGGGATTTCTTCCTGAACTCGATCCCAGATCCTACCCCTTATATAGGGGAGAGATACGAAGTCATAAGTCGGCTTAAACACGACTCACAGAGTCCTTTCCCAAAAAGAACCCAAATCTTTCCTTGAAAAGAAACCTTCTCTCTCCTCTCTATTCATTTTGATTTTCATTATTGCATGGATAATTAGAAATACGAAAATCCTTTTCCTTATTCTCTTTATTTATGCCTTTTAAACCATTGATCATATTTTCCTTTAGAAAATACCACTTTTTAACAAAGTCACAAAAACTATTAATAATGTATCACATTATTCTTTTATTTTGTTTTATTAGTATTTTCTCTTTCCTCTTCTTTCATTGGGGCTCCTTGTACCCCAAGAACTATATTATTTCGAAATTCCTCTATAAGGAATACTCATTATCTTTAAATGCATTAATATGCATTATTCTCATGAAAATATTTCCTTTTGTGGATTTCTCTTTATTTCTCTCTTATTTTCCTCATTAGTGTTCCTTTTATTATTAGGAATCCTTGTGAAACGAAATTCAACTAAGGATTACCCAATTATTCCTCTTTTCACATATTTTCTACATTTCATCAATGTTTTCATTTTCTTTATTAACAAGGAAATAATTAATCGATATTTTCTTTTCTTATTGCCTTTTCTTTGCAACTTTGGACTCCTTGGAATCCAAGGAATCTAAGAGGCACGAAATCCTCTTTGGATTTGCCTTCTAGAGGTTTCCACACCTTTCTTATATCAAAATCTCAGTTATTCATTAATAAATCGAATATCCTTGTTATTGGGCCCAATAGCCAATAAAGCCCACAAATCAAACAACAAGGCTATTGTAAATGAAATCCATGCATTCATCCATTATTTGTTCATTTATCTTTATTATGAAAAATTAAAATTTCTCAACAAATGAACCCAAAATTTGGGGTTGTAACATCCTTCCCTTCTTATAAGAATTTTGTCCTCAAAATTCCAGCATGCAAACAAACAAACAGGATAATCCATTCTTATGTCCATCAGGGCTACAGTGTGGCTTTACCCTATCCATGGTGCTTTCCAAGAACCTTCATCATCTCATATTCTTCCATCTGAGTTCTTTCTTACCTTGGTATATCGTACCCTCATAGGTGACTCAGGACATTTCAGCCTTTCAAAAGCTGAATAGGTTCAAGGCTCAACACATGGCTTGGGTACCTCACATAGTGCTCTAGATCGGACTCATGTAACACATTATACATCATGTTATCCTGAGGGGTAAGACTACACAACCATCTCCACCAATCCATCTCAAATGGATCCCTATATCGGGGATTCAGCTCTTTAGCTGTAGCTTAGAGGGGTCGGATTTTCACGTTATTCCTCCACAGTGAACTGCGTGTCAGTCTGCTTTGTATCAGCTCGTGACTCATGTCACCACTGGGCTTTCTCTCAGCCATTGCACGATCAAAGCGACGTCATCTGCACACACCTGGGGTTCTTTTATGACCTTCGCGAGGCCTCCTTCACCAACATCTTCATAATGAAGTGGTGACCGACACTACCTCCTTATGGAACATCTTGCATCCCGATAAAGGCCATGGTGGTTAACATCACATCTTAGTAACTGTCTCTATGTATCACCCTAAATGAGCACACATGCTCTCATCAGACCCACTAGTCCGGATCATACTGTCCATTAGTTAGGGGTGATAAACGATACTAAAACGAGATCTTCATGTACCTACTTCTTCCGCATGGAAGTAAACCTTCTAATCATGTTCAAGAACTCTTTGAACTCACATCATGGTGTTGTTGAACCATTTCTTTCTCTATTATAAGTAGTTCAACCCGATCTGTCACTTGACAGTACTCTTCTTTTCCTGTCATCTAGGTAAGGTGATCTACCATAACCCTCATTGATCTTCCTTGGTTAAGGGGAGAGTTTCCACATCATCCATAGTGATGAACTCTCATTCCTTTTCAGGGACTCTTTTATCCTCTATATTGGTACACTGGGTTACTGGTATTCGTCCTTTACCTTTATCATGCATGGCCACAAGCCACATGCATCTTCATCTTAAGCATCCAAAGTGCTACCATCTCAGTAATACCATGGTATATGGTGATCTTAAAATCATGATCTCCAGTGCGTCATGATCCCTCAAGCTTGGTACCTCAGAAACCCTAAACCATTCTAATCAGGGTTTCATCACATTCCCTTCCAGAGAAGTGCATCTGAGGCTCTAAACCAACCTTTCACTACGTCAAGGACTAGACTGACTAACCAAACAATCATTAACTTGTTCAACCTATCTCATTACATCTGAGTGTTAGCCAAAACACATCTTCTTTCCAAACATAGGGTTAGCCTAACAACTCCCTTCTAGCCAAACTAGGCAAATCTATCTCCACCAGAGCATCCATTACCACTTCACATCCTTCGGTATTAAGTAACATTGAAGACATACTCTTCCATGTATTCTACTTATCATCTCATCTCAAATTCTAAGTTTGTCTTCATCAAGAAACTCTAAGCTCATACTCACTGTGATCGAACTTGACCTTGGTTAATCTTCAAATTCCAGATAGTTCCTGATAGAACATCCTCATAAGCTGGCTACACTACCTCTCATAGTGTTTGCGAACCATCCATGTATCATTCCTTCCACATCTCTATCATTATTCCTTATAGCAACGTTCCAACTCACAACATCCTTGTCCTTGGTGTATGGCATGCATACTGTCCTATCTCTCACTCTCATAACAAGAAGAAATAAGCATTTGGCGGCCGTCCAAATACAGAGTTCTTCCTATTCCAAGAGTAGGGATGGTACAGCCCACCTTGCCAGTACACCTTCAAGTCTTTGTTGAAACGTGCCACTCATGTCTCTATATCGCAATCATCATTATATCAAAGTTACTTTCATGGAAAATTGGCCTCGAACCTACTTGGGTTTACACACAATCCTTGGTCATATCCTTTAGGTCTATAGGGTACCGGCATTTTTGGGGTCATCCCTCTTCCCATATGCACCAGAGAGTGCCCTACTCACTTGCCCTTTGGGTCACATGAGTTAATGAAGGTGATCAATCTCCTAACCCATGGCCCTCAGACAATGATAGCTGTTACCTCCCGACCCTAAGGTCATGTGCAACTAGGGAATTAGGCAACTCCGTCTTTCATCGGTCTTATCCCTACCTGACCCTAGGATAGACTTGGGATTCTCTTATAGTACAGGTCTGACTTAGAACCTTACCCAAGCCTTCATCATCTCTTTCTGCATTCCTGACTGACTTTCATCCCTTCACAGGGGTCATGGCAACCTGCCTACCTTGGTCAGGCCCCATACCAGTTACTCCCATGGTAACACGTCCATGCACTTAGAGATGGTTATCTATGGGCCTATAGGTTCATTTTCATACCATGTACTCTTCACTTAGCCTCTCAAGATCCTATGAGACCTCTTCAGGTCACCTCAAAACCGACAGAACTGGTACACACCCTACCAAAGGGTCCTCTCCCAGGATGGGAGGAAACTACAACCCGTGACCGCAAGGTCACAACCATCCTTAAGGTTTTCATCCATATGAGCATGCTTAAACCAACCACCACTAAGGCACAAGCGTACCTACGAAACCATGCTAAGTCACACTCATTTTCTTTCCTCATCATCAGATTAACTTATTCGTGAGGGGTTCATCAAACATACCCTTACCTGAAGGGGTTTTCCTTTACCTCTACACATTAAGAGTACCATGCTCAAAACTATAGAGACTCAAATCTCAACATGAGCATTGGGTACACCGCTTCCCTTCTTAGGCCTAGGAACCCTAGGTTCACCTCCGGGTGTCCAACTGCATGCTCATTCTCTTAACCAGGAATCCAACATGTCTAAGATATGTCATGTACTCCCATGATCTTTCTACTCAAGCAACACTTCAGAGTTGATTCCTCTTCCTGGACCACTACTAAGTATAAAGCCTCACAACTGGTGCCTTAACCTCCTCAGGGTCTAAAGCACTCTCTATCACATCTAGTAGGTAATCACTTATACCTTAGGTACCAGAAGCACCATCCTCCCTCTAGGGTTTGGTTACTCTCAAGCTAACCAAGACATCATCAACCTCCAGGGATCATGCATGAGGCAACTATTATCCTCCACTTAGGTCGCATCCTTCTCGACTCCCACAGTTTCTCGAGTTTCGGGGTTTTAGGCTTCCAACTTTCTTGGCCAAGGTCTGCTCCCTCTCTCTAGAGCTAATCCTACAACCAACCTCTCTATAAGAGGTCCTGTCTTTATGAAGGATCAAACTCCTAAGCATGCCCTTACTTGAATGAAGCCTATACTCAAACTTATGTTTACTCAAGGTTATCCATAACCCCCTTATGCTTATCTCATAAGCCATCACACTCTGGGTACAAGTTATATCCTACTGGTAACAGTCCTATAGGTTCTTCTCTAACCTCATCCATGAAGGAGTTACCCTTCGCTCAAACATGCGCGACCCTCTCCAGGGTTGGGTCGCCAAAGGTACTAGGTTATCTAACCTCTCATGGCCCATATGACGATCCCAAGGCATGTCCAACCACACACTCGGTCTAACTCATCATGTCATCTCTATCTCTACCCTTCACTTAGGTTTAGGGTTACCATCATCCTTAAAGGATGTGCTAGGTTTCTACCTTTGATGGAGGTCTCCACTTCCAAGACTAACTCTCTCTACTCATCCTCCTGTCAAGGAGGTCTATCCTCAAGTCTCTCCTGAGGGCAATGACAACTCATGTCATACGACCTAAGCATGTATCTATTCCTTTACGCTTATTCTATTAAGCTTATGTCCATGACATCTTATTTACATGCTTTTTATTAATTTGATGGAGGATTCCTTAATCCTTATCAACCTTACCCATACCTCAAGAGGGTGAGGAAAAGAGAGAAAACCCTAATCCTTAAGGTCCTTAATAGAATTTGAGTTGAGAAAGGATGAACGAGATGAGAGAGTCCTAAAAGGTATCTTATTTTGATTCATACCCTAAGACTTTGGCCAGGCAGTCACACGGATCCGGGAGTCCTCGTATTCCGACTAGCGGTGCGGAGGAAAATCTTGCCAGCCCCCGGTCGTGATCCTTTTCTAGACACCTCTGTCTTTCGGATAATCCTCTAATAGCTCCCTTTGGTTCTATAGAATTTGTAAAATTTAATAATTATTAAAGATTAGATGAGGAACCTATGCTCTGATACCAATTGTAACGACCCCGCCTCCCGGTAACCCCCAATTAAGGGAGACCGAAAGGTCGGTGCCGTTATCCATTATACAGGATCAAAGGTTCGACAAATAATTAATAACAATTAATAAACTTTACCAACTAACTGAAAACTGGTATAAAATAAAACTTTATTTACCTTTTGAAATCTGGGATTTCTAATCTTCTATCCATGAAGATGTTACTCTAACTAATCCTCCTGTGTATGTTACTTCTCATTTAATTCCACATATGCCACTTTACTGTTATTCTTTTCATTTGTACCTAAAACGCCGACAAGCAAAACGTCGGTCAGTATATCGAAATATACTGGTATGTGGGGACAACCAAAAGTTTGCACATATGACTAACAACTTAATAATCACAATCAAATTATTTAACAAGCCAATTTACACATTTCAATATGACATTCTCCACCGCTTTTGCCCTAACCCTGGCATACCCACCTTAGGGTGCCCTTTGCCAATGACTTAAGGCCACCTTCTTGGTGCCTGGGGGTCACCACTCATGGTGCCCACTAGTCATGCAATATCATAGGCCACCTTCTTGGTGCCTGGGGTTACCACTCAAGGTGTCCATTGGTCTACCCATTTGGGCCTGGCCTTTGGCATCATCCATCAGGGTGGCATGTAGGTGCGAGAATCCACACTTCCATTATTAATGTGATAATCATAGTGACTTTATAATTTGCAAATATGAATCATCCAACCAATTTAATTGCAATCAATGCGATTAACCATCCGACAAACATGCGGAAAACTAATGCGGTTATTTATAAGCGTAACCACATACCTGTACATGCAGATTTGAAACAGAATAGTCCAATCAACAAGGCAAGCAAGCATTCAATAAGATCCTGAAACAAACATCCAATATCTTCTATCATGGATCATGGTATCCAAGTCTAATAGACCTATTCGAGCCCTAGGGTTACTATTTCATTTTTAGGGTTTCTATTGCAATTAGGGTTTCCTTTCATCTTTTACTATTTTAAACCCTAATTATTCACAAAAGATATTAAGGTTATCCCTTTACAACATTTAACCTTATTTTCAAATTAAAGGCATCATTGTCCATCAATTAAACCCATTAAACTTATCTTACAATAAAACTGTCACTTTTATCCTTTTAATCCATGATAAGATCATTATACGCATTTATCATCAATGTGTAATTCATTATACTCTATTACTCATATGAACGTTATTAATCACCAATTCTACCTTGATTCATGAGAAAACCCTAATTACTTCATTTAAGGTATTTATCCACAAACTAGGAACTTTAATGCTTGAAATAGTCTTAGATTCAGCATATTCCACTTTAATCATGAAATTAATCAATTAAAGCCATTACTAGTCGATTTAGTCAACATTAGGGTTTCAAGGCCCATTAAAGCCTATTTATGCACATAAACTCCAAATTAAACTAATTATATGCAAAGTTCATCCTTTTTCTTACTAATATTCCTTTTTATCATTAACAGGCTAATATCAACTTTAATCATCTATTAAACCCTACTAATCACTTTAATCATACCAAAATAGGGTTCTTTAACCATTAATATATTAAAGTTAATAACTTATAATACTTTTCGAATTGCAAGCAGAATTAGGCTTCAACTATATTTTTAATGAATTCCTCTCGTTTTTCTGAGCAACTTTCATGTATTAAGTGCATCTATCCGAGCTACGGTTGAGGAGATACGAATTTAGCAAATTTGACTTACTTGAACCAATCCGGGAGCGCCACGTCACCCCTAGCCCATGCAACGTTGCTCACGCGATTTGGAATATAACCAAATTACGAGAACACCCCTGCTTAAGTGAGATGGGTCTTTATCCCGCGGAGGGCAGAACGGTCAAACGTGACCTCCTCCTTCTTCTACCTTGCGCAGGTCGACGCCTGCTGACCTAGCCGCCGCTTTGCAGCAACCTTGCGCACGCTGCCTCCTCTCCAGGGTCCGGCGACCCTCGGGGGTGTCCCCCGTACCACCGCCGGTCCTCCGCGCTCGTCTGGGTGCAACAGCTTGCCGCCGTGATGGCTAGGTTGGCCTGGACGCACCTGCTGTGCGCGGCTGCCATAGCAGCAGAGTTGCGGCTGCTGCGATCAGCTTGGGGCAGGGCCGCGATGGCGAAACCCCTCCCCAACTTCGTGGGCACCCGTCCTCCATCCCGACTACACCCAAACTTTCATTGCAAAAGGGATAGAGCCGTATTCACATGTTAGGGTTTTGACGTGTAAGATGCAAGGAGAAGGGATGGAGCTGCGTGGGATTTCTTCCTGAACTCGATCCCAGATCCTACCCCTTATATAGGGGAGAGATACGAAGTCATAAGTCGGCTTAAACACGACTCACAGAGTCCTTTCCCAAAAAGAACCCAAATCTTTCCTTGAAAAGAAACCTTCTCTCTCCTCTCTATTCATTTTGATTTTCATTATTGCATGGATAATTAGAAATACGAAAATCCTTTTCCTTATTCTCTTTATTTATGCCTTTTAAACCATTGATCATATTTTCCTTTAGAAAATACCACTTTTTAACAAAGTCACAAAAACTATTAATAATGTATCACATTATTCTTTTATTTTGTTTTATTAGTATTTTCTCTTTCCTCTTCTTTCATTGGGGCTCCTTGTACCCCAAGAACTATATTATTTCGAAATTCCTCTATAAGGAATACTCATTATCTTTAAATGCATTAATATGCATTATTCTCATGAAAATATTTCCTTTTGTGGATTTCTCTTTATTTCTCTCTTATTTTCCTCATTAGTGTTCCTTTTATTATTAGGAATCCTTGTGAAACGAAATTCAACTAAGGATTACCCGATTATTCCTCTTTTCACATATTTTCTACATTTCATCAATGTTTTCATTTTCTTTATTAACAAGGAAATAATTAATCGATATTTTCTTTTCTTATTGCCTTTTCTTTGCAACTTTGGACTCCTTGGAATCCAAGGAATCTAAGAGGCACGAAATCCTCTTTGGATTTGCCTTCTAGAGGTTTCCACACCTTTCTTATATCAAAATCTCAGTTATTCATTAATAAATCGAATATCCTTGTTATTGGGCCCAATAGCCAATAAAGCCCACAAATCAAACAACAAGGCTATTGTAAATGAAATCCATGCATTCATCCATTATTTGTTCATTTATCTTTATTATGAAAAATTAAATTTTCTCAACAAATGAACCCAAAATTTGGGGTTGTAACAGTTTCCATGTGTCACTTTCAAGGTGGGTCTGTTTGATACACTATTTTTTAACATGTGTCTATGTGCTTGGTTTGATATTGCCATATAATGACTAATGAGATTCTATCATCAACCAACCCACACTCTAGTCTTTAGTGTTACTGGCGTGTATCTACCTTCTACAATAACAACTGACTAGGGACATAATAAGTCTGTAGACACTCTTAACATTTGTATGATCTCATCCTCCAAGTCACATGTATGAAGACATACATCATTGAGTATTGCCATTCTTTAGATACTCATAGTGTTTCCTCATTATCTCATAACTTAATGAAACAAAATGAATTGGAAGCTTGCCTTTATTAGTATTTATCAAATCCTTTATGGTATATGCCATGTTAATCATGACATGATTTTCTCTGTGGGCATACCTTACCAACACTTCATTCATGAAATCCTTGAACTTTTCAAGAGTTTCTAACTTATGTTTAATCAGGTAAACATAGCCATAATTTCTAAAATCATCAATATAGGTAATGAAGTGCTGATAACAACCTCTAGCATTTGTTCTAAAAGGCCCACGTACATTAAAATGTATGAGTCCTAATATATCTTTTTCCCTATCACTATTTCTAATGAAGGGAGTCTTTTCCATCTTTCCCAACAAACAAGACTCACATGTCTCTATTGATTTGAAATCAAAAGAGAATAGATAACCATCTTTATGAGTCTAGATATGTAATTCTCATTGATGTGCCATACACGACAATGCCAAAGATATGTTTGTTGGGTTATAGGGGAGACAGAGAAGGAAGCAGAAACAAAAATTTTCTCCTCCCAAACCCAGAACAAAGGAATCGCATCAATGTCTATACAATAGGAAGGATGGTTTGTAGAGGCATACCTTGTCCCGAGGCTTGCTCGACAACTTTTCCTCACGGCTTGCGCAATCTTCACCTCCGGTCTTGGACGATGTCTGTGGAGCTCTTGGTCTCACCGGGACTGTCGGGATTGACAACTGTCCTCTGAGCGGCAGAAGTCTCCAGCCTCTGAAGTAGTCCACACGGACCACCTGGAACTTTGATCTCCTTGTCCCACAAGGAATCGAAAGGAGTCACACCCTCCTATTGGCGTACTAGTCACCAACACACTCTCCTACAACCAGTTACTTTTCTGCAGTTGTCTTTCCCTTGTTGTGCCTCCCTTATCGGGTAGCACTTACTCGGGCTCTCTCTCGGTTACCAAAACTAGAGAGAATGACAACTTTGCAGAGCAACTGATGCACTGAGTTGTTCTTCAGAGAATCCCCCAATGTCCCTATATATAGGAGGGTCATGGGATAGGGTTCTCTATCCCAGGAAATGTGGGATTATAGCAGGAGTAGATGGGTTCAAGATTTTTCACAAAACAACCAACTTGCTCCAGCTAAACCGATCATTTCAACCCTAAAATGATCATTTAGTGACCTCAACTGATTGGTTCACACCTGAACCGATCGTTTGGGACACCTGAGCCGATCCGTTCATCACATGATCCGATCGGTTCGTGGTCATGGTCCCACTCAAATTGACTTTCAAATTTGTCTCTGATGAATCAAATATTAATCTTTTTCCAAATCGAATTTGTATAAGTGAAACAAATTGTATTTGCAAAATCGACTTTCCAAACGATCTCCGTTGGTCACATGAGCCGACCGGTTCAACAATTGAGCCGATCGGTTCATTGCACATGAGTCGATCATCTCACCTGTTGAGCTGATCGGTTCACCAACCTGAGCCAATCGGTTCATCACATGAGCCGATCGGTTGGAGCAGAAGACTTGTGCAAATCAGTTAATCGCAGTTTCAATCAATCTGATACTCCAATCAATCGGTCCAACACCTTGAACACTATGATATTGAGCTATCAATCGATTGAGTGTTTAATTGAACTACTAAACTCCTTTAGTAATCAATCTAAACATCATTATGTGGATAAACTCCTCTTCTAGGTTAAATCCTATGTGTGTGACCCTGCAGGTCCATTTCACGTTGGCAGTGAAAGTCCATAACACTTATGACTTCACAAGCAAAGAGCGGTGCCTAGTCGCACATCAGTGCTACCCAAGTGAAAAAGAAAGTTGGAGAACAACTTTCAATCCTACAATCCGTGAATGGTGTTAGAGCGAATGTATAATTCCTTTTTCACTGATATCCCGAATGAACTCAAGGCATGGAACAATCAACCTATCAACGTTCATTCACTTTCTTGATCTCAGAGTAGATTGGAGGAGATATGTATGACATCAATATCACATACTAATTCACACATGCGTGTGCATGCCTATCTCAATCCTACTCATCAAGTGGACATGGATATCAAACTCCCTCAGGAGGGACAAATCCCATATCTATCACTCACCCCTCAAAAGCCCCATGTGTCAAAGACACACAATCATCACCTTTATAACAACCCATGTTTCAAGACTGCGTTTGATGATGTCAAAGTGTACCCAACGATATGTGTTGAGTGTAGTGATTTCAGGTCAAATAATCACACTCACTACCATCATTGTGAGAATCGACTGTGACTACCATGTCATGGTTCCATGTGTCAAACTCACGGTGGGTCTGTCCGGTAAACTTGTTCTCTAACAAGTACCTATGTGTTTGGTTTGATATCTCCATATCATGACTAATAAGATTCTGTCATCAACCAACACCACAATCTACTCTTGTGTGTCATTGTTGTCTATCTACCTTCAACAATGACATCCGACTAGGGACATAATAATAATGTAAAAACTCTTAGCATCTGTATAATCTCATCGTTCAGGTCCTTAACCTGAAAGCATATGTCATTCTCTAGACATTCAATATGTTCTATCACTATCTCATATGACTGAACCAGAAAGAATTGGAAGCTTGCCTTTGATCTTTATCAAATCAATCTTAATGTATCCCATCAATCATCCCATGATTGGCTCTTAGGGCATACATACCAACAGACTCGCACTTGCACTGCGAGCCAATCACCCGTGAATCATATTCATAGTGATCTTCAAACTTGTCCCACATGTTACTGTGCTCTAGTGCTAATATAGTGAGTTATGGCAACACCTTGCCAAAGTCAATATTAATTGCATGTTTCTCATCTCTTCACTGTACGTCATACGTATGAGATGTAGTTGCCGTAATATGCGATCTAGTATTCCTTTGCTAACCTTTAGCCACATTGCCTGATTAAGCACTCCTAACTTGTCATCAATGACCGAAATAACTATACGTTCATCTCATGAACTTCCATATCCATATAGTATCCATTGTTGTTCTCTAACACATAGATACTCGACTTTTCCTTTTAAAACAACCTCATTGGAACGTTTCCAATTATCAACAAACATTCACTTTTATATATATCCTATATATATTGCGATTAATTTTCTATCCTTTTCGGAAGTTTGATATCCAAGGCCACTTGATGAGTAGGATTGAAATAGGCGTGTGCACGCATGTGTGAATCAGTATGTGATATTGATGTCATACATATCTCTTCCAATCTACTCTGAGATCAATAAAGTAAATGAACGTTGACAGGATGACTGTTCCATGCCTCGAGTTCATTCGGGATATCAGTGACAAAGGAATTATACATTCAATGTAACACCATTCACGGATTGTAGGATTGAAAGTTGTTCTCCAACTTTCTAATTTCACTTGGGTATCACTGATGTGTGACTAGGCACCACTCTTTGCTTGTGAAGTCATAAGTGTTATGGACTTTCCTTGCCAACGTGAAATGGACCTGCAGGGTCACACACATAGGATTTTGTTGGTATGTATGCCCTGAGAGCCAACCATGGGATGATTGGTGGGATACATTAAGATTGATTTGATAAACATCAAAGGCGAGCTTCCAATTCTTTCTAGTTCAGTCATATGAGATAGTGATAGAACAGATTGAATGTCTAGAGAATGACAGTACTCAATGACGTATGCCTTCAGGTTCATGACCTGAACGATGAGATCATACGGATGCTAAGAGTTTGTACATTCTTGATATGTCCCTAGTCGGATGTCATTGTGGAAGGTAGATAGACAGCAATGACACACAAGACTAGATTGTGGTGTTGGTTGATGACAGAATCTCATTAGTCATGATATAGAGATATCAAACCAAACACATAGGTACTTGTTAGAGAACAAGGTACCGGACAGACCCACCGTGAGTTTGACACATGGAACCATGAGATGGTAGTCACAGTCAGTACTCACAGTGATGGTGGTGAGTGTGATTCTTAGACCTGAAATCACTGCACTCAACACATGTCGTTGGGCACACTTTGACATCATCAAACGCAGTCTTGAAACATGGGTTGTTATAAAGGTGATGATTGGGTGGCTTTGACACATGGGGCTTTTGAGGGGTGAGTGATAGATATGGGATTTGTCCCTCCTAAGGGAGTTTGATATCCAAGGCCACTTGATGAGTAGGATTGAGATAGGCGTGCGCACGCATGTGTGAAACAGTATGTGATATTGATGTCATACATATCTCCTTCAATCTACTCTGAGATCAAGAAAGTGAATGAACGTTGACAGGATGACTGTTCCATGCCTTGAGTTCATTCGGGATATCAGTGACAAAGGAATTATACATTCGCTGTAACACCATTCACGGATTGTAGGATGAAAGTTGTTCTCCAACTTTCTACTTTCACTTGGGTAGCACTGATGTGTGACTAGGCACCGCTCTTTGCTTGTGAAGTCATAAGTGTTATGGACTTTCACTGCCAACGTGAAATGGACCTGCAGGGTCACACACATAGGATTTAACCTGGAAGAGGAGTTTTGTCCACAAAGCAATGTTTAGATTGATTACTAAAGGAGTTTAGTAGTTCAATTAAACACTCAATCAGTCGATAGCTCAATATCGTATGGTTCAAAGTGTTGGACGCATTGATTGGAGTATCGGATTGATTGAAATCACAATTGACTGATTTTGCCCAACCTGTGCTCCCAACCGATCGGTTCATGTGATGAACCGGCCGGCTGAGGTTGCTGAACCGGTCGGATGGAGTGTCCAGGCCGATCGGCTCATGCCCAGGTTGAAACGACCGGTTCAAGAGTTGAACCGATCGGCTCAACTGATGCAACCGACCAGTTGGGAAAGTCATGTCGGCAAGAATTTTCCTTTCGTTTCAAATTGCCCAATTCGATTGGGAATAATATTGGTATTCGATACCAATTGGGAAAGAAACAAGGAAAGTCTTTATGAGCTGGATTAGGACCATGAACCGATCGATTCAGGGCACCAACCGATCGGTTGGAGTGCCCCAAACAATCGGCTCAGGTCCAACCGATCGGCTCAATGGCCGAACCGATCGGTTCAGTTGTGAACCGATCATTTCAAGTTGCGAACCGATTGCTTTTTGTGGAAAATTCTCGAACCCTTCTACTCCTGCATTAGTCCTGCATTGCCCGGGATGGAGAACCCTGTCCCATGACTCTCCTATATATATAGGGGTATTGGGGGCTTCTCATAGCACAGCTCAGTGCAACCAGTTGCTCTGCAAGTTGTCATTCTCTCTGATTTTGGTAACCGTGAGAGAGCCCGAGCAAGTGCTTCCCGCAAAAGGGAGGTGCAGCAAGGGAAGGACAACTGCAGTTGCAACAGGAGGCAGGAGAGCGTGTTGGCGACTAGTACGTCAACAGGAGGGTGCAACTCCTTCCACTTCCTTGTGGGACAAGGAGTGTGGAGTTCCAGGTGGTCCGTGTGGACTACTACAAAGGCGGGAGGACACTGCCGCTCAGGAGGACAACTGTCATCCGACAGTCCGGTAGGAGGAGGAGTCGTAAGTCCCGATGCGACCAGGAGCTGCACAGACGCCGTCCAAGACCGGAGTTGAAGACCGTGCATTGCGCGAGGTATTGTCGCCGAGCAAGCCTCGGGACAAGGTATGATTCCACAAACCATCCTTTCCTATTATATAGACGTTGACGTGTTTCCTCGGTTTGGGTTGGGGGAGAAATTTTTGTTTCCGCTGCCTTCTCTGTCTCCCCTAAAACCCAACAGTGGTATCAGAGCCACGTCAACTGCTCTATATTTTAGGAATATCGATATGATCGATTTTTGGTTTGTCGCCTTTATTTATTGCATACGATGCGAATAATATCGGCTTTATGCATGTCCAATCCTAAGTCCACAAATCCCTAATTACATATATGATATGTATTATTAATGCACTTGATACGCGTCGCCCTTAAACGAGTTTTGTGGTGGATGTGTGTAGCATGATTATGGCCTATAAACCCCTATCTGTGCGTGGTTGTTTGTGGTTGCTTGCATCTCGGTCTGTGCACCCATCTTCCCTCTCTTATTCCTGATGTAACTCGAAATAATTCGAGATTCTTTCCTACCTTTGCTCCCCCCAAATGTAACTCGGGGTTTTCCCTTTTAAAGCAATGTAATAAATAGGATAGATTTTATTTCCTGTTATGTCAAAGACCGGCGAACATCAAGACGACAGCTGAAATGATCGGTTCAAGGCGTGAACCGATCGGTTGACGTTCCAGACGGTCGGTTCAAGGAGTGAACCGATCGGTTGATGACCGGTTCGAGGAGCGATACGAGTGGGTGGCGGACATGACGAGATGCACGATGACCAGGCGAACCGATCGGTTGGAGGAGCCAACCGATCGACTGGTGGCACCCAGACGACCGGCTGGAGAGTACAGATCATTCATGAGATGAGTTGATCAACTCGGAAGGCAAAGGCACATAGTTCATCTTGTAAAGGTTGCATGTGATGTAGACCTAGATGACCGTGATTCCTCTTGGCTCGAGGAATCACATTAGGATGGCCATAATCATCGCTTTTATCGTCCTGTGCATGTTTTCTGTGGGATATAGCATGTATATGATACATACTATGTATTGTGGTGATTGGATATGTATATGTATATAAAAACCAAATCCCTCATTAAAATATTAAGTTTTAGATGTCTTCCAAATGCGACACACGTGAAAAGCTTGTTCGACCAAGTGTGGGCACGCCCTAGCGTGGTGCACCGTCTACCTCGTGGAAGCGTGAAGGATGAATGTGTGGGTCTGCCCTAGCAGGGTGCATATTCATCGTGTTTGCTTTGGGTCGGACTTAACAAGGTGATCTAGATGGGATCTAGTACCTTGAGGCATGGAGATGATCATTGCAAGGAGTTGTATATGACATCTTATCAAGAGTTGCATATGATGCATTTGGCAAAAGTTGCCTACCTGAGAGATTTATGTTGTGGGTGACAGCCCTAGCTGGTCCGTGGCTTAGAGGATTTCAGGATCTTGCCCACTAGAAGGTTGTACGCTGCAATCTTCCGAATTGATGGTGAGGGCTATCAATTTGAAGTAAAATAGTGGGAGTGATAATTAATTAAAGGCCTAATTTTATCATCAACTTTTCAAATCAATCAAACAAGTCAAAAGAGTTTTGGACTAAAATTGCATATATTTCCTTTTATTAAAATAAATGGTTAATCAACAAATCACTTTATTTGTGATCGGTCTTTGAGACCAACAAATTAAATGGGAATAATTCCACGAATGGTTAGGATGGTGATGAGAAGTGTTCTCAATCAAAGAGCGAAAGCTCTAAGTCCTAGTTATACCAGAACCAGATGAACTCGATCCCACCACATCAATGGCTGAAAGTATGCTTATGGAAGCATACTGAGGATGACATTGATGAGGAGTGCTTGATGTTGTGTTCTCTGAACTATGAGTTGCAGAGACAACATGAGACATATGATGTCTCCAAGATACTGTCCTAGTATGTCATGACAGAAGGAGATCCGGTAAGGTATTCACACACTCAATGTGATTGGGTATGTGGAAAACCTGACTAAGAAGGATTCCCTCTGAGCCAAGAGTTGGCTATTGGTATGATACTGCAAGTGTTGCAAAATCATACAGTTCATGATAAACTACAACATGAACGACTTTGACAAGCGTTGACAAAGTTGTTGGACATGTTGAGGATAGTAGAGGCAAAGATAAAGAAAGACAAACCATAATCTTTGATGTGATCAAAGAAAAGGTAATTCTTAAGGGCAAGGACAAGGGCAAAGCTAAGAAGTGTTCTGATGCTAGCCAGAAATCCAAACCGTCTTCAGCCTCAAGGCACATGGGGAAAGGGTGTATGAGGGATTGCCCTCTATATCTGGAAGAACAAAAGAAGAAGAAGAAGGGGATGGAGATCTCCATCTAAGGTATCATGAAATGAACCGCTTCTTTATCCGAGGTATATGATACCAAGATATGGATATGTCATATATGATATGCAATATCCGCAAAGAAGTGACGTCCTTTGTGAAAGGACCAAGAAAGAAGTACCCATCATTGGAGAAAGTGTTGCTGCCATAGATAGGAGTATCTTTCAGTTTATTTCAGCCTAAAAGGGCACGAAATAGAGTTGAGAACTGCTATTTCATATATTGCCAATAGATAGAAACACTTTATTATTGCATATTGTAAGACAATGATGGCAATTAATAAAGTTGATGTTTCGATCTTAAAGATATGATCTTTGTGGCAATGCCTTGCTTATCTTGTGGTATTTGATATGCATAAGATAAAATGATACCTAAAAGTTATAGATAACTCAAACAATGAAATTAGCATTAATCATGAGAAATTCATTTCTAGTTTCCATATGATGGATAAATCTAGACTCTTTTGGTTAGAGAACCAGTAAGAGACATGAATATCTTGGACATGATTAATCAATCTTCACTAATGTAGTGAGAGAATGATTATCCTATTAGGTATAATACATGTGATGTATTTACATACCAATTGGAACAAATGCTAATACTTCAAATGGTGTTTAGAGAAATACCAATATGAACATCTTGAAGTGTTCAAGATTGTCATAGATGAAATACAAATTTGGTAAAGTATTAATTCTTGATGAGATCAATGAATGAAATACTTGGACCAAATGTTTGAGATCCTTATGAGTGATTATGATAGTGTATCATAGTGAACTCATGATTAAGGCATGGTGATGTCTAAATCAAGAAGGAATCATACTCTAAGGAGTTAGAGAATGATTATCGAATAACTGAATTCTTCTTAATAAAAGAATACCCCACACTAATAAAGGAAATTAAGAATCACAAGGGTTGTGAGTTCTCATATCCTTAACAGATACACCTCAATTATCTATGTGATGAGTTGTTCATGTGATGAGTCAACTATCTAGATGAATATGAGGAACCGAATTTTGAGTTATGATTTATGATCATTACATCCTAAATGATTTCCATATGAACCATAAGGTATGACCTTGATGGTAGCACTCATTGGATGAAATCCATAAGTGCAAATGAGTCTTAAGTGTTAAGACACATGGATAACATTTTGAGAAGGATGATGCTTGTTGATTGCAACTTAATGACTGAGACATTTGTCATATGGATACTAAAACCACATTCCTATGAGGAATAAAACAAGGATGTGTACGTGACACAACTTATAAGGTTTATGAATCCACTAATGCAAATGAAGTCTATAAGTTACAATGGACTAATCAATGTGATTGATTGAGTACAAGCAACTCAGAGTTGGATCTTTACTTTGATGATATAGTCAAAGGGTTTGACTGACATGTCAAAGAAGGGATCTGTGATTTAGTGGGAGCGTATTCACATTTCACATGTTGATGTGAAACGGAATTGTTCTAGAATGGAAATCCAAAAGTGGAAATTATCTTTAAGGAAGATAGAGATGTTTCCTATATGATGGGAATAGAGATCTATAGAGATAGTTCTCGAAAAATCTCTTGACCTGGAAAGAGAGAGCATACATTGGCAATCTGTACTGAAGGGTTTAGTATGTATAGATTTAGTGGGAGAAAACTTGTCCATGTTATATGGATATTAGTATCCCAAGGCCAAGTGTCCAATTCTTATGAAGAATGGGAACACTAAGAATAGATATGGATCTATCATGTATGTAATCATCCCATTGTCTTGCATGTATGACATGGCAAGAATAAAATGCATTCATCATTTTGTATGTATGACATGACAATATGATGTGCTCATCCTGATAACTCGTATGTGGGACATGACGAGTGGATGTCTGTCTACTTCCAGTAAGGGTTACTGGAATACCATGAGAACTTGATAAGTACTTGTGAAGTACTAGTTCCATGGAGATAAGGAAGAGTTTGATGTAAAGAGTTACATTGATGCAAACTTCCGAAAGGACAAAAAATTAATCGCAAAATATACATAGGATGTATAAAAGTGAAAGTTGGTTGATAATTGGAAATGTTCCAATAAAACTATTTAAAAGGAAATGCCGAGTATCTATGTGTTAGAGAACAGCAGTAGATACTATATGGATCTAGAAGTTCATGAGATGAACTTATAGATATTCCACTCATTGATGACAAGTCTGGAATCCTTGATCATGCAATGTGGCTAAAGGTTAGCAATGGAATACTAGATCGCATATTACGGCAACTCCATCTCATACGTGTGACGTACAACGAAGAGATTTGAGACATGCAATTTGTACAGACTTTGGCAAGGTGTTGCCATTACTCACTATGTTGGCACTAGAGCACAGTAACATGTGGGACATGTTTTCAATATCACTATGAATATGATTTAAGAGTGATTGGCTCGCAGTGCAAGTGGGAGTCTGTTGGTATGTATGCCCTGAGAGCCAACCATGGGATGATTGGTGGGATACATTAAGATTGATTTGATAAACATCAAAGGCGAGCTTCCCATTCTTTCTGGTTCAGTCATATGAGATAGTGATAGAACAGATTGAATGTCTAGAGAATGATAGTACTCAATGACGTATGCCTTCAGGTTCATGACCTAAACGATGAGATCATACGGATGCTAAGAGTTTGTACATTCTTGATATGTCCCTAGTCGGATGTCATTGTGGAAGGTAGATAGACAGCAATGACACACAAGACTAGATTGTGGTGTTGGTTGATGACAGAATCTCATTAGTCATGATATAGAGATATCAAACCAAACACATAGGTACTTGTTAGAGAACAAGGTACCGGATAGACCCACCGTGAGTTTGACACATGGAACCATGAGATGGTAGTCACAGTCAGTACTCACAGTGATGGTGGTGAGTGTGATTCTCAGACCTGAAATCACTGCACTCAACACATGTCGTTAGGCACACTTTGACATCATCAAACGCAGTCCTGAAACTTGGGTTGTTATAAAGGTGATGATTGGGTGGCTTTGACACATGGGGCTTTTGAGGGGTGAGTGATAGATATGGGATTTGTCCCTCCTAAGGGAGTTTGATATCCAAGGCCACTTGATGAGTAGGATTGAGATAGGCGTGCGCACGCATGTGTGAATCAGTATGTGATATTGATGTCATACATATCTCCTTCAATCTACTCTGAGATCAAGAAAGTGAATGAACGTTGACAGGATGACTGTTCCATGCCTTGAGTTCATTCGGGATATCAGTGACAAAGGAATTATACATTCGCTGTAACACCATTCATGGATTGTAGGATGAAAGTTGTTCTCCAACTTTCTACTTTCACTTGGGTAGCACTGATGTGTGACTAGGCACCGCTCTTTGCTTGTGAAGTCATAAGTGTTATGGACTTTCACTGCCAACGTGAAATGGACCTGCAGGGTCACACACATAGGATTTAACCTGGAAGAGGAGTTTTGTCCACAAAGCAATGTTTAGATTGATTACTAAAGGAGTTTAGTAGTTCAATTAAACACTCAATCAGTCGATAGCTCAATATCGTATGGTTCAAAGTGTTGGACGCATTGATTGGAGTATCGGATTGATTGAAATCGCAATTGACTGATTTTGCCCAACCTGTGCTCCCAACCGATCGGTTAATGTGATGAACCGGTCGGCTGAGGTTGCTGAACCGGTCGGCTGGAGTGTCCAGGCCGATCGGCTCATGCCCAGGTTGAAACGACCGGTTCAAGAGTTGAACCGATCGGCTCAACTGGTGCAACCGACCAGTTGGGAAAGTCATGTCGGCAAGAATTTTCCTTTCGTTTCAAATTGCCCAATTCGATTGGGAATAATATTGGTATTCGATACCAATTGGGAAAGAAACAAGGAAAGTCTTTTTGAGCCGGATTAGGACCATGAACCGATCGGTTCAGGGCACCAACCGATCGGTTAGAGTGCCCCAAACGATCGGCTCAGGTCCAACCGATCGGCTCAATGGCCGAACCGATCGGTTCAGTTGTGAACCGATCATTTCAAGTTGCGAACCGGTTGCTTTTTGTGGAAAATTCTCGAACCCTTCTACTCCTGCATTAGTCTCGCATTGCCCGGGATGGAGAACCCTGTCCCATGACTCTCCTATATATATAGGGGTATTGGGGGCTTCTCATAGCACATCTCAGTGCAACAAGTTGCTCTGTAAGTTGTCGTTCTCTCTGGTTTTGGTAACCGTGAGAGAGCCCGAGCAAGTGCTTCCCGCAAAAGGGAGGTGCAGTAAGGGAAGGACAACTGCAGTTGCAACAGGAGGCAGGAGAGCGTGTTGGCGACTAGTACGTCAACAGGAGGGTGCGACTCCTTCCACTTCCTTATGGGACAAGGAGTGTGGAGTTCCAGGTGGTCCGTGTGGACTACTACAGAGGCGGGAGGACACTGCCGCTCAGGAGGACAATTGTCATCCGACAGTCCGGTAGGAGGAGTCGTCAGTCCCGGTGCGACCAGGAGCTGCACAGACGCCGTCCAAGACCGGAGTTGAAGACCGCGCATTGCGCGAGGTATTGTCGCCGAGCAAGCCTCGGGACAAGGTATGATTCCACAAACCATCCTTTCCTATTATATAGACGTTGACGCGTTTCCTCGGTTTGGGTTGGGGGAGAAATTTTTGTTTCCGCTGCCTTCTCTGTCTCCCCTAAAACCCAACAGTGGTATCAGAGCCACATCAACTGCTCTATATTTTAGGAATATCGATATGATTGATTTTTGGTTTGTCGCCTTTATTTATTGCATACGATGCGAATAATATCGGCTTTATGCATGTCCAATCCTAAGTCCACAAATCCCTAATTACATATATGATATGTATTATTAATGCACTTGATACGCGTCGCCCTTAAATGAGTTTTGTGGTGGATGTGTGTAGCATGATTATGGCCTATAAACCCCTATCTGTGTGTGGTTGTTTGTGGTTGCTTGCATCTCAGTCTGCGCACCGATCTTCCCTCTCTTATTCCTGATGTAACTCAAAATAATTCGAGATTCTTTCCTACCTTTGCTCCCCCCGACTGTAACTCGGGGTTTTCCCTTTTAAAGCAATGTAATAAATAGGATAGATTTTATTTCCTGTTATGTCGAAGATCGGCGAACATCAAGACGACAGCTGAAACAATCGGTTCAAGGCGTGAACCGATCGGTTGACGTTCCAGACGGTCGGTTCAAGGAGTGAACCGATCGGTTGATGACCGGTTTGAGGAGCGAGACGAGCGGGGGGCGGACATGACGAGATGCACGATGACCAGGCGAACCGATCAGTTGGAGGAGCCAACCAATCGGCTGGTGGCACCCAGACGACCGGCTGGAGAGTACAGATCATTCATGAGATGAGTTGATCAACTCGGAAGGCAAAGGCACATAGTTCATCTTGTAAAGGTTGCATGTGATGTAGACCTAGATGACCGTGATTCCTCTTGGCTCGAGGAATCACATTAGGATGGCCATAATCATCGCTTTTATCGTCCTGTGCATGTTTTCTGTGGGATATAGCATGTATATGATACATACTATGTATTGTGGTGATTGGATATGTATATGTATATAAAAACCAAATCCCTCATTAAAATATTAAGTTTTAGATGTCTTACAAATGCGACACACGTGAAAAGCTTGTTCGACCAAGTGTGGGCACACCCTAGCGTGGTGCACCGTCTACCTCGTGGAAGCGTGAAGGATGAATGTGTGGGTCTGCCCTAGCAGGGTGCATATTCATCGTGTTTGCTTTGGGTCGGACTTAACAAGGTGATCTAGATGGGATCTAGTACCTTGAGGCATGGAGATGATCATTGCAAGGAGTTGTATATGACATCTTATCAAGAGTTGCATATGATGCAATTGGCAAAAATTGCCTACCTGAGAGATCTATGTTGTGGGTGACAACCCTAGCTGGTCCGTGGCTTAGAGGATTTCAGGATCTTGCCCACTAGAAGGTTGTACGCTGCAATCTTCCGAATTGATGGTGAGGGCTATCAATTTGAAGTAAAATAGTGGGAGCGATAATTAATTAAAGGCCTAATTTTATCGTCAACTTTTCAAATCAATCAAACAAGTCAAAAGAGTTTTGGACTAAAATTACATATATTTCCTTTTGTTAAAATAAATGGTTAATCAACAAATCACTTTATTTGCGATCGGTCTTTGAGACCAACAAATTAAATGGGAATAATTCCACAAATGGTTAGGATGATGATGAGAAGTGTTCTCAATCAAAGAGCGAAAGCTCTAAGTCCTAGTTATACCAGAACCAGATGAACTTGATCCCACCACATCAATGGCTGAAAGTATGCTTATGGAAGCATACTGAGGATGACATTGATGAGGAGTGCTTGATGTTGTGTTCTCTGAACTATGAGTTGCAGAGACAACATGAGACATATGATGTCTCCAAGATACTGTCCTAGTATGTCATGACAGAAGGAGATCCAGTAAGGTATTCACACACTCAATGTGATTGGGTATGTGGAAAACCTGACTAAGAAGGATTCCCTCTGAGCCAAGAGTTGGCTATTGGTATGATACTGCAAGTGTTGCAAAATCATACAGTTCATGATAAACTACAACATGAACGACTTTGACAAGCGTTGACAAAGTTGTTGGACATGTTGAGGATAGTAGAGGCAAAGATAAAGAAAGACAAACCATAATCTTTGATGTGATCAAAGAAAAGGTAATTCTTAAGGGCAAGGACAAGGGCAAAGCTAAGAAGTGTTCTGATGCTAGCCAGAAATCCAAACCGTCTTCAGCCTCAAGGCACATGGGGAAAGGGTGTATGAGGGATTGCCCTCTATATCTGGAAGAACAAAAGAAGAAGAAGAAGGGGATGGAGATCTCCATCTAAGGTATCATGAAATGAACCGCTTCTTTATCCGAGGTATATGATACCAAGATATGGATGTCATATATGATATGCAATATCCGCAAAGAAGTGACGACCTTTGTGAAAGGACCAAGAAAGAAGTACCCATCATTGGAGAAAGTGTTGCTGCCATAGATAGGAGTATCTTTCAGTTTATTTCAGCCTAAAAGGGCACGAAATAGAGTTGAGAACTGCTATTTCATATATTGCCAATAGATAGAAACACTTTATTATTGCATATTGTAAGACAATGATGGCAATTAATAAAGTTGATGTTTCGATCTTAAAGATATGATCTTTGTGGCAATGCCTTGCTTATCTTGTGGTATTTGATATGCATAAGATAAAATGATACCTAAAAGTTATAGATAACTCAAACAATGAAATTAGCATTAATCATGAGAAATTCATTTCTAGTTTCCATATGATGGATAAATCTAGACTCTTTTGGTTAGAGAACCAGTAAGAGACATGAATATCTTAGACATGATTAATCAATCTTCACTAATGTAGTGAGAGAATGATTATCCTATTAGGTATAATACATGTGATGTATTTACATACCAATTGGAACAAATGCTAATACTTCAAATGGTGTTTAGAGAAATACCAATATGAACATCTTGAAGTGTTCAAGATTGTCATAGATGAAGTACAAATTTGGTAAAGTATTAATTCTTGATGAGATCAATGAATGAAATACTTGGACCAAATGTTTGAGATCCTTATGAGTGATTATGATAGTGTATCATAGTGAACTCATGATTAAGGCATGGTGATGTCTAAATCAAGAAGGAATCATACTCTAAGGAGTTAGAGAATGATTATCGAATAACTGAATTCTTCTTAATAAAAGAATACCCCACACTAATAAAGGAAATTAAGAATCACAAGGGTTGTGAGTTCTCATATCCTTAACAGATACACCTCAATTATCTATGTGATGAGTTGTTCATGTGATGAGTCAACTATCTAGATGAATATGAGGAACCGAATTTTGAGTTATGATTTATGATCATTACATCCTAAATGATTTCCATATGAACCATAAGGTATGACCTTGATGGTAGCACTCATTGGATGAAATCCATAAGTGCAAATGAGTCTTAAGTGTTAAGACACATGGATAACATTTTGAGAAGGATGATGCTTGTTGATTGCAACTTAATGACTGAGACATTTGGCATATGGATACTAAAACCACATTCCTATGAGGAATAAAACAAGGATGTGTACGTGACACAACTTATAAGGTTTATGAATCCACTAATGCAAATGAAGTCTATAAGTTACAATGGACTAATCAATGTGATTGATTGAGTACAAGCAACTCAGAGTTGGATCTTTACTTTGATGATATAGTCAAAGGGTTTGACTGACATGTCAAAGAAGGGATCTGTGATTTAGTGGGAGCGTATTCACATTTCACATGTTGATGTGAAATGGAATTATTCTAGAATGGAAATCCAAAAGTGGAAATTATCTTTAAGGAAGATAGAGATGTTTCCTATATGATGGGAATAGAGATCTATAGAGATAGTTCTCGAAAAATCTCTTGACCTGGAAAGAGAGAGCATACATTGGCAATCTGTACTGAAGGGTTTAGTATGCACAGATTAAGTGGGAGAAAACTTGTCCATGTTATATGGATATTAGTATCCCAAGGCCAAGTGTCCAAATCTTATGAGGAATGGGAACACTAAGAATAGATATGGATCTATCATGTATGTAATCATCCCATTGTCTTGCATGTATGACATCGCAAGAATAAAATGCATTCATCATTTTGTATGTATGACATGACAATATGATGTGCTCATCCTGATAACTCATATGTGGGACATGACGAGTGGATGTCTGTCTACTTCCAGTAAGGGTTACTGGAATACCATGAGAACTTGATAAGTACTTGTGAAGTACTAGTTCCATGGAGATAAGGAAGAGTTTGATGTAAAGAGTTACATTGATGCGAACTTCCGAAAGGACAAAAAATTAATCGCAAAATATACATAGGATGTATAAAAGTGAAAGTTGGTTGATAATTGGAAATGTTCCAATAAAACTATTTAAAAGGAAATGCCGAGTATCTATGTGTTAGAGAACAACAGTAGATACTATATGGATCTAGAAGTTCATGAGATGAACTTATAGATATTCCACTCATTGATGACAAGTCTGGAATCCTTGATCATGAAATGTGGCTAAAGGTTAGCAATGGAATACTAGATCGCATATTACGGCAACTCCATCTCATACGTGTGACGTACAGTGAAGAGATGTGAGACATGCAATTTGTACAGACTTTGGCAAGGTGTTGCCATTACTCACTATGTTGGCACTAGAGCACAGTAACATGTGGGACATGTTTTCAATATCACTATGAATATGATTTAAGAGTGATTGGCTCGCAGTGCAAGTGGGAGTCTGTTGGTATGTATGCCCTGAGAGCCAATCATGGGATGATTGGTGGGATACATTAAGATTGATTTGATAAACATCAAAGGCGAGCTTCCAATTCTTTCTGGTTCACTCATATGAGATAGTGATAGAACAGATTGAATGTCTAGAGAATGACAGTACTCAATGACGTATGCCTTCAGGTTCATGACCTGAACGATGAGATCATACAGATGCTAAGAGTTTGTACATTCTTGATATGTCCCTAGTCGGATGTCATTGTGGAAGGTAGATAGACAGCAATGACACACAAGACTAGATTGTGGTGTTGGTTGATGACAGAATCTCATTAGTCATGATATAGAGATATCAAACCAAACACATAGGTACTTGTTAGAGAACAAGGTACCGGACAGACCCACCGTGAGTTTGACACCTGGAACCATGAGATGGTAGTCACAGTCAGTACTCACAGTGATGGTGGTGAGTGTGATTCTTAGACCTGAAATCACTGCACTTAACACATGTCGTTGGGCACACTTTGACATCGTCAAACGCAGTCCTGAAACATGGGTTGTTATAAAGGTGATGATTGGGTGGCTTTGACACATGGGGCTTTTGAGGGGTGAGTGATAGATATGGGATTTGTCCCTCCTAAGGGAGGTTGATATCCAAGGCCACTTGATGAGTAGGATTGAGATAGGCGTGCGCACGCATGTGTGAATCAGTATGTGATATTGATGTCATACATATCTCCTTCAATCTACTCTGAGATCAAGAAAGTGAATGAACGTTGACAGGATGACTGTTCCATGCCTTGAGTTCATTCGGGATATCAGTGACAAAGGAATTATACATTCGCTGTAACACCATTCACGGATTGTAGGATGAAAGTTGTTCTCCAACTTTCTACTTTCACTTGGGTAGCACTGATGTGTGACTAGGCACCGCTCTTTGCTTCTGAAGTCATAAGTGTTATGGACTTTCACTGCCAACGTGAAATGGACCTACAGGGTCACACACATAGGATTTAACCTGGAAGAGGAGTTTTGTCCAAAAAGCAATGTTTAGATTGATTACTAAACCCTGTCCCATGACTCTCCTACTTTAGTCCCGCATTGCCCGGGATGGAGAACCCTGTCCCATGACTCTCCTATATATATAGGGGTATTGGGGGCTTCTCATAGCACAACTCAGTGCAACCAGTTGCTCTGCAAGTTGTCGTTCTCTCTGGTTTTGGTAACCGTGAGAGAGCCCGAGCAAGTGCTTCCCGCAAAAGGGAGGTGCAGCAAGGGAAGGACAACTGCAGTTGCAACAGGAGGCAGGAGAGCGTGTTGGAGACTAGTACGTCAACAGGAGGGTGAAACTCCTTCCACTTCCTTGTGGGACAAGGAGTGTGGAGTTCCAGGTGGTCCGTGTGGACTACTATAGAGGCGGGAGGACACTGCCGCTCAGGAGGACAACTGTCATCCGATAGTCCGGTAGGAGGAGGAGTCATCAGTCCCGGTGCGACCAAGAGCTGCACAGACGCCGTCCAAGACCGGAGTTGAAGACCGCGCATTGCGCGAGGTATTGTCGCCGAGCAAGCCTCGGGAAAAGGTATGATTCCACAAACCATCCTTTCCTATTATATAGACGTTGACGCATTTCCTCGGTTTGGGTTGGGGGAGAAATTTTTGTTTCCGCTGCCTTCTCTGTCTCCCCTAAAACCCAGCAGATTTAACCTGGAAGAGGAGTTTTGTCCACAAACAATGTTTAGATTTATTACTAAAGGAGTTTAGTAGTTCAATTAAACACTCAATTGATTGATAGCTCAAAATCATAGTGTTCAAGGTGTTGGACAGATTGATTAGAGTATCAGATTGATTGAAATCGCAATTGACTTATTCTGCACATTCTGCACTCCCAATTGATCGGCTCATGTGATGAACCGATCGGCTGAGCTTGGTGAACCGGTCGGCTCAAGTGTTGAGTCAATCATCTCATAGTCAGGGTGAAACGATTGCTTCAAGAGTTGAAATGATCGATTCAACTGGTGCAACCGAGCAAGTTGGGAAAGTAGGATTGGTGGGAATTTTCCTTTCATTTCACTTGCCCAATTTGATTGGGAAATAGGATTGGTATTTGATACCAATTAGAAACAAAAGAAGGAAAGTCAATCGGGAACTGGTCAGGACCACGAACCGACCGGTTTAGTAGTGAACCGATCAGATGATGGGTCCCAACCGATCGGTTGAGGTGTCAACCGACCGGCTCAGGTCCCCAACCGACCATTTCAGTTGTGAAACGATCGGTTCAGGTTGCGAGTTGGTTGTTTTTTTGTGGAAAATCTCGAACCCTTCTACTCTTGCTTTTAGTCCCATATTGCCTGGGATGGAGAACCCTGTCCCATGACCCTCCTATATATATAGGGGTATTGGGGGCTTCTCAAAGTACAACTCAGTGCAAACCAGTTGCTCTACAAAGTTGTTGTTCTCTCTGGTTTTGGTAACTGAGAGAGCCCGAGCAAGTGCTACCCGATAAGGGAGGCACAACAAGGGAAAGACAACTGCAGTTGCGACTGGTGGCAGGAGAGTGTGTTGGCGACTAGTACGCTGACAAGAGGGTGCGACTCCTTCCAATTCCTTGTGGGATAAGGAGATTAGAGTTCCAGGTGGTCCGTGTGGACTACTTCAGAGGCGGGAGGTTTCTGCCGCTCAGGAGGACAAATGTCAATCCCAACAGTCCCGGTGAGACCAGGAGTCATCAGTCCCGGTGCGACCAGGAGCTGCACAAACACCATCCAAGACCGAAGGTGAAGACCGCACAAGGCGCGAGGTATTGTCGCCGAGCAAGCCTCGGGACAAGGTATGATTCCACAAACCATCCTTTCCTATTGTATTGATGTTGACGCGTTTCCTTGTTCTGGGTTTGGGGAGGAGAATTTTTTTTTGTTTCCGCTGCCTTCTCTGCCTCCCCTAAAACCCAACAGTGGTATCAGAGCCAGGTCAACTGCTCTATACTTTAGGGATTATCGATATGATCGATTTTGGTTTGTCACCTTTATTTATTGCATACCATGCGAATAAAATTGGCTTTATGCATGTCCAATCCTAAATCCACAAATCCCAATTACATATATGATATGTATTATTAATGCACTCGATACACATTGCCCTTAAAAGAGTTTTTTGTGGTGGATGTATAGTGTGGTTATGGCCAATAAACCCTATATGTGTATGGTTGTATGTGGTTGCTTGCATCTCGGTATGCACACTGATCTTCCTTGTCCTATTCCTGATGTAACTCAAAATAATTCGAGATTTCTTTCCTACCTTTGCTCCCCTTGAATGTAACTCGAGGTTTCTCTTTTATAATGTAAAATAGGATAGAATTTTATTTCCTGTTATGTCAAAGAACGGAGGACATCCTGACGACTGCTGAGACGACCGGTTCAAGGCGTGAACCGATCGGTTGACATTCCAGACGATCAGTTCAAGGAGTGAGCCGATCGGTTGATGACCGGTTCGAGGAGCGAAACGAGCGGGTGGCGGCCATGATGAGATGCATGATGACCAGGCGAACCGATCGGTTGGAGGAGCCAACCGATTGGCTGGTGGCACCCAAACGACCGGGCCAGAACGAGCAAGTCATTCATGAGATGAGTTGATCTACTCAGAAGGCAAAACACAGAGTTCATCTTGTACAGGTTGCATGTGATGTAGACCTAGATGACCGTGATTCCTCTTGGCTCGAGGAATCACATTAGGATGGCCATAATCATCGCTTTTATCGTTTTGCATGTTTTTAGTGGGATATAACATGTATATGATACGTACTATGTATTGTGGTGATTGGATATGTATATGTATATAAAAACCAAACCCCTCATTAAATATTAAGTTTTAGATGTCTTCCAAATGTGACACACGTGAAAAGCTTGATCGACCAAGTGTGGGCATGCCCTAGCGTGGTGCACCGTCTATCTCGTGGAAGCGTGAAGGATGAATGTGTGGGTCTGCCCTAGCAGGGTGCATATTCATCGTGTTTGCTTGGGGTCGGACTTAACAAGGTGATCTAGATGGGATGTCGTACCTTGAGGCATGGAAATGCTCATGGCAAGGAGTTTCATATGACATCTTATCAAGAGTTGCATATGATGCAATTGGCAAGAGCTGCCTACCTGAGAGATCTATGTTGTGGGTGACAACCCTAGCTGGTCCATGACTTAGAGGATTTCAGGATCTTGCCCACTAGAAGGTTCTACGCTGCAATCTTCCGAATTGATGGTGAGGGCTATCAATTTGAAGTAAAATAGTGGGAGCGATAATTAATTAAAGGCCTAATTTTATCGTCAACTTTTCAAATCAATCAAACAAGTCAAAAAGAGTTTTGGACTAAAATTGCATATATTTACTTTTGTTAAAATAAATGGTTAATCAACAAATCACTTTATTTGCGATCAGTCTTTGAGACCAACAAATTAAATGGGAATAATTCCATGACTGGTTAGGATGATGAGAAGTCTTCTCAAAGAGCGAAAGCTCCAAGTCCTAGTTATAGCAAGACCAGATGAACTCAATCCAACCACATCAATGGCTGAAAGTATGCTTATGGAAGCATACCGAGGATGACATTGATGAGGAGTGCTTGATGTTGTGTTCTCTGAACTATGAGTTGCAGAGACAACATGAGACATATGATGTATCCAAGACACTGTCCTAGTATGTCATGACAGAAGGAGATCCAGTAAGGTATTCACACACTCAATGTGATTGGGTATGTGGAAAACCTGACAAACAAGGATTCCTTCTGAGCCAAGAGTTGGCTATTGGTATGATACTGCAAATGTTGCGAGAATCATACAATTCATGATAAGCTACAACATGAACAACTTTGACAAGCGTTGATAGAGTTGTTGGACATGTTGAGGATAGTAGAGGCAAAGATGAAGAAAGGCAAACCATAATCTTTGATGTGATCAAAGAAAAGGTAATTCTTAAGGGCAAGGACAATGGCAAAGCAAAGAAGTGTTCTGATGTTAGCCAGCAATCCAAGCCGTCTTCAGCCTCAAGGCACACGGGGAAAGGGTGTATGAGGGAATTGCCCTCTATATCTGGAAGAACAAAAGAAGATGAAGGAGGGGATGGAGATCTCCACCTAAGGTATCATGAAATGAACTGCTTCTTTATCTGAGGTATATGATACCAAGATATGGATCTATCATATATGATATGCAAGATCCGCAAAGAAGTGATGGCCTTTGTTAAAGGACCAAGAAAGAAGTACCCATCATTGGAGCAAGTGTTGCTGCCATAGATAGGAGTATCTTTCAGTTTATTTCAGCCTAAAGGGCATGAAATAGAGTTGAGAACTGCTATTTCATATATTGCCAATAGATAGAAACACTTATTTTTGCATATTGTATGACAATGATGGCAATTAATAAAGTTGATGTTTCAATCTTAAAGATATGATCTTTGTGGCAATGCCTTGTTTATCTTGTGATACATGGTATGCATAAGATAAATTGATACCTAAAGTTATTGATAACTCAAACAATCAAATTAGCATCAATCATGAGAAATTCATTTCTAGTTTCCATATGATGGATAAATATTAATCTAGACTCTTTTGGTTGGATAACCAGTAAGAGACATGAATCTCTTGAACATGATTAATCAAGCTTCACTAATGGTAGTGGGAGAATGATTATCCAATTAGGTATAATACATGTGATGTATTTACATACCTATTGTAACAAATGCTAATACTTCAAATGGTATTTAGAAACATACCAATATGAATATCTTGAAGTGTTCAAGATTATCATAGATGAAGTGCAAATTTGGTAAAGTATTAATTCTTGATGAGATCAATGAATGAAATACTTGGACCAAATATTTGAGATCCTTATGAGTGATTATGATAGTGTATCATAGTGAACTCATGATTAAGGCATGGTGATGTCTAAATCAAGAAGGAATCATACTCTAAGGAGTTAGAGAATGATTATCAAATAACTAAATTCTTCTTAATAAAAGAATACCCCTCACTAATAAAGGACACTAAGAATCACAAGGAGTTGTGAGTTCTTATGTCCTTGACGGATACACCTCGTTTATCTATGTGATGAGTTGTTCATGTGATGAGTCAACTATCTAGATGAATATGAGGAACCGAATTTTGAGTTATGGTTTATGACCATTACATCCTAAATGACATCCATTTGAACCATAAGGTATGACCTTGATGGTAGCACTCATTGGCTGAAATCCATAAGTGTAAATGAGTCTTAAGTGTTAAGACACATGGATAACATTTTGAGAAGGATGATGCTTGCAACTTGATGACTAAGACATTTGGCATATGGATACTAAAACCGCATTCCTATGAGGAATAAAACAAGGATGTGTACGTGACACAACCTATAAGGTTTATGAATCCACTAATGCAAATGAAGTCTATAAGTTACAATGGACTAATCAATGTGATTGATTGAGTACAAGCAACTCAGAATTAGATCTTTACTTTGATGATATAGTCAAAGGGTTTGACTGATATGTCAAAGATAAAGAAGGGATATGTGATTTAGTGGGAGCGTGTTCACATTCCACATGTTGATGTGAAATGGAAAATGTTCTAGAATGGAAATCCAAAAGTGGAAATTATCTTTAAGGAAGATAGAGATGTTTCCTATGTGATAGGAATAGAGATCTATAGAGATAGTTCTCGAAAACCTCTTGACCTGAAAAAAGAGAGCATACATTGGCAATCTGTACTGAAGGGTTCAGTATACACAGATTCAGTGGGAGAAAACTTGTCCATGTTACATGGAGTTAGTATCCCAAGGCCAAGTGTCCAATTCTTATGAAGAATGGGAACACTAAGAATAGATATGGATCTATCATTTATGTAATCATCCCATTATCTTGCATGTATGGACATGACAAGAATAAAATGCATTCATTATCTTGTATGTAGGACATGACAATATGATGTTCTCATCCTGATAACTCGTATGTGGGACATGATGAGTGGATGTCTGTCTACTTCCAGTAAGGGTTACTGGAAACCATAAGAACTTGATAAGTACTTGAGAAGTACTAGTTCTATGGAGATAAGGAAGAGTTCAATATAAAGAGTTACATTGATGCGAACTTCTGAAAGGACAGAAAATTAATCGCAAAATATATATAGGATATATAAAAGTGAAAGTTTGTTGATAATTGGAAGTGTTCCAATAAAACCATTTAAAAGGGAAATGCCGAGTATCCGTGTGTTGGAGAACATCAGTGGATACTATATGGATCTGGAAGTACATGAGATGAACTTATAGATATTCTGGTCATTGATGACAAGTATGGAATCCTTGATCATGCAATGTGGCTAAAGGTTAGCAAAGGAATACTGGATCTCATATTACGGCAACTCCATCTCATACATGTGACGTACAACGAAGAGATGTGAGACATGCAATTTACACTAACTTTGGCAAGGTGTTGCCATAACTCACTATGTTGGCACAAGAGCACAGTAACATGTGGGACATGTTTGAAGATCACTATGAATATGATTCAAGGGTAATTGGCTCGCAGTGCAAGTGGGAGTCTGTTGGTATGTATGCCCTGAGAGCCAATCATGGGATGATTGGTGGGATACATTAAGATTGATTTGATAAACATCAAAGGCAAGCTTCCAATTCTTTCTGGTTCAGTCATATGAGATAGTGATAGAATAGATTGAATGTCTAGAGAATGACAGTACTCAATGACGTATGCCTTCAGGTTCAGGACCTGGACGATGAGATCATACAGATGCTAAGAGTTTGTACATTCTTGTTATGTCCCTAGTCGGATGTCATTGTAGAAGGTAGATAGACAGCAATGACACACAAGACTAGATTGTGGTGTTGGTTGATGACATAATATCATTAGTCATGATATAACCAAACACATAGGTACTTGTTAGAGAACAAGTGTACCAGACAGACCCACCGTGAGTTTGACACATGGAACCATGACATGGTAGTCACAGTCAGTACTCACAGTGATGGTGGTGAGTGTGATTCTTTGACCTGAAATCACTACACTCAACACATGTTGTTGGGCACACTTTGACATCATCAAACACAGTCTTGAAACATGGGTTGTTATAAAGGTGATGATTGGGTGGCTTTGACACATGGGGCATTTGAGGGGTGAGTGATAGATATGGGATTTGTCCCTCCTGAGGGAGTTTGATATCCAAGGCCACTTGATGAGTAGGATTGAAATAGGCGTGCACACGCATGTGTGAATCAGTATGTGATATTGATGTCATACATATCTCTTCCAATCTACTCTGAGATCAAGAAAGTTAATGAACGTTGACAGGATGACTGTTCCATGCCTCGAGTTCATTCGGGATATCAGTGACAAAGGAATTATACATTCACTGTAACACCATTCATGGATTGTAGGATTGAAAGTTGTTCTCCAACTTTCTACTTTCACTTGGGTAGCACTGATGTGTGACTAGGCACCGCTCTTTGCTTGTGAAGTCATAAGTGTTATGGACTTTCATTGCCAACGTGAAATGGACCTGTAGGGTCACACACATAGGATTTAACCTGGAAGAGGAGTTTTGTCCAAAAACAATGTTTAGATTGATTACTAAAGGAGTTTAGTAGTTCAATTAAACACTCAATTGATTAATAGCTCAAAATCATAGTGTTCAAGGTGTTGGACAGATTGATTAGAGTATCAGATTGATTGAAATCACAATTGACTTATTTTGCACAATCTGCACTCCCAATCGATCGGCTCATGTAATGAACCGATCGGCTGAGCTTGGTGAACCGGTCAGCTCAAGTGTTGAGTCAATCGGCTCATAGTCAGGGTGAAACGATTGCTTCAAGAGTTGAAACGATCGATTCAACTGGTGCAACCGAGCAAGTTGGGAAAGTAGAATTGGTGGGAATTTTCCTTTTGTTTCACTAGCCCAATTTGATTGGGAAATAGGATTGGTATTTGATACCAATTAGAAACAAAAGAAGGAAAGTCAATCAGGAACTGGTCAGGACCACGAACCGACCGGTTCAGTAGTGAACCGATCGGCTCATGGGTCCCAACCGATCGGTTGAGGTGTCAACCGACCGGATCAGGTCCCCAACCGACCGTTTAAGTTGTGAAATGATCGGTTCAGGTTGCGAGTTAGTTGTTTTTGTGTGGAAAATCTCGAACTCTTCTACTCCTACTTTTAGTCCCATATTGCCCGGGATGGAGAACCCTGTCCCATGACCCTCCTATATATACAGGGGTATTGGGGGCTTCTCAAAGTACAACTCAGTGCAAACCCATTGCTCTGCAAAGTTGTCATTCTCTCTGGTTTTGGTAACCGAGAGAGCCCGAGAAAGTGCTACCCGATAAGGGAGGCACAACAAGGGAAAGACAACTGCAGTTGCGACTGGTGGCAGGAGAGTGTGTTGGTGACTAGTACGCTGACAGGAGGGTGCGACTCCTTCCAATTCCTTGTGGGACAAGGAGATTGGAGTTCCAGGTGGTCCGTGTGGACTACTTCAGAGGCAGGAGGTTTCTGCTGCTCAGGAGGACAACTATCAATCCCGACAGTCCCGGTGAGACCAGGAGTCGTCAGTCCCAGTGCGACCAGGAGCTGCACAGACATTGTCCAAGACCGGAGGTGAAGACTGCGCAAGGCGCGAGGTATTGTCGCCGAGCAAGCCTCGGGACAAGGTATGATTCCACAAACCATCCTTTCCTATTGTATAGACGTTGACGCGTTTCCTTGTTCTGGGTTTGGGGAGGAGAATTTTTTTTTGTTTCCGCTGCCTTCTCTACCTCCCCTAAAACCCAACAGATAATGGGATGATTACATACATGATAGATCCATATCTATTCTTAGTGTTCCCATTCTTCATAAGAATTGGACACCTGGCCTTGGGATACTAACTCCATTTAACATGGATAAGTTTTCTCCCATTGAATCTGTATATACTGAACACTTCAGTATAGATTGCCAATGCATGCTTTCTCTTTTAGGTTAAGAAGTTTTTTCTTTTTTCGAGAACTATCTCTATAGATCTCTATTCCTATCACATAGGAAATGTCTCTTTCTTCCTTAAAGATAATTTCCACTTTGGATTTCCATTCTAGAACATTTCCATTTCACATCGACATGTGGAATGTGAATATGCTCCCACTAAATCACATATCCCTTCTTTGTCTTTGACATATCAGTCAAACCCTTTGACTATATTATCAAAGTAAAGATCCAGCTTTGAGTTTCTTGTACTTAATCAATCACATTGATTAGTCCATTGTAGCTTATAGACTTCATTTGCATTAATGGATTCATAGACCTTATAGGTTGTGTCACGTACACATCCTTGTTTTATTCCTCATAGGAATACGGTTTTAGTATCCGTATGTCAAATCTCTTAGTCATTAAGTTACAATTAACAAGCGTCATCCTTCTCAAAATGTCTTCCATGTGTCTTAACGCTTAAGACTCATTAGCACTTATGGATTTTATCCCAATGGGTGCTACCATCAAGGTCATACATTATGGTTCACGTGGAAGTCATTTAGGATGTAATGGTCATAAACCATAACTCAAAATCCAGTTCCTCATATTCATCTAGATAGTTGACTCATCTCATGACCAACTCATCACATAGATAATTGAGGTGTATTTGTCAAGGATATAAGAACTCACAACTCCTTGTGATTCTTAATGTCCTTTATTAGTGTGGGGTATTATTTATTAAATAAGAAATTAATTATTTGATAATCATCCTCCAACTCCTTAGAGTATGACTCCTTTTGATTTAGACATCACCATGCCTTAATCATGAGTTCACTATGATACACTATCATAATCACTCATAAGGATCTTAAACATTCAGTTCAAGTATTTGATTCATTGATCTCATCAAGAATTAACACTTTACCAAATTCATACTTCATCTATGATATTCTTGAACACTTCAAGATATTCATATTGGTATTTCTCTAAACACCATTTGAAGTATCAACATTAGCTCCAGTAGGTATGTAAATACATCACATGTATTATACCTAATAGGATAACCATTCTCCCACTACCATTAGTGAAGATTGATTTATCATGTTCAAGAAATTCATGTCTCTTACTGGTTCTCTAACCAAAAGAGTCTAGACTTATCCATCATATGGAAAATAGAAATGAATTTCTCATAATAATGCTAATTTGATTGTTTGAGTTATCAATAACTTTTAGGTATCATTTTATCTTATGCATAACATGTACCACAAGATAAACAAGGCATTTGCCATAAAGATCATATCTTTGAAATTGAAACATCAACTTTATTAATTGTTATCATTGTCATACAATATGCAAAATAAAGGTGTTTCTATTGGCAAATATGAAATAGCAGTTCATAACTCTATTACATGCCTTTTAGGCTGAAAATAAACTAAAGTACTCTTATCTATGGAGGCAATACTTGCCCCATTTATTGAGTGCTTTACATTTTATATCTTGGTATCATATACCTCAAAATGTTACAAGTTTATTTCATGACACCTTCAGGCGGAGACATCTGTTGCCTCCTTCTTCTTTATTTCTTCCAGACAGAGTGGACAATTCCTTTTCTAATGTCCTGTCTTTTGACAATGGTGGCAATTGCCTCTCTTGGTCACGCCTCCCTTGGCCTTGAGAGCTGAAGACGCCTTGGGTTCCTGGCTAGCATTAGAACCCTTCTTAGCTTTGCCCTTACCCTTGCACTTGGACTTGCCTTTCTTGCTGTTGATCATCATCATAGACTTAGGCTTATCCTTCTTCATTTGTGTCTCAGCTGTCCTCGACATGCCCAAAACTCTATCAATGGATTGTCAAAGTTGTTCATGTTGTAGTTCATTACAAACTGACTGTAGGATTCTGGAAATGATTACAGTATCACGTCAGTAGCCAACTCTTAGCTAAGGGGAAATCCCAGTCTCGTCAGGTTCTCCACATACCTAATCATATTGAGCGTGTGAGGACCAACTGGATCTCCTTATGTCATGACACACTTGAACAGTGCCCTGGAGACATCATATCTCTCTTGTCGTGCTTGATCTTCATACATGTTCTTAAGATGCTGAATCATCTCAATGACACCCATGTTCTCATGTTGTGTCTGCAACTCGTGGTTCATAGAGCACAACATCAAGCACTTTGCATTAATGGCATCATCAGAATGCTTCTTATAAGCATCCCTTTCTGCCTTTGGTGCGGTAGGAGCAGGTTCCTCTGGAATTGGAGTATCCAGGACATATAGCTTTCACTCTTGAGTGAGAACAATTCTCAATGTCCTAAACCAGTCATGGAAGTTAGTCCCATTCAGCTTGTCCTTTTCAAGGACCGATCGTAATGAAAAGTGATTGTTGTTTGTTGTCATTTGTACTATAAAAGGAAAAATATTCAATTTTAGTCCAAAACTCAATTTTGACTTATTTGATTGATTTGAAAGGTTGATGTATAGTTAGGACTTTAATTAATTATCACTCCCACTATTTTGTTCAAATTGATAGCCCTCACCATCAATTCGGAAGATTTCAACATACAACCTTATAGTGGGCAAGATCCTGAAATCCTCTAAGTCATGAACCAGCTAGGGCTGTCACCCACAACTTAGATCTTCTAGGTAGGCAACTTTTTGCCAATTGCATCATATTAAACTCTTGAAAGATGTCATATGCAACTCCTTGCCATGATCACCTCCATGCCTCAAGGTGTTAGATCCTATCTAGGTCACCTGTTAAGTCTGACCCAAAGCCAACACAATGAAATATTCACCCTGCTAGGGCAGACCCACATATTCATCCTTCACGCTTCCACGAGATAGACGGTGCACCACGGTAGGGTGTTCCCACACTTGGCCGATCAAGCTTTTCACGTATGTCACATTTGGAAGGCATCTAAAAATTTAATATTTAATGAGGGATTTAGTTTTTATAGGTACATATATATCCAATCACCACAATATATAGTACGTATCATATACATGCTATATCCCACAGAAAACATGTGAAACGATAAAAGCGATGATTATGGCCATCCTAATGTGATTCCTCGAGCCAAGAGAAATCACGATCATCTAGGTCTACATCACATGCAACCTGTACAAGATGAACTCTGTGCTTTGCCTTTCTGGGTTTGATCAACTCGTCTCCATGATTGATCGGCTCACCATCAGGCCGGTCGGTTGGGTTTCACCAGCCGATCGGTTGGCTCCTCCAACTGATCGGTTCGCCTTGTCATCATGCATCTCCTCATGGCTGCCACCCGCTCATCTCACTCCTTGAACTGGTCGTCTGGAATGCGAACCGATCGGTTCACTCCTTGAACCGATCGTCTCAGTTGTCGTCAGGTTGTCCGCCGTTCTTCGACATAATAGGAAATAAAATATCTATCATATTTTACATTTGAATTGGGAAACCCCGAGTTACATTCGGGGGGGGCAAAGGTAGGAAAGAAATCTCAAGTTATCTCGAGTTACATCAGGAATAGGAGATAGGGAATTAGTGCGCAGATCGAGATGCAAGCAACCACATACAACCAAGCACACACATAGGGTTTATTGGCCATAACCACGCTATACATCCACCACAAAACTCGTTTAAGGGTGACACGTATCCAGTGCATTCATATTACATATCATATATGTATATAGGGATTTTTGGATTTAGGATTGGATATGCATAAAGACAATTTTATTCACATCGTATACTATAAATAAAGGTGACAAACCAAAATCAATCACATCGATAATCCTAAAGTATAGAACTGTTGACGTGGCTCTGATACCACTGTTGGGTTATAGGGGAGACATAGAAGGCAATGGAAACAAAAATTTTCTCCTCCCAAACCTAGAATAAAGGAATCACGTCAACGTCTATACAATAGGAAGGATGGTTTCTAGAGGTGTACCTTGTCCCGAGGCTTGCTCGGCGACTCTTCCTCACAGCTTGTGCGGTCTTCACCTTTAGTCTTGGACGATGTCTGTGCAACTCCTAGTCTCACCGGGACTGTCGGAATTGACAACTATCCTCTGAGCGGTAGAAGTCTCCCGCCTCTGAAGTAGTCCACACGGACCACCTGGAACTTTGATATCCTTGTCCCACAAGGAATCAGAAGGAGTCACACCCTCCTGTTGGCGTACTAGTCACCAACACACTCTCCTGCAACCAGTTGCTTTTCTGCAGTTGTCTTTCCCTTGATGTGCATCCCTTATCAGGTAACCCTTGCTTGGGCTCTCTCTCGGTTACCAAAACCAGAGAGAACGACAACTTTGCAGAGCAACTGATGCACTGGGTTGTTCTTCAGAGAAGCCCCCAATACCCCTATATACATAGGAGGGTCATGGCATAGGGTTCTTTATCTCGGGCAATGCAGGATTATAGCAGGAGTAGAAGGGTTTGAGATTTTCCACAAAACAACCAACTTGTGCCAACTGAACCGATCGTATCAACCCTAAAATGATCGTTTGGTGACCTCAACCGATCGGTTCACACCTGAACTGATCGTTTGGGACACCTGATTTGATCGGTTCATCACATGAGCTGATTGGTTCGTGGTCCTGGTCCAACTCAAATTGACTTTCTAATTTGTCTCCGATTATTCAAATATTAATCCTTGTCCAAATCAAATTTGTACCAGTGAAACAAATTGTATTTGCAAAATCGACTTTCCAAATGATCTTCATTAGTCACATGAGCTGACTGGTTCAACAATTGAGCCGATCAATTCATTGCACATGAGCCGATCGTCTCACCTATTGAGCCGATCGGTTCATCACATGCGCCGATCGGTCGGAGCAGCAAACTTGTGCAAATCAGTCAATCACAGTTTCAATCAATCTGATACTCCAATCAATCAGTCCAACACCTTGAACACTATGATATTGAGATATCAATCGATTGAGTGTTTAATTGAACTACTAAACTCCTTTAGTAATCAATCTAAACATCGTTATGTGGATAAACTCCTCTTCTAGGTTAAATCCTATGTGTGTGACCCTGTAGGTCCATTTCACGTTGGCAGTGAAAGTCCATAACACTTATGACTTCACAAGCAAAGAGTGGTGCCTAGTCGCAGATCAGTGCTACCCAAGTGAAAAAGAAAGTTGGAGAATAACTTTCAATCCTACAATTCGTGAATGGTGTTAGAGCGAATGTATAATTCCTTTGTCACTGATATCCCAAATGAACTCAAAGCATGGAATAGTCATCTTGTCAATGTTCATTCACTTTCTTGATCTCAAAGTAGATTGGAGGAGATATGTATGACATCAATATCACATACTGATTCACACATGCGTGCGCACGCCTATCTCAATCCTACTCATCAAGTGGCCATGGATATAAAACTCCCTCAAGAAGGACAAATCCCATATCTATCACTCACCCCTCAAAAGCCCCATGTGTCAAAGCCACCCAATCATCACCTTTATAACAACCCATGTTTCAGGACTGCGTTTGATGATGTCAAAGTGTACCCAACGACATGTGTTGAGTGTAGTGATTTTAGGTCAAAGAATCGCACTCACCACCATCACTGTGAGAACTGACTGTGACTACCATGTCATGGTTCCATGTGTCAAACTCACGGTGGGTCTGTCCGGTAAACTTGTTCTCTAACAAGTACCTATGTGTTTGGTTTGATATCTCCATATCATGACTAATAAGATTCTATCATCAACCAACACCACAATCTAGTCTTGTGTGTCATTGTAGTCTATCTACCTTCAATAATGAAATCCGACTAGGGACATAATAAGAATGTACAAACTCTTAGCATCCGTATGATCTCATCGTTCAGGTCCTTAACCTGAAAGCATATGTCATTGAGTACTGTCATTCTCTAGACATTCAACCTGTTGTATCACTATCTCATATGACTAAACTAAAAAGAATTGGAAGCTTGCCTTTGATCTTTATCAAATCAATCTTAATGTATCCCACCAATCATCCCATGATTGGCTCTCAGGGCATACATACCAACAATGTTTTGTTTGAGTGATTGAGTTTTCATGTTTTGGTATTTATGTTATAAACATTTGTCTTTAAATAAAGACCATAAGACATTGGGGCACTGCCAGATCAGATCTCATATTTTAAAGTAGAACATTGACTATTATTTATATGAAAATCATATCCATTTTTTTCCATACAAGGTACAAAATAATGTTTCTATTTATGATATGTACATAATAGCAGTTCATTAAATCTATTACATGACTTGTGGGAAGATATAAATTATAGGTTCCAACTGTAACGGCAACAAATCTTGCTCCATTTGTGACGAACAGTTCAACCTCACCCTTTCTTAAAGGCTTAATTCTTTTTAAATCCTACATATTCAAACATATGTGAGATTCACATCCGGTATCTAGTATCCAAGACAAAGAAATAGACAAATTTATCTCAATAACATATATACCTGAAGTGGAGATCTCTATCCCCAGCTTCATCTTCTTGAATCCCTTTAAGTACAAAGGATAAATTCCTCTTGTACTTTTCTTTCTCCTTATCTTGAGTGCTGAAGACTTGGATTTCTGCTTAGCCTCAGAAATATTCTTGGCCTTGCTTTCATCCTTGGATTCCATTATGTTGATCACCAACATGGATTTGTCCTTCTTCATTCGTGCTTTGACATTTACCAACATGCCAAGAAATTCTGACAGCAGTCAGTCATGTTATTCAAGTAATAACACTCAATATAGTGACTATATGATTCAAACAATGATTGTAGAATCATATCCATGGCCAACTCTTGGCTCAAAGAGAAACCTATTGATCTAGATGTTCCACATGTCCAATCATATTGAGCACATGAGTCTCTACTGTATCTCTCTCTATCATCTTGCACTCAAAACACGCCTTTGACATATTGTACCTTTCTTAATTTGCATGATTCTAGTTCACATTCTTAAGATGTGCTACCATCTCAAGAATCCCCATGTCTTCACACTACTCATGCAACTCACAATTCATGAAACATAGCATTAGGGGCTTAATGTCTAAGGCATCATTGGTATGCCTCCAATAAGCATCCACCTCAGCCCTAGGTGCATCAGGACTAGGTTGTTCTGGCACTAGTGTAACATCCCAGGATTTGAGGCCTCGGATAAGTTGACCTTAAAAGGAATGATTGGACTACCCATATCACCAAGGTGCACCTCCTTTTCAGGAAGCCCATCACTAAAGAACTCCATAGTTAAGCGTGCTCAGCTTGGAGTAGTACTAGGATGGGTGACCAGTCAGGAAGTTGATCCTGGCTTGCGCGTCAGTGTGGACAAAGTGCGCAGTTAAGGCTAGTGGTGGTCTGTGGGGCCAGTCGTCATTCTTGAAACTCTACTAGAGCCTTGGGCAGCGGGCCCAGGCTTTACAAATGGTATCAGAGCCAATTCCCCTCTAGTAGGTGGGGCCCACATGGGCATGGCATGTCAGTCTTGAGCCGTGCGGTCCAGGCATGTAGGAAAGGGCTGTCCATGGTTGACGTAGCCACCCTTGCTCTGGTATTCCGTGATCAGGAGCTGGGTGTCCATGGGCCATTGTGGGTCTGCACTAAAATGGAGAAGAGATTATGAGGCCTTATAGTTGAGCCTTGACGAGGACGTCAAGAGTCTAAGTGGGGGAGATTGTAACATCCCAGGATTTGAGGCCTCAGATAAGTTGATCTTAAAAGGAATGATTGGACTACCCATATCACCAAGGTGCACCTCCTTTTCAGGAAGCCCATGACTAAAGAACTTCATAGTTAAGCGTGCTCGGCTTGGAGTTGTTGGCTAAATTGACATTATGATAAATCCCTTTATTTCGATGATGACAAACATTTCATTCTTGTCGATCTAACGAGCTACTTGAGCGTTGCAGGAATAAGGTGGATGACAAAGTACTAGGGAATCTATATGCTTGAATGCTTGTAAATTTCATGAAATGTAATCAGTTGTAAACTTGTACAAGTATATAATGTACAAGTACTTAGACATCATGTAAATCAAGCGTTAGATCTTCCCTAGCCAATCACTACACTTAGATAGGTCATTCCCTTCAACAGTGTCACCTATGCACACTCATACACATACTTAATGCCTTAAAGTGAAACATTGAAATAGGGTCAATCTCGGTCGACAAACTCCTCGACCGAGACACTCTCGGTCGACAAACTTCTCGACCGAGAATGACCCAAGTAGCCGTTAGACACAGCTGAGAAAGTAGTTGGCAGTTGGAGATGAACGTTGCTAACACTTGATCCAGAGAGCCTGTCGGTCGACAAAACTTTGACCGAGTAGGTGTCTCGGTCGACAATTCCTCGACCGAGATGGACTCTGACAGCAACTGCAGAATTAATTAACTAGTCGTTGCTAAAGCAACTAACTTGTACCTAACGGCTAGTTAAGCACTTAGAACCCCCTAGAAAGTGTCTAGAACGTCCTTAAGCACTTGTAGGCCATTCCTATAAATAGGGCATGCCTTAGGACACCAAAACACACCTAAGCTACACTTGTGATACACTTGAGCATACACTTACAATTGGCAATCTGTTTTGAGAAATTGAGCAACACTTGCATTGGCGATTCCTCTACTTGCTCTAATTTCGTGTCCTATAGGCTAGTATCTCCTATCCACTACAATCACACGTGCATATACATTGGTTAGGAGATCTACATGCTTGATATAGGCAAATCAAGCCTTGTGCTTCAAAGGTTAAGTTGTAATTTCCATTTTCCTTCTTGTTCCTTTTATTCTTTGTATTCTCCTTGCTACTCCTAGGGTTGGAGGCTGCGGATTGGAGAAGGTTCTTCTCAGAGGAGAAGGTGGACTTCAAGCTACTTCAAGAAGGCTATTGCAATGGGAAGCTACTTCAAGAAGGATATTGCAACGGGAAGCTACTTCAGGAGGAAGGCTGCTTCAAGGTTGGTGCAATTACTTCTAGGTGAAGGCTGCTTCAAGGTTGGTGCAGTTACTTCAAGGTGAAGGCTGCTTGAAGGGTTTAGGGAAAGAATTGTAATTTTATGTAAAGTCCTTGCGAGGTAATAAAATTAAATTCTTTCCAAATCCCGGTTGGGTAAGCAACCGGGTAGTGGACTGACTACCTTAGTATTTGCTAAGGTAGGAACCACTCTAAATCCTTGTCCCCTTGTCCAATATTCTTGTGGATTGGTTGTTTGAGTTAAATAATTGTTAAAATAATTTAAAAACTCTATTCACCCCCCTCTAGTGTTTTTCAATTGGTATCAGAGCAGGCTTTAAGGAACCCTAACCAGGTCTTGAAGAATGGGTGATGGGTTTCTCAACAACCTAAATCTTGAAGGGACACTTGTTGCTAGGCCTCCAGCGTTTGATGGAACAAACTACACATACTGGAAGAGAAGGATGCAGTTCTACTTCCAAGGCATTAGTTGGGATCTATGGAGAATGGTGTCTACCCCATATGAGCTTCCTCAAATGGAATATGCAGCTTGGGACACCAATACGGTAAAATCAGCTCAAATGAATGCAAAGGCTGTAAGTATTCTTAATTGTTCAATTTCAGTAGGAGAATTTAATAGAATATCAAATTGTGAAACAGCCTATGAAATATGGCATAGACTTTCTATAACTTATGAAGGGACGGTTCAAGTTAAGAATTCAAAAGTTAGTATGCTTAAACAAAAGTTTGAACATTTCCGTATGGATCCAAATGAATCTATTAGTGAAATGTATGCAAAATTCTCTTCTATTGTAAATGGTTTAAATGCTCTAGGTAAAGTTGTTCTTGAGGAAGATCAGGTATCAAAGATTCTTAGATCACTTCCTCCCAAATACAAGCCCAAGGTGACGGCCATTGAAGAAGCAAATGACCTCACCCGACTAAAGATGGAACAACTCATTGGCAACCTAGAAGCTCATGAGGCAACGTTAGAAGAGGAAGAAAGAAGAGAACATGAAACTCAACAAGGGAAAAAGAAGAACATTGCATTCAAAGCATCAACCAAGGACAATCATGACACAAGTGAAGAAGATAGTGAAGAAGAAACTCTCATTGTAAATGGTAAGCAATATAAAAGTTTTAAAACTAATAAAACTCCTAGTGTTTCTTCTTCCAGGTGCTTTGAATGTGGCAAGAAGGGACACATGAAAGGTGATTGTCCAAAAATCAAGAAAGGGAAGAAATCATCTCACAAAAAGAAAGAAAAAGCATATAAAGCTGCATGGGATGATTCAAGTGATGATAGTGATGATGGAAAAGAAGAAGTAGAATGCCTCATTGCTACAACAAATGAAGACGAAGAAGAGGTAAGTCTTTATGATCTACCAAAAGAAGATCTAATTGCTAGTCTTCAAGATACTCATGAGAAATATATTGAGTGCAAGAAGAAACTTAAGAAATCAAATAAAGTAAATGATGATTTAAATGTTAAACTTTTTGCTCTTGTATCTGAAAATGAAAATCTCAAAAAGGAAAATGAAGATTATGATCTTAAGTTAAAATCGGTAGAAGCTAATTGCAATCTTCTTTCCTTAGAAAAGTTAAACTTGCAAACTCAAGTGAATGATCTTCAGAAACAACCTGTTCTATGTTCACATTTAGATTATGATGAGGTTGTCAAAGAAAGAAACTCTCTAGTATCTGATTTAGATCAAGCAAAGAAAGATATAAACAAGAAGATGGATGATATTGCTAAGTTACAAAGAAATGTAAATGAGTTAAGAGGAAATGACATGCTTGAAAATATTCTGAAAATTTCCTCTAGTTATAATGGAAGAAAAGGATTAGGATATGATCCAAGGAGAAATAAACCCAAAAGAGTTAAAGCATCCAAGACTAAGATTATGTTTGTACCTAGGAACACAATTCCTAGAAAGAGAAATGAAGTTGACTCTATTAGTTGTCATTATTGCATGCGTCTTGGACATTATTCATTTTCATGCCCATATAAGAAAAAGAATGATGATTTAGCTTGGATTCCTAAAACTTAGTAGCTTAAAATTAACTAGTTGAGATTTGACCTAAACTGATTCTTGATATACAAACGTCATATCTCAACACAATCGAGCTCTAACTTGCATAATCTTATTTTGCTTGTAATAAATTAACAGTTCTGAAAATATTCCAGAAACTTTGTCGGTCGAGAATCTGTCGACCGAGTGAACTTCGGTCGAGAAATTGTCGACCGAGCATGTCACTGATTTCCAGTCTGCTGTAAAATTGCTGAATTCTTTTTGTAATTGATCAAATTGCTATCTATTTGTGATTAATGACTGTATATATTTTGGAAATCATCCCTGAAAACTTATATGAGATTAATTTGGTTTGATTTAAGTTAAAACTGAAATTAAGCTTAGCTGAATAAAAAGGAAATTTCTATTTTATCATTATTCACATGATTTTTCCTAAAGTATTTTCTGGTCTACCCATATAGAAATCATGTGATTACAATCATGGAATTATCATTTTCATCATGATGATGCTGTGTTAGCACGAATAGATAATGATAATTGTATGCATGGATCCTTGATGATACATAGGCAAGCAAAATAATTCAATGATGATATGTCTCTTAGAAATGCTTGCAACACATAAGATAAAAATTTCTCAATTGACATCTTTAAAAGACTTGAGATATTAATCGTGATTTCATTTTTAAGAGGATGTTTTCATATTGAGTATCACTAAACATGCTTCGAAATTGATATCTAATCAAGTATTTCACATATGAGTGCTTAAATTGGAAATCTGCAATTTTTGCCTCTTGGTTGAAATAAAATTTGACCAAGGGGCTCTATGGTCGAAGTCAAGGTCGACCTAAAATAAGCTTTGACAAAATGCCAAAATGCTTATTTGGACATCATTTCATTGTACTTAATCTTAGTATACTTTTGATAAAGGTCAAAATCTAAATTTAAAATCATTTGTGACCTAAGAAGCTTTAAATAGCTTTAATGATAAGATTAAGGGGGAGCTCATAAAAACAAATTTGATTATTTGATTAAGAAGCTTACAAAAACATTGTAAACATCATTTGGAGCTTAGTATTTTTACTCTTGGTTATGAAGAAATCTTTGAACTTCATAAAAATGATATATCTTGTCCTTAAAGGAACTCTCTAAACAAATCAGGGCTTAACATCCCTTGCATTTGGTTCGAGACATTTTTATGTACTCTAAGATTAAAGGATTCTCATTTCATTTTTAGGGCTTAAACATCCCTTATAAAATGGGTGAGAAATCAATACATACGCCATGAACTTAACAGGATCTCATATCATTTCAAGGCTTAACATCCTTTACAAATGATTTAGAAACAAATTGTGGCTAAATTAGACAAAAATGATATAAAATCCATGTTCCTAATAGAATATCTATCTAAGGGGGAGCATAGTATAAAATTAAGGGGGAGAAGAAATATAAAATATTCAACTTGGTTATCTTTTTGAAATGACAAAGGAGAAGAAAGAATATAAAATCAAAAATATAAATGAGTCAATGAGTTTCATAACATCTTAGCCAGCACTCACTTGCAAAACAAGAATGGCTACAAAAGGTAATCCTCAGGTATGAAACTCACATGATTTATATTTCCTTATTTCATATTTAGGAAATGTTTGTCATCTTCAAAAAGGGGGAGATTGTTGGCTAAATTGACATTATGATAAATCCCTTTGTTTCGATGATGACAAACATTTCATTCTTGTCGATCTAACGAGCTACTTGAGTGTTGCAGGAATAAGGTGGATGACAAAGTACTAGGGAATCTATATGCTTGAATGCTTGTAAATTTCATGAAATGTAATCAGTTGTAAACTTGTACAAACATATAATGTACAAGTACTTAGACATCATGTAAATCAAGCGTTAGATCTTCCCTAGCCAATCACTACACTTAGATAGGTCATTCCCTTCAACAGTGTCACCTATGCACACTCATACACATACTTAATGCCTTAAAGTGAAACATTGAAATAGGGTCAATCTCGGTCGACAAACTCCTCGACCGAGACACTCTCGGTCGACAAACTTCTCGACCGAGAATGACCCAAGTAGCCATTAGACACAGCTGAGAAAGTAGTTGGCAGTTGGAGATGAACGTTGCTAACACTTGATCCAGAGAGCCTGTCGGTCGACAAAACTTCGACCGAGTAGGTGTCTCGGTCGACAATTCCTCGACCGAGATGGACTCTGACAGCAACTGCAGAATTAATTAACTAGTCGTTGCTAAAGCAACTAACTTGTACCTAACGGCTAGTTAAGCACTTAGAACCCCCTAGAAAGTGTCTAGAACGTCCTTAAGCACTTGTAGGCCATTCCTATAAATAGGACATGCCTTAGGACACCAAAACACACCTAAGCTACACTTGTGATACACTTGAGCATACACTTACAATTGGCAATCTGTTTTGAGAAATTGAGCAACACTTACATTGGCGATTCCTCTACTTGCTCTAATTTCGTGTCCTATAGGCTAGTATCTCCTATCCACTACAATCACACATGCATATACATTGGTTAGGAGATCTACACGCTTGATATAGGCAAATCAAGCCTTGTGCTTCAAAGGTTAAGTTGTAATTTCCATTTTCCTTCTTGTTCCTTTTATTCTTTGTATTCTCCTTGCTACTCCTAGGGTTGGAGGCTGCGGATTGGAGAAGGTTCTTCTCGGAGGAGAAGGTGGACTTCAAGCTACTTCAAGAAGGCTATTGCAACGGGAAGCTACTTCAAGAAGGATATTGCAATGGGAAGCTACTTCAGGAGGAAGGCTGCTTCAAGGTTGGTGCAATTACTTCTAGGTGAAGGCTGCTTCAAGGTTGGTGCAATTACTTCAAGGTGAAGGCTGCTTGAAGGGTTTAGGGAAAGAATTGTAATTTTATGTAAAGTCCTTGCGAGGTAATAAAATTAAATTCTTTCCAAATCCCGGTTGGGTAAGCAACCGGGTAGTGGACTGACTACCTTAGTATTTGCTAAGGTAGGAACCACTCTAAATCCTTGTCCCCTTGTCCAATATTCTTGTGGATTGGTTGTTTGAGTTAAATAATTGTTAAAATAATTTAAAAACTCTACTCACCCCCCTCTAGTGTTTTTCAGGAGTAGTACTAGGATGGGTGACCAGTCGGGAAGTTGATCTTGGCTTGCACGTCAGTGTGGACAAAGTGCGCAGTTAAGGCTAGTGGTGGTCTGTGGGGCCAGTCGTCATTCTTGAACCCTTACTAGAGCCTTGGGCAGTGGGCCCGGGCGTTACAACTAGGGTGTTTAGGACATAGAGCTTATGCTCATCATTGAGAACCCTTCTCAAAGTCCAAAACTAGTCATGGAAATTTTTCCCATTAAGTCTGTCCTTAGGACTGATCACAACAATGATTTGTTTGCCATTTGTTTCTATAAAAAAATTACAATTTGTCAAAACACTTTTGATTTGATTTGATAAAATTTGATGATATTTACTTAGGCCTTTAATTAATTATCAATCCCACCATTTTGTTCAAATTGATATCCCTCTCATATCAATTTGAAGGATTGCAATGCACAACCTCCTAGTGAGCCAAGACAAAAAAAAACTGAGTTATTACCTGGCCAACACCAACATCCATAATCAACCATTAAGGTAGGCAACTTTTTCCAATTCCATCTTATGTAATTCTTGGATAGATGGTATGTACAACTCTTTGTCACAGTCATATGCATGTTTCTAAGTACATAATCTCATTAATATCACCTAGTTAAGTCTGACCCAAAAACCACCCTGCTTGGTAGACCCACATAACTATCATCATACTTCAAAGAGATGGACTGTACACCATGCTTGGCGTGCCCACGCTTAGCTGATCAAGCTTTTCATGTGTGTTGATCATGGAAAGCATCTTAGACTTAAGGGGTTTTATATTTAGATAAATATATATACATATCCAATCACCATATACTTATATGTATCACATACATACTATACCCCACAAATGAAAACATGCAATTATAAACACAATTGATGTTTATGGCCATACTTTTGTAATTCCTCAGATCCACAAGGAATTACTACCAATTAAGGTCTACATCATATGCATCAACCTATTGTTGATGAAGATCTGTACTCGAACCAATCCAGGTCAATCAACTTCAACTCTTGAACCAATCAGCTTGCCTACTGGTCGGTCAGTTGGTCTCTCAAATCAGTCATCTGGTCTCTAGTCCAAATGATTTTTGGACACCTCCAGTTGATCAACTGGGCCACCAACTGATCGACAGACTATCGACTTGGCTCCTCTTATCGTGATGCCTCCTCGATCCTCCATTATATCAGTTCATCTACTGAAAATAGGCAGTTTTTCTGGTGCAAAATGTCTTCTTCTTCACCATAACAAGAATTAAAACTATCCTAATACAATTCTACATATTACATGGTAATAGGGAATCCACGAGTTACATCCGAGGGGAGCATAGGAAGGAGAGAATGAAAACTTTTACATATGGAAGAGAAAATAGAGGCTAGATATGCAAGTCGAGATTAAGTAGGAATAAAAACCATCCAACCAAGAATAGAGATCTAGAGTTATTGGCTATAACCATGTTAACATCCACCATCAAAACCAAATTTAGGGAGACGTGTATAAACTATCTATCTATCTATCTATCTATCTATCTATCTATCTATCTATCTATCTATCTATCTATCTATCTATCTATCTATCTATCTATCTATCTATCTATCTATCTATCTATCTATCTATCTATCTATCTATCTATCTATCTATCTATCTATCTATCTATCTATCTATCTATCTCTCTATCTGTCTGTCTGTCTGTCTGTCTGTCTGTCTCTCTGTCTGTCTGTCTGTCTGTCTGTCTGTGTGTCTGTGTGTCTGTCTGTCTGTCTGTCTGTCTGTCTGTCTGTCTGTCTGTCTGTCTGTCTGTCTGTCTATCTATCTATCTATCTATCTATCTATCTATCTATCTATCTATCTATCTATCTATCTATCTATCTATCTATCTATCTATCTATCTATCTATCTATCTATCTATCTATCTATCTATCTATCTATCTATCTATCTATCTATCTATCTATCTATCTATCTATCTATCTATCTATCTATCTATCTATCTATCTATCTATCTATCTATCTATCTATCTATCTATCTATCTATCTATCTATCTATCTATCTATCTATCTATCTATCTATCTATCTATCTATCTATCTATCTATCTATCTATCTATCTATCTATCTATCTATCTATCTATCTATCTATCTATCTATCTATCTATCTATCTATCTATCTATCTATCTATCTATCTATCTATCTATCTATCTATCTATCTATCTATCTATCTATCTATCTATCTATCTATCTATCTATCTATCTATCTATCTATCTATCTATCTATCTATCTATCTATCTATCTATCTATCTATCTATCTATCTATCTATCTATCTATCTATCTATCTATCTATCTATCTATATATCTGTCTATCTATCTGTCTATCTATCTGTCTGTCTGTCTGTCTGTCTCTCTATCTATCTATCTATCTATCTATCTATCTATCTATCTATCTATCTATCTATCTATCTATCTATCTATCTATCTATCTATCTATCTATCTATCTATCTATCTATCTATCTATCTATCTATCTATCTATCTATCTATCTATCTATCTATCTATCTATCTATCTATCTATCTATCTATCTATCTATCTATCTATCTATCTATCTATCTATCTATCTATCTATCTATCTATCTATCTATATATCTATCTATCTATCTATCTATCTATTTATCTATCTATCTATCTATCTATCTATCTATCTATCTATCTATCTATCTATCTATCTATCTATCTATCTATCTATCTATCTATCTATCTATCTATCTATCTATCTATCTATCTATCTATCTATCTATCTATCTATCTATCTATCTATCTATCTATCTATCTATCTATCTATCTATCTATCTATCTATCTATCTATCTATCTATCTATCTATCTATCTATCTATCTATCTATCTATCTATCTATCTATCTATCTATCTATATATCTATCTATCTATCTATCTATCTATCTATCTATCTATCTATCTATCTATCTATCTATCTATCTATCTATCTATCTATCTATCTATCTATCTATCTATCTATCTATCTATCTATCTATCTATCTATCTATCTATCTATCTATCTATCTATCTATCTATCTATCTATCTATCTATCTATCTATCTATCTATCTATCTATCTATCTATCTATCTATCTATCTATCTATCTATCTATCTATCTATCTATCTATCTATCTATCTATCTATCGATCTATTTGTAACATACTGAAACCTAGAACTTAATCTTAATCTAGGATTAAGGAGTTAGAAATATTAGTCTTTGAAGTTTAGACAAACAAGTATAACATGTAGAATATAAATAAATATTACCCAATACCTACAAATTAATCATAAGATCCAGTAAGGGTATATAAATTATATCACATGTGGTAATGATCTGCATGAAAAGACAAGGTGTCCATAATTGAGAATAAGGATATATAATTCCACAAAATACAAAATAAATAAACTTATGTGAGATAATGATAGAGTAGATTCATTCTAGATCATTCCTTTGCCTTGTGGAGCAAGGAACAGAAAAAAGAATGAATAATAATGTTTAAAAAATGTTGATGTGACATTGAATTATTTAATAAGAGAAATAATGGATAATGTGTTAAAATTTGTAAAAGGAAAACTTATTGTATAAGAATAACCTCGTCTTCATTTTCTTTAGATATGCTTGGGCATAATATAAACCATATCTATTTTATTTAGAAAAGAAAAGGTGTTTTTCCTTCAAAATATTAAATAAAATATTTAATGACTCCAAAAGTGGAAAATAATCTTAGATCTATAATCTACACATTAAAATATGCATTTGGGTGAATTTTCACTCAATTCGAAGAAAGTTTGATTAGAAGGTGAAATAAGGAGAGAGAAAGTGTGCAAACCTTCAAAATATAAAATAAATGAGCAAATAAGTTGAACATGTAAAATTAATGGATAATTCATATCCAAGGCACATAATATGACTTGTGGGTGAAGTTTCATCAAATTTGTATAATCTTATAACTATTAATGAAGGAGGAAAGAGAAAATACGATTTTGTTTATTTAACACATCAAAAGTTCTCAAAAGGCAAATCTAATTGCATATTAAGATTCCTCATATCAAAAGTAGGTTGGGTGTCAAATTTAATCCAATTTGGGATTGTTTTCACCCTCAAAAGAAAAAAGAGAACAAGAGAAATAAATGCATCTACACTTTATTCCAATTCAATTTAGGATTTCATTTATTGTCACGAGGCCAATTTTATTTTTATTTTTATGCACGAGCCATGTGGACCATTATATTTTTGATCCAATGGTCCTCATGTTGTCTCTCTCACACACTCGGATGGCTAAAATGTCGCCGTGGTGTGTGCTTTTTCAAATCCACTTTTCTCGGTCATTACTTAGTGAAATCGAGTGATTTCTTCACCAATAGACTCCACAAAGGAATCCACACCAATTGATACCTTAATTGCTTCTTTTGGTTGATAAATTAGGAAATCCCTAATTATTGTGTCCCAAGGTCTTCGGCCGACCTACCCACTATCTGTTTCTCGTAAGTAAATGATGACGTGGCTTTTTCTCTTTTTCCTATTGGCCGATTTTCAAAAGTTGATAACTAATTATTTACTGATCAGAAAAATATAACTAAATAGTCGTTGGATTTAGAAAAATAAGAGCTATCTTATGGTATTGATTTTGTCTCCTAAATCCAATTTTGAAAGTATGTGATTTTAATGGATTAATCTAAATAAGTAATAACTTGTAAAACTCATAACTATATATATATATATATATATATATATATATGTCAGATTAATATAATGAAGTTTTGAGCTCACAAAAATATAATCTAAAACATGGCATGGTTTTGATAACCTAATTCACTAATAATAAAAAGGCATTTTTTAGGAATTTGAATAATCAATGCAATTCTAACCCTAATTTCACATACACGATAATAGGTGCTTTGGAATACTAGATTTGGATCTAGAAGTGATCTTGTGTTGTTAGAATATGTGGAGAGGTATTTTTGCAAACCACATTACTCTTATTGAGAATTGCACCTACATTCTTCTATCTCTTGGTCCTATGGACATTAGCCTACACATTATCTTATTCTTTTGAAACATGCTTCATGTGAAGTATTTTATTTGTCAGTCATCTTAGGATCATGTTGTCTTATTTGACATTCTCTTGGAATATATATTATGCTTTGTTCATGATGGAACTCAATTTGTTGTTATATGCCCACTTTGAGGTGGATGATTATGATGGTCACTTTTGGGGTGATAAATTCTAAAATCTGACTATACTTTTTACTTGCCTCTCTATTAAGCATGTTGTGTGACTCAGTAGACCTAGAGTAATATAACTGCATTGGTGTTTGGGTTATGTGACCTTATTTATTTTTGGGATGGAGATTATGTGCCCCATACTCAGGTTTCAAGTTTATGAGACTTGGCCGCCTTTGTTATTTATGTTGTTCTAGTGCTAAGATTTTTTACTTGATGTACCTCTTTCCTAATATATATTGCTCAATTTCATTTTTAGCATGCACATACTTGCTTTTTGATGACGTTCTCTTTTCCTTTTCTTTTGTGGGGTATGCTTCCAACCCCAGGTGTTGGACTAGGAGAAGGAAATCAAGGAGGACTTGGACCACAACAAGTGTAGCTGACCTTGTGGTTGCTTGAAGTTGTTAGGTGATCCTCAGCTAGTCCTTTATGTAGTTAGTTTTCCTTTATATCACCATGCATGGTGAAAGACTAGTTATGATAAGAACTTTGTAATGGTTATATACATCTTTAATTCCACTGCTACTTTGTGTTATGATACAATCATGTTGAACAAATTGGTTTCATCCCTTTTGAGAAAATTTTTTTGTTGGTGTGTTGTTTGGGATGTTGCATTTTTATTTTAGTAGGGAGTGGTTCCCCTCTGGGATCCCACTCCTTACAACATGGTATCTAAGCCTGTGGTTTTCGGTCATCTAACTATTTCAAACTTGTCTCCCATAGGATGTTTACCTTTTTCCATAGGTTGCTTATACCTAGTATCCATGCCTTGTGCAGGCAAAAACCCTAATGGTGGGAGATAACTTGATTGTTAACAACCAGTATGGTTACGAGACACCCCAGAACCTTAGGTTTGGGATGCCAAGGATGGATCCACCCTTTACCACACCAGTGACTCAAGGTACTCCTCTGACTGGAAGTGGATCATCAGTAGGTCAGGAGACCCCAACCTCTGCTAGTATGAGTGTATTCAGCTCTCCAGAGCAAGAGTTGGACATATTCCGATAACTATTTGCTACAACTATGACAAGGAAGATGAAGGACCTATCTGTGCCTGAAAAGCCTAAGGACTATACCATAATGGAATTCATGAAGATGTAACCACCCTCCTTCAAGGTTGAAGGTGAAATAGAGATGGTCGACAAAGTTGATCATTGGGTATTAGCAATAGAGAGGACCTTTGATGGTATGGCATGTCCTCCCCACCAGAAGGTTAGATTTGTTTCATATATTTTGGATGGACCCACTTGAGTTTGGTGGAACGGGATAGGAAGGACATGTGATATATCTATAATGACCTAGGAACAATTCTTGGTGCTTTTCCGTGGGAAGTACATCTGCACTGCTTCCTTGAAGAAAAAGGAAGCAATGTTCTACAAATTGAAGCAAGGTTATTTATCTATTTCTATGTTTGTGAAAAAGTTTCTATTGTTGGAATGTTATGTAGTAGGTTTGGGTGAGGAGCGTAGGGCTGACTTATTCCTTCAAGGACTCAACTACAACATGAGTCATGCTCTTATCCCACAACTGCCTTTAACCTTTCAGCAGATGGTTCATAAAGCTTTTTATGTGGAGTCTTACCCATGGTTTCAACCTAGGGAGTTTACAAGAAGAGGAATCCCTCAAGAGATGAATAGAGAAGAGACAAGTGTGCTAAGTGTAATAGTTACCATCCTCTAGGGAAGTGCTCTCAAGATAATAATCAAGCAAAGTATCAACCTAATTTCTAAGTGGTGGTCCATCATTGCAATGAATCTAGACATATTCTCCCTAGGTTCTCTCAGCTACATAATGGACCACTACCAGCTCAATAACAAAAATCTCAAGTACCTCCTCAGAATAATGGTAATAATAACTATAGAAGACATGTGGAAAGGTGAGTTGGAAGAGTTTTTAATTTGGATGGTCAAGAAGTCTATGATGATGATCAAGTTGAAGGTAACCCTTAGTCCCATAGTTAGACTTTCAAGTTATGTTTCCTTTTGCTTGGTACCTTATGGATATATGTAAGGACGTTACCTTTGTACTTATAGTTTTGCTTGGCTTTCTAGGATGTAGATTTTTAAGGGGTGGTAGATAGTTGTTTGTTAGTTGTACACATCTAGATTTTGAGGACGAAATCTGTTTAAGGGGTGGTATGCTGTAACATACCAAAACCTAGAACTTAATCTTAATCTAGGATTAAGGAGTTAGAAATGTTAGTCTTTGAGGTTTAGCCAAAGAAGGATATGGGTATGCTCTTTAGTGACCTGAAATATGTTAATGCATGAATAAATCACCCGAACATGTAGAATATAAATAAGTATTACCCAATACCTTCAAATTAATCATAAGATCGAGTAAGGGTATACAAAATATGTCACATGAGGTAATAATGAGCATAAAAGACAAGGTGTCCATAATTGAGAATAGGATATATAATTCCACAAAATATGAAATAAATAAACATATGTGAGATGATGATAGAGTACATTTGTTCTAGACCATTCCTTTGCCTTATGGTGGAAGGAAGAGAAAAAAGAATGAATAATAATAATAATTAAAACATGTTAATGTGATATTGAATTATTAATAATAGAAATAATGAATAATGGGTTAAAATTTATAAAAGGAAAACTTATTGGATAAGAATAACCTCATCTTCATTTTCTTTAGATATGCTTTGGCTTCGAAGCCAAGTTTCACCACTTTAGGATAATAATAACCATATCTATTTTATTTAAAAAAAATGTGTTTTTACTTAAAAGTATTAAATAAAATATATAATGACTCTAAAAGTGGAAAATAATCTTAGATTCGTAATCTAAACATTAAAATATGCATTTGGGTGAACTTTCACTCAATTTGGAGAACATTTGATTAAAAGGTCAAATCAAGAGAGAGAAAGTATGTAGAACCTTCAAAATATTAAATAAATGAACAAATAACCCCAACATGTAAAATTAATGGTAAATTCGTATCCGAGGCACATAATATTACTTGTAGGTGAAGTTTCATCAAATTTGGATAATCTTATAATTATTAATGAAGGAGGAAAGAGAGAATAAGATTTGATTTATTTAACACATCAAAAGTTCTCAAAAGGCAAATCTAATTGTGTATTTATATTCCTCATATCAAAAATAGGTTGGGTGTCAAATTTCATCTAATTTGGGATTTGTTTGCACCCTCAAAAGAAGAAAGAGAAAAAGAGAAATAAATGCATTCACACTTTATTCCAATTTAATTTAGGATTTCATTTATTGTCATGCGGCCAATTTTATTTTTGTTTTTATGTGTGAGCCAAGTGGACCATTATATTTTTTATCAAACAGCCCTCAGGTCATCTCCCTCATGTTGTCGGACTGCTACAGTGCCTCCGTGGTGTTTGTTTTTTCAAATCCACTTTTCTCAGTCGTTACTCAGTGAAATCGAGTGATTTCTTCACCAATAGACTCCGAAAAGAAATCCACACCGATTGATACCTTACTTGCTCCATTTAGTTAAGAAATTAGGAAATCCCCAGTTCTTGTGTCCCAAGGTCTTCGGCCGACCTACCCACTCTCTGTTTCTCGCAAGTAAATGATGACGTGGCTTTTTCTCTTTTCCTATTGGCCGATTTTTAAAAATTGATAGCCAATTATTTGTTGATAAATATTTATAAATAAATAAATAGTTGTTGGGTTTGAAAAAATAAGAGCTATCTTACGGTATTAGTTTTTTTGCCTAAATCCAATGTTGAAAGTATGTGATTTTATTGGATTAATCTAAATAAGTAATAACTTGTAAAACTCATAACTAAATATATATAAGTCAGAAAAATATAATAAGATATGTTTTGAACTTAGAAAAATATAACCTAAAACATGGCATCATTTTGATAACCTAATTCACTAATAATAAAAAGGCAATTTTTAGGGTTTTGAATAATCAATGCAAATCTAACCCTAATTTCACATACATGATAATAGGTTCTTTGGAAACCTAGATTTGGGTCTAGAAGTGATGTTGTACTTGTTAGAATCTATGGAGAGGTATGCTTGCAAACCACATTATTCTTATTGAGAGATGCACCTACTTTCATCCATCTCTTAGTCCTAGGTACATTAGCCTACACATTATCTTGTTCTTTTGAAAAACATGTTTCTTGTGAAGTATTTTATTTATCACTGATCTTGTGATCATGTTGTCTTCTTTGACATTCTCTTGGAATCTTTATTATGCTTTGTTCATGATGGAACTCAATTTGTTGAGGTGGATGATTATGATGGTCACTTTTGTGGTGATAAATTTGTAAAATCTGACTATACCTTTTACTTGCCTCTCTATTAAGCATGTTGTGTGACTCAGTAGCCCTAGAGTAATATAACTGCATTGGTTTTTGGGTTATGTGCCCTTATTTATTTTTGGGATGGAGGTTATGTGCCCCATACCTAGGTTTCAAGTTTATGAGGCTTGGCCTCCTTTGTTATTTATGTTGTTCTAGTGATATGTTTATCTCACCTACATGCAGGTTTTTATGGGTTTTGTGCCCTAAAAGATTATGTGTGCTTTTGTGGCACTGCTTTTATTATTAATTTTATGGCAAGTATTTCCTTTATCATATAATAGTGATTCTTTCCTCTTATGCTTGTTTAGGTAGTTCTTACCTCTTTCATGGGAAGCCGTTGTTCTTGATGTGCCTCTTTCCAAATATATATTGCTCAATTTCATTTTTAGTATGGACATACCAGCTTTTTGCTGACCTTCTCTTTTCCTTTTCTTTTGTGGGGTATGCTTCCAACCCCAGATGTTGGACTAGGAGAAGGAAATCAAGGAGGACTTGGACCACAAAAAGTGTAGCTGACCTCGTGGGAGACTTTGCTTGAAGTTTTTAGGTGATCCTCAGCTAGTCCTTTACGTAGTTAGTTTTCCTTTATATCACCCTGCATGGTGAAAGACTAGTTATGATAAGAAGCTTTGTAATGGTTAGATACATTTTTAATTCTGCTGCTACTTTGTGCTATGATACAATCATGTTGAATAAATTGGTTTCATCCCTTTTGAAAAAAAGTTTTTGTTGGTGTGTTGTTTAGGATGTTGCCGTTTTGTTTTAGTAGGGAGTGGTTCCCCTCTGGGATCCCAATCCTTACAACATGGTATCAGAGCTTGTGCCTATCAGTCATCTAATTATTTCGAACTTGTCTCCCTTAGGATGTTTACCTTTTTCATAGGTTGCTTATACCTAGTATCCTTGCCTTGTGTAGGAAAAAACCCTAATGGTGGGAGATAACTCGACTGTTGACAACCCGTACAGTTACGAGACACCCCAGAAACCTAGGTTTGGGATGCTAAGGATGGATCCACCCATTACCACACCAGTGACTCAAGGTATTCCTCCGACTGGAAGTGGACCATCAGTAGGTCAAGAGATCCCAACCTCTGCTAGTGCGGGTGTAGTCATCTCTCCAGAGCAAGAGTTGGTCATGTTTCGACAATTATTTGCTACAACTATGGCATGGAAGATGAAGGGCCTGTCTATGCCTGTAAAGCCTAAGGAGTATTCCATAATGGAATTCATGAAGATGCAACCACCCTCCTTTAAGGGTGAAGGTGAAATAGAGATGGTCGACAAAGCTGATGATTGGGTATTAGCAATAGAGAGGACCTTTGATGGTATGGTACGCCCTCCACACCAGAAGATTAGATTTGGTTCATATGTTTTGGATGGACCCACTCGAGTTTCATGGATCGGGATAGGAAGGACACGTGATATCTCTACCATGACCTGGGAGCAGCTCTTGGTGCTTTTTTGTGGAAGTACATCTACACTGCTACCCTGAAGAAGAAGGAAGCAGAGTTCTACTACATGAAGCAAGGTTTTTATCTGTTTCTGCATTTGTACAAAAGTTTTTGCTGTTTGAACGTTATGTAGTAGGGTTGGGTGAGGAGCGTAGGGCTGACTTATTCCTTCAAGGACTCAACTACAACGTGGGTCGTGCTCTTATCCGACAACTGCCTTTGACCTTTCAATAGATGGTTGATAAATCTTTAGCTGTGGAGTCTTACCCAGGGTCTCAACCTAGGGAGTTTGACAAGAAGAGAAAGCCCTCCGGAGATGAACATAGAAGAGACAAGTGTGCTAAGTGCAATGGTTACCATCCTCTTGGGAAGTGCTCTCAAGATAAGAATCAAGCAAAGTATCAACCTAATATTTGAGTGGTGTGCCATCACTGCAATGAACCTGGACATATTCGCCCTGGGTGCCCTCAACTACATAATGGACCAGTACCATCTCAACAACAACAACAACCTCAAGTACCTCCTTAGAATAATGGTAACAATAGCGGTAGAAAACATGTGGAAAGGCGATCTCAAAGAGTTTTTGCTTTGGATGGTCAAGAAGTCTATGATGATGATCAAGTTGAAGGTAACCCTTAATCCCACAATTAGACTTTCAAGTTATGTTTCCTTTTGCATGGTGGCTTATGGATTATTGTAAGGAAGTTACCTTTGTACCTATAGTTTTGCTTGTCTTTCTAGGATGTAGCATTTTAAGGGGTGGTAGATAGTTGTTTATTAGTTGTGGACATCTAGATTTTGAGGATGAAATCTCTTTAAGGGGTGGTATGTTGTAACATACTGAAACTTAGAACTTAATCTTAATCTAGGATTAAGGAGTTAGAAACCTTAGTCTTTGAGGTTTAGCCAAACAAGGATAAGGGTATGCTCTTTAGTGACCTTAAATATGTTAATGCATGAATAAATCACCCTAACTTGTAGAATATAAATAATATTACCCAATACCTTCAAATTAATCATAAGAACGAGTAAGGGTATACAAAATATGTCACAAGAAGTAATGATGTGCATAAAAAGACAAGGTGTCCATAATTGGGAATAAGGATATATAATTCCAAAAAATATGAAATAAATAAACTCATGTGAGATAATGTTAGAGTACATTCATTCTAGATCGTTCCTTTGCCTTATGGAGCAAGAAAGAGAGAAAGGAATGAATAATAATGCTTAAAACATGCTAATGTGATATTGAATTATTTAATAAGAGAAATAATAGAAATAATGGATAATGGGTTAAAATTTATAAAAGGAAAACTTATTGGATAAGATTAACCTCATCTTCATTTTCTTTAGATATTCTTTGGCTTGGAGGCCAAGTTTCACCAATTTAGGATAATAATAACCATATCTATTTTATTTAGAAAAGAAAAGGTTTTTCCTTAAAAATATTAAATAAAATATTTAATGACTCCAAAAGTGGAAAGCAATCTTATATTCATAATGTACACATTAAAATATGCCTTTGGGAGAATTTTCACTCAATTTGGAGAAAGTTTGATTAAAAGGTGAAATTAGGAGAAAGAAAGTGTGTAGAAACTTCAAAATTTTAAATAAATGAACAAATAACTCCAACATGTAAAATTGATGGAAAATTCTTATCCAAGGCACATAATATGACTTGTGGGTGAAGTTTCATCAAATTTGGATAATCTTATAACTATTAATGAAGGAGGAAAGAGAAATAAGATGTGATTTGTTTAACACATCAAAAGTTCTCAAAAGGCAAATCTAATTACATATTCGGATTTCTCATATTTAAAATAGACTGTGTCAAATTTCATCCAAATTGGGATTTGTTTGCACCCTTAAAAGAAGAAAGAGAAAAAGAGAAATAAATGCATTCACACTTTATTCCAATTCAATTTAGGATTTCATTTATTGTCACACGGTCGATTTTATTTTCATTTTTATGCATGAGTCATGTGGACCGTCAAATTTGAGATCCAATGGCCCTCAGTACGTCTCTCTCATGCGGTTGGACTGCTACAGTGCCACCGTGGTGTGTGCTTTTTTCAAATCCGCTTTTCTCAGTCGTTACTCAGTGAAATTGAGTGATTTCTTTGCCAATTGACTCCAAAAAGGAATCTACACCGTTTGATACCTTACTTACTTCTTTTGGTTGAGAAATTAGGAAATCCCTAATTCTTGTGTCCCAAGGTCTTCGGACGATCTACCCACTCTCTATTTCTCGCAAGTAAACAATTACGTGGCTTTTTCTCTTTTCCCTATTGACCAATTTTCAAAAATTGATAACTAATCATTTACTGACAAAAAAATAGTCATTGGATTCAGAAAAATAAGAGCTATCTTGCGGTATAAGTTATGTCACCTAAATCTAATGTTGAAAGTATGTGATTTTATTGGATTAATCTAAATAAGTAATAACTTGTAAAACTCATAACTAACTATATATAAGTAAAAAAATATAATAAGACATGTTTTGAACTCAGAAAAATATAACCTAAAACATGGTGTGGTTTATATAACCTAATTCACTAATAATAAAATGACGATTTTTAGGGTTTTGAATAATCAATGCAATTCTAACCCTAATTTCACATACATGATAATAGGTGCTTTGGAAACCTAGATTTGGATCTAGAAGTGATCTTGTACTACTAGAATCCATGGAGAGGTATGTTTGCAAACCACATTATTCTTATTGAGCAATGCACCTAGTTTCTTCTATCTCTTGGTCCTATGGACATTAGCCTACACATTATCTTGTTCTTTTGAAAAACATGCTTAATATGAAGTATTTTATTTGTCATTGATCTTGTGATCATGTTGTCTTCTTTGACAATCTCTTGGAATCTTTATTATGCTTTGTTCATGATGGAACTCAATTTGTTGTTATATTACCACTTTGAGGTGGATGATTATGATGGTCACTTTTATGGTGATAAATTTCTAAAATCCGATCTCTATTAAGCATGTTGTGTGACTTAGTAGCCCTAGAGTAATATAACTGTATTTGTTTTTGGTGTATGTGCCCTTATTTATTTTTGGGATGGAGGTTATGTGCCCCATACCCAGGTTTCAAGTTTGTGAGGCTTGGCTGCCTTTGTTAGTTATGTTGTTCTAGTGCTATGTTTATCTCACCTACATTCAGGTTGTTATTGGTTTTGTTCCCTAAAAGATTATGTGTGCTTTTATGGCACCACTTTTGTTATTGATTTTATGGCAGGTATTTCCTTTATCATATGATAGTGATTCTTTACTCTTATGCCCCTTTGGGTAGTTCTTACCTCTTTCATGGGAAGCCTGTGTTCTTGATGTACCTCTTTCCTAATATATATTGCTCAATTTTATTTTTAGCACACACATATCAGATTTTTGCTGACGTTCTCTTTTCCTTTTCTTTTGTGGGGTATGCTTCCAACCCCAGGTGTTGGACTAGGAGAAGGAAATCAAGGAGGACTTGGACCACAACAAGTGTAGCTGACCTCGTGGGAGACTTTGCTTGAAGTTGTTAGGTGATCCTTAGCTAGTCCTTTATGTAGTTAGTTTTCCTATATATCACCCGGCATGGTAACATACTATTTATGATAAGAAGCTTTGTAATGGTTAGATACGTCTTTATTTCCACTGTTACTTTGTGTTATGATACAATCATGTTGAATAAATTGGTTTCATCCCTTTTGAGAAAAAGTTTTTGTTGGCGTGTTGTTTGCGATGTTGCCTTTTTACTTTAGTATGGAGTGGTTCCCCTCTGGGATCCCACTCCTTACACTATCTATCTATCTATCTATCTATCTATATATATACACATATATATATATATATATATATATATATATATATATATATATATATATATATATATATATATGATCATAAGTGGTATTTAATTGGATATGAACACTAATCATTTGAATATTTACATTGTATGTAATAAATAGATGAATATCAAAATCTGACCATATCGATTAAATCCCAAAGCATAGTAAATTGACATTGCTCTAATACCCCTATTTGGAAATATGGCACCAGATACAACATTGAAAACAAAAATGTTGTTGCCATATTCCCCTTTTACAGTAGATCACGTCAATAACTATGTAATGGGAAGGAGGGTTGCCAGGTTTATACCTGGTGCTGGAACAAGTCCAACGATAATCCCTTGCAACAGTGTGCGACTTTCTTCAAGTTGCACCTGGATAGAAATAATAGCAGCCTCTTGGGTGATCACCAAGGATGTCAGTTGACTTCATCCTCCTAGATGGTAGCCACACGATCCTCACCTCTGTAGTTGTCCACACGAACCACTGGGAACTCCTATCATTCTAGTTAAACATGCAAGGAGTTGCCCCTTCTAGTCATCATGCTAGTGCCGACTTGCCCTCCCAATTGTCTATCCCTTGTTATTCCTCCCTTTGAAAGGTAGAACTTCCTTGGGTTATCATGTTACCACAACTGTGAGAAGACAACAATTATCAAAGCTAATTATTGTGTCTCTAGAAATCCTCGAATACCCCTCTATTTATAGGAGGGCCAGGGTTAGGAGTTCTAATCTGAGTGGGAGTCAAAGAGACAGAATTTTCATGAACTTTCAGAACCTACAAATGATGAACTAGTTAGTTTACAGCTGAACCAATCAATTCACATGTGAGACATTAGTTCAACCCTCGAACCGATTGTTTCACTATGTTTCCCAATCACAATTGTATTGGCAATTAGTATTTGATTAATGCACAACATGACATTAGCATCAATCCTTGATCCAATTGAATTGGTCAACCAAATGGTCGGTTCACAACCTAAACCGATCAATTCACAAATCTAAGCCGATCCATTCACTAGCTGAACTGGTGCATCTCTCATGGATTTGATTGCCAATGATTGTTCAAATTGACTTGGCACTTGAATCGATCAGTTCAACTCTTGAACCAGTCGGTTCACAATCTAGTCAGTCAACTTTCAACCATTGTTATATAAATTGAATACCTATTCTTAGTAATCAAGTTTAAACTACATCCATGACTCCTATTCGAAGTGTATCCTATGTGTGTGACCATATAGGTTCCAAGTTACATTGGAAATGAATGTCAATAACCAACTTATGACATCACAAGCAATGATTGGTATCTAGCTTAACATATTTGCTACACAAGTAACTAGAAAGTTAGAGAACAACTTCAACCTACAATCTATTATTGGTGTTACAGTGATTTTATAGTTCCTTTGTCACTGATATCCAGATTGAACTCAAGGCATGGAATTGTCATCCTCTCCAAGGTTCAATCCATGTTCCTTGAACTAGAGTAGGCTGTCTAAATTATGTGTAAGATCAATATCATATATTGACTCACATGATCATGGCCATGCATTTCTTAGTCTCACTTATCAAGTGTCCAAGATATCATACTCCTATAGGAGGGACAAATGCCATCTACATCACTCACAATCATCCCCATGTGTCACAATGCATCCAAGCCCCACCTTTACGGTAACCCTTATTGAAGGTGACAGTGGATGATGTAAAAGTACATCAAACGACATGTGATGAGTGTAGTGATTTTAGGTCTAAGAACTACAATCATCTCAATTATTAGGAGAGATGATTCTGACTACCATGTGTCACTCTCAAGGTGGGTCTGTCTGATACACTGTTATCTAAAAAGTATCTATGTGTTTGGTTTGATATCACATATCATGACTTATGAGATTTTTTCATCAACCAACACACACACCAGTCTAGAGTGTTATTGTTGTCCATCAACTTCCACATTAACAACCGACTAGGTACATAACAAGAATGCATTTAATCTTGACATCCGCATGACCTCATTGTTCAGGTCCTCATCCCGAAGACATACATCATTGAGTACTATTATTCTTTAGGCATTTATTTTTTACATTATTATCTCATATCTGAATAAAACAAAATAAATTTGAAAATAGCCTTTATGGTTAATCAAATAGTTTATAATATATGACATTAAAATCATCATAAGATTGGCTCTATGGACATACATACCAACAAGTAGAGCTAGAGTCACAAAAAACCTGGGTTTGCCCTAATTTCTACAATTTTTAATCATATTATGAATATGTGGTCTAGTTAATGATTGTTTCCAATTAGATACTTATGTAGTTCAAAGAATAATTTATTCTAGTACATACTACTATGCTAAGTTTATTAGTTCAAGAAGAATACCTTATTGATTCTAGTGATTTAGATTTACGTCTAGTATCAAAAAATATACATAGAAGATTTATGTATGGAGTTAAGCTATGAATGCTATAATATTAGTCTATCAATAAAACTAATGAATCAACTAGAATAAGTTTCCCTAAACATTGTGGAATTCATCAAGAAGGTCTGCACCATGAAGGGGGAAATGTGCCTATTGAGTGACAAATTTAGGAAAAGGTAGTCAGAGCATACCCTAGAGGTATAGCGGATTAAACCCAATAAGGAAAGTATCTTTAATTCAATAAGGTACTCAAAATTGGTTCCCAATGCAATTTAAGTAGTTCATATATTGCTCAATGGCTAATCCCTTATAAACGAATGATGTCAGTAGTTAAGCCAAGTGAGTATCCTCCTAAGTACCCATGTTTAGAGGAGCATTCCAATTTATCTATCCAGTTGTTTAGCCATCGAGGCCAGATGTGGAGAGCTCCATTGCAGAATGAGGAGCTACTTTAGTAAACTTAGAGTCCCATGTCTACTCTAAGTCTTATACAATGAGATTGTGTCTTTCTATGATACTTCCACATGTTGTGGTACACTTCATATGGGTCTAGGGAATAATAAAAGGAGTAAAAAAAATAATGAATGGACTTAGTATATTTATTTATTACGGATATTATCAGAAGTACTGCCATGTTGAATGGTTTCAATTTTAAACTGCAATGCTTATATTCTTCTATATTTAATTACATTAACAAAATACATCTGAATTATCATGGTTTCTTATTAATTTTCTACACACTAAGCCAGTAGCACATACACTCTATAGAAACTTTTTTAAGGAACCAATCCAACTCACCAAGAGGATTCAGAAGTTAGCTATCACCATGAATAGATTAGCTGAGGTCTTGAGAGGAGTAGCTAGTTTAGTTAGATGGTCTCTTATCCTTCCTCTGGTCTCGGTACTGTGAGACTGAGGACTGAAAGTAGTTTAGTAATATATTGTAATTGGTGTACATTAACACAATACTAGTTCGTTTTAGTTGATTATGATGTAAGAGTAAAACTCAATTGTGTAAGTGTGATGCTTATGCTTAAATCAAATGTTAGCTGTTTAATCAATATGATGTTTCAATAGTTACATGTAAGTAAAGAAATGAAAGTTTAAGAGTGAATTTCAACAAGTGACTAAAAGTGGATGGTTAATTTTATCTCTCTTTGTTCGGCTTAAACCATGGTTAATGGATTTGGGTCACTTCAAGTCTTGGTATCAGAGCATATGTTTAGGATGGAGGTGGTAAGTGACCAATATGAATAGGATGTTTTCCTCTTTGAACTGTAATTTTTCAAAATATATGTTTTGTTAAGGATAATCAGATGGTAGGAGGAGGACGTCGACATGGTGAAGAACATACTAAGAGACATTATGGCCACGACCCTCAGATAATGGCTCAAGGTGGAGATGATGGAGGTGAGGCAATGAGGATGTATTACTTCTTTTTGGATACAAAGGAGAAATATAAGATGGATATGAGGTCATCATCTTCTAGCAAGGATTTGATGAGATCCTATGATATGGTGAAGTTGCTTGACGAGACACAATTTTTTTATAGAAAATATAGACCCAATTGTGACAGATGTGTGTCTTTTACAGCTGGCTGGAAGATATTTTCCACCTAATGAAGTTATCATAGGGCAAGTAGATCAACCATGGTATCTATATACTTAAAGGGGATGCTCAATTATGGTGGTGTGGGGCACAAGATAAGAGGAGAAATACAAATATGACATCGAAGGACTTTCTGGATGAGTTTCATCTAAAATATTTCCATCGTACCTTCTTGAGTGGCAAAATCAGTCAGTTGGAGAGCAACAGATAGGGTAGAATGATAGTTAGTATGAAATGTAATTTATAAGGTTGGTTAACTTTTGTCTATATCTTGTACTGGTTAACACAGAGAAATACAAAAGGTTTCAAGAGCGTTTAAGGCAAGAGATTAGACACAACATATCAACTTTGGCTACAACAAATAGAGAAAAATTTGAAGAGTTTGTGGAGGAAACAATATGTATTGAAGAGTCTGTTAATACTAATAAGCATTTTTAGGGTAGAAAAAAATTTGGAGATTTCACTAGAGGAGGAAAAAGTAGTGGTAGATATAGGGGAGGTGGTGCATTCTTTTCCTAGATAGGATGATGTCTTGGTTGTTTTGAAAGGCAAGGATTTGGTTCTAGTGATATTGTATCTTCTCATTGTAGGGAAAGATCTAGCCCTAGTAGACGGAATACAAAACCTAGATGGTTACCTTCACCAAGGGATTCAAGATCATCAATATCATTGATAGGACCGCAGTGATAGGATGCAATTTAATGTGATACTTGTGGCAGGGTAGACTCAGTCGTCCAAAACTGATTTTCAAGTTTGTCAGTAATGTGGACAAATGGGACATTTTAAGAGAGATATTCAAAACTTCATATTACACTAGCACAAAGTTTGCAGCCCTCAATTTCAAAATATGAGTTAGGACCCAATTAGAGAAAAAAGTACTTCGATGACTTAAGGCTCTACAGGGGGAGCACCTAGTGGAAGTAGTGGGCAAGAGGGACACTATTATAGAGGAAGAGCTACAAGATGTTTCTATTCTATGATCAAATCTAAAGGAGTAGTCTTGCCCAGAGTTGTTACATGTGAGTCTCTTCTCTTTAACAACATTTTAGTTATTATTTTATAGATCTTGGTGTGACACATTCCTCTATTCAAAGATCAATAGTTAGTGAATTAAACAATTTAACTCAGGATTTGTCTTATGTATTATTGTTAGGAGTACCATTAGATGAACCAATAGGCTTAACAAAATTATGTTCCAAATGTATTTTGAATTTCAGTGTCCATACCATAGCGGTTAATATAATACCCTTAGATATTACATTTTTTTCCAGATAATTTTAGGTATGGATTGCCTTGAGACATACCATGTCTAATTAGATTGTTAAAAGAAAGAGGCTATCTTCCAGCAAGGTGATTTTTCTTGTATCTTCATTGGAGATAGGAAATTCTTATCCACATGCATGATATCAATTGTTGTAGCTGATAAGATCATGGAAAAGGGTGTAAGACCTTTTAGCACATGTGGTAAATGCAAAGAAAGAGAAAATATTAATTAATATAGAAGATGTTCAAGTAGTACACGAGTTTCTAGATGTTTTTCTAGATGAGTTACTAGGTTTACCTCCTGTGGTGGGTGGGACAAAACCTCTGTAGGAAAGGTAGGTGTAGGCTTGCTTAACCGAGTATATGCTACCCCATTTCCATGTTATGTTGTTTGAGGTATTATTTTCCAAGGAGAATTTTAGATTTTGGATTTCATCTTGACTAAGCTGCATGTGAATGCATCTTTTAAGAGAATTTGATCTGTTACTACTGATAAGGAGGAGAGCTTTGTCAATTTTCATGTTGAGCAATCTGTTTGGGATAGTCCAGGTTGGTCTAAGATTGATGACAGAGTTGTTTTCGAACCAAGGATCGAACTAGAAAGAGATATTTAGGTGAGAGTGTGGGGGAGTGTTAATGATTTGTGTGATTTTTCAGATATTTTTGTTGATGTATTTCCAAAGAGGGGAAGCAAATTTTTTTGGGATAGGATGCCAGGGAGGGGAATGTTGGTAGTATTTGTATTGGATGAGATGTGTCCATATTTTTGGTTTGTTTTGTAATAGACTATTGATGATTTTTGTAATGAGACAGAAGGCGTGAGTTTCAATGTTTATGATGCCCCAACCTCCCTGATCAAGAGGAGCAGATATAGTTTTCCAATTAACAAGATGATAGTGCTTCCCGGATTTATCAGAATTGTGGAAGTTATTCCAAAGAAAGCTTCTCCTGATTTTGTCTAGAATAGTTTTTGTTTTTGAGGGAAGAGGGATGCATCTCAGGAAGTGTGTAGTGATAAGAGTGATGACATTGTTTAGCACTGTGAGTCTTCCAGAAAGATTTAGGAAGTTATTTATCCAATTTGAGAGTTTTGAGTTTATTTTTGAGATAATCGGGGTCCAGATAGCATTTGTTATGTTGTATGGTGTAATAGGGAGACCAAGGTACTTGATTGGAAAATCTTCAATCTTACATCTTAAGAGGTCTCTATAATGCTCCAAAGAAGGTTGATTTATGTGAACCCCAAATATGGAAGATTTATGTAGATTTATTTTGAGGCCAGATATATATGAAAAAATACCGAGGATTCTGAAAATATTCAGAATTGATGAGTCATCCGGGGAGGAGAAGATAATAGTGTCATCAGCAAATTGAATGATATTTTCCTTGCAATCCCCAGGAGAGCTGATAAGACCATTTTGTTTACCCAGTTGAATCATGCGGGAAAGAATAGTTGTGATGATGATGAAAAGATAAGGGGAGAGTGGGTCACCTTGTGTGAGTCCATTTGTGTTGTGGAAATAACCAAAGGGGACACCATTTATGATAGTAGAAAAATGGTTAGTGGAAATGCCAGCATGAATCCAGCTAATCCATTTGTCAGGAAAACCAAAACCCGTGAGTGTTTTCATTAAGCAATTCCAATTGACAAAATCAAAAGCTTTTTCAAAATCTAATTTGATTGCCAGAAGGGGAGTTTTGTTTTTTTGGCCTAGATGTATAGTTTTGTTAACCATCAAAAAGTCATCTTGGATACTTCTATTTTTTAGGAAGGCAGATTGGTTGAGAGGGATGATCTCATCCAAGTGTGGTTTGATCCTGTTTGCTAGTGTTTTTGCAATTATTTTGTATGAGGTGTTTATAAGGCTGATGGGTCGGAAAAGGGATATGTGGTCATGTTGACTCGTCTTTTTTATTAGAGTTATAAAATTTTTATTTATGAATTTGATGATATTTTGAGGGTTTGAACTAGCATGGAAGGAAGTCAGAAAGGCAAAGAAGTCTTTTTCGTAGTGTTCCCAGTTTGCCAGGTAGAATTCAGTGTTGAGTCCATCTGGTCCGGGAGATGTGTTGAGACCTAAGTCAGAAATGGCTGCATCCAATTCTACAAGGGAAAAGGATTTTATAAGATCTTGTGGGTTTTTTATGTTTTTTTGACAAATAGTGGTCCAAGATAAGTCATTTAGGCAGGAGGGGTTGTGGTTGTTATTGAAGATATTTTTGAAATGGTTTGTTATGTGAGTAGAGATGGATAGATTGTGAGAGGTGTGTTTTCCGTTTATTGTTAGATGGGTTATGACATTTTGTCGAAAAATTTTGGTTACAAATTTTATGAAAGAATTTTGTGTTTTTGTCTCCTTCCTTAGCCCAAGAAATTTTGGCCCTTTGTCTCCATATTGTGTCAATACAATTATTTATGTAGTCCAGTTCGGATTTTATGGAGAGTACAAGGGCTGGGTCGGCAGTTGGGTCCTTATCCACAAAAAGGCACTGTTCTTCAAGATTTTTTTGTGATTCAAGTAAATTTTTTGGATTTTGAAGTTTCCATTTTTTGATATGTGCTTTAATGTTTTTGGTGTTATTTAGGATGTGTAATCCTAAGTTTTCTATTTGAGAGTCAGCAAGATTCCAATGTTCTAAACAGGAGCTGGTGAAGTTGTTTATAGAGAGCCAGCTGTTTTCAAATTTGAAATGCCTCTTGCCCCATGAGATAGATTTTGTGTCAAGGATAATAGGGAAGTGATCCAAAATGGTTCTGTGGGAGATATGAACCGATGAGAGAGGGTGTTTGTCTTCCCAAATGTTTGAGAAAATGAAGTGGTCGAGTTTGGCATAAGTCTGGTTTCTAGACCAGGTGAAGGATGCATTTGATGGTTTGATGTCGATTAAAGAATGGTTAGTAAGCATCTTCCTGAAATTTTTATCAGAGGAAGACATAGTTTGAGGGGAAGGGGTGGAGTTGAGTCTATCTGAGATTTGAGTGATCAAGTTTAAATCTCCACCCAAAACCCAGGATGACAAGTAATGTTTTGTAATGAGATGGTTTAGTTCAGCTAAATAGGTGGATTTGTCATGCCCTGGTTCCCCATACACTCCAGAGAAAGACCAGAGATATCCATCGAAAAGATTTTTGAAATCAATGGTAATTGAAAAATTCAGGATGGAGGTGTTTTGTGAAGCTAGACACTGATTGTTGAAACCAACTAAGAGGCCACATTTGAAGCCCTCAGGAGGTAATTGGACCCAGTCAGTGATTCTATTACCCCCTATTGTTTTGAGAGCAAAAGGTGATAGACATGTTTTTGTTTCTTGGATAGTAATCAGGTCGATTTTATATTTGTAGATGTGTGCATGGATGTTTTTGCATCTATTGAGGTTTGCAGCTCCATAGACGTTCTAAGATGAGATAATCATTTTACCGTGAAGTCCAGACAAAGAGAAGGATAAACTTGGGTGAGTACAATCTAAAAAATTTAGAAGGTCAAAGATATAGTCTCAGAGGGAATGACCCTTCTATTTGACCAACCCATAAAGGTTTCTATGTTATCAAGTGTTTTATGTGCTTTTTCTTCATCTTCTAGTTGGATGCCTATTTTGTTTGCAAATGAAGTAAAGCTATTTATGTTCGACCATGAGGATAGATCTTCAATTGAATCGAATTCTTTATTTTTGTCCTTTGATGGGGGAGTAGATGATAAAGAATGAGTAGATGTAAAGTCACTATGTGAACATGAAGAAAAGTTTGGAGAAATACCTGGCTTAGTCCTGTTGACGATGATATTATTTTTTGAAACTTTGTGATTTGGCTTCATGATCTTCTGGAGGTAGCTGGAAGTAGGCCTTTGTTGAGGGCTCTCCTATTCCGAACTCTGCAAAGAATTGTCATCCTTATGCTGAGATGAGTTTTTGGTTTTGTGAGGGGTAACTCTCCTTTGTCGAGGTAGGAGAAGGGAAGGTGGAACCTCTAGGTATGTATGTGTTTTCATGCAGAGAAGGTTCAGATGATCTGGTTCTTTTTTTGCTTGTGTGGAGGTATGGGTTGTCGGAAGGGGTGGAGTTTTTTTGGATCCTAACATGGTTTCGATCTCTCGATGTCCTGGAATGCACGATAGACATTTTTTCTTTATTTAGGCTGAGCCAAGAGGGAGGATGTTTTGAGAGGCCAGAGAAGGCAGTACAATTTTTGGAGGGATGTTTAGCAAATAGTTTGATGTTATAGATGGATTCACCAATTCTAATGTTGATGGCAGGGGGTAATGAGATAACAGCTTTTACAGAAAAGAGACAAAAAGCTTTGATATATTATGAGGGGTGTAAGGTTTCAGGGCTGATATATTGAAGTGTTGCCCCGATAGAATGGGCTATCCCTTTGAAGATCTCAATTTCCCAAAGGTGGGGAGGAAGATTTGTAATGGCGACCCAGTCGGAACCACCTGCGGGCGCTGGGAAAGCACCTAAGTCAGCAGACCATTTTGATAGTCTAGATGTGATGAAACTCGAACCACAGGGGATGGTGAGAACTTGATTGAAAAGGTGGTTTATCTTTGTTCCTTCTGGGACAGTGTAGATGAGTTGGGTAGGAGAGAAATTTTTTGTTTTAAAATGGTTTGACCGGGAATGAGAAGTGCTAAGGCACGCGGGATGTCTAAGACATTGATGGGGTTGTTGTCAAGGTTGTTTTCAATTGATATGAGAATGCTTCTTAGGGTGAGGACCTTTAGAAGGTGCATAGAGTTTGCAGGGAGGTCGAGAGCAATCGCATATTCCAGGTGGTCTGGTGTTTTCATGTTTGGTGCAACAGATGGGTTGTTTGTGAAATGAGATGGATATGGGTTTGAAAGGAGAGGGTTTTTGTGATGTGGTTTGGGAGTTGGGGCTGAATGGTTCTTCAGTTTGAGGTAGGGTTTTGAAATAGGTAGAGTCCTGGGGTTTGAGATATGAGAGCGTGAAGGGGTAGTGTCTGCATGTTCAGGCGGGAGATTTGCGATGCATGCACAGATGTTTTTTGACAGGAAATGATGTGGAGGGGTTTGTTTTATGCGCCTGTGATCTGAAAAGGACTTTTTTGGGACAAAGAAGGTTTTGTGAAAAGGCGAAAATCTATTTGAGAGAGAGTGCATGGAGGAGGAAACTGGGTCTGCATGGGATCTGCTCTGGTTTGGGGGAAGGTGAGCCTTGCAGAAACTTTTTATGTGGCCTTTTTGTTGACATCCAAAGCAATAGAGGCGGGAAAAAATCTAGAAGTCGAGTGGTTGTTTCTGAGGCAAAGAGAACAATGCAGTGCCCGAAAAGGTTTTTTTGGGGGGACCAATGTCCATGTTTGGGCGGTGGGATTTTTTTCAAGGAGTTTGTTTATGAGGAGTGACGATTTTGCTTGACCTAAAACTAGAAAGGCAGCATTTAGGTGATCCAAGTCTTTGGGGATGATATCCTCTACCAGGAAGGGTCGGGGTTTTAGGGTTTTATGAAGGGAAGACAAATGTGGCCGATTTTTATCCTTAACCGAAGGGGAAGGGAAAAGCTTGTACCTTTCTGCAATGGAATTTTGTTGTTTTTGCATTGTGGATGTGACAGCATCGTCTTCCTCCTCAGAACCTGAAGAGACGGAGATGGGCCATGATTTTGAACCCAATGGGGGTTGGTGTTTGTCCCAAATGAAGAGTTGGTCCGCCGAGTTTGATGATGAAGAACTAGCTTGGTCGTGTCTTTTGTAAAGATATGCTAGCTCAGGAGGCGTGTCGTTGATGAAATCACACACCCATGCATGAAAAGTACGATTTTCAATCGGTTTGATGAAAATCGACCACTCTGGTTTGAGTTTCAGCTCAGCAAGCAAGTCACTCCAGCCCTCAGAAATGAGAAGAATGGGGTTTTTTTTCCCCAGGGTTGTTCGGAGGGGAGGGACCAAGTGACCGTCACCTAGAAGGAGCGGTGACCAATGTTGATCATGCAGATTCCCGACGAGATATCAAACTTGTGGTAGATCCAAGCTCGAGGTAAGGGAATACTAGAAGAAAAGGAGGGGTTTGAGAGAGGGATTTCCAAGAAGGAGAATCGGGAGTTCATATCGGCGTGAGTGGCAGGAGAACTAGTGTCTCCGGCAGTCGTCGGGTTTTTTTTCCCTTAATGCACGGCGGAAGGCAGAAGGTTTACCGCATCTAGGCATGCAAGGTGTTTTTATGCATGAGGCAAGGGTGAGCACACCTCCTATTCACATGGTGTTATCAGATCAGATGAAGGATCTTAAATGATATTCTCTAAACCAATAAATGTTCTGATTTGATCTGACATCCGAGAAAAGGTTGGGAAAGAGAACATGAGCCGGCAAAAAGCATGAAGCTTTGAGAATTTTTTTGGTGAGATTTGTGCTTGCAGATAGTCGTTGTAAATTTTTGGTGAGAAGCAAGAGAATAAACCCAGCCTCAAGAGATGTGGTAGGCTTATTCAAGTAAAATCCTGCATGATTCTAAAAAACCTTTGGTGAAGCCCATGAAAGGTCTCGAAGGATGTCATAACCTCAGAATTTATTGCAGAGGGATGAGAAGGAAAGTATAACGCCGCATCAACAGATATTTGAAGGCGAGGAGGAATCGGTACAAAGTGAAACTGGAAAAGAAAACACTTGACAGGGGGTCATAGTAAGGTCAAATCTAGTTGATGCAGAGGCGATTTTTCGCTGTCATACTAGTGAATGCCTTGTGCATGTTGGAGATCACAGAAGCCAGATTATGATGAAGCACCCTGGAGGGGGAAATCTGCTCACAGAGATGGAATTAGGACACCACCGCCAATTGAGTTGAGTGATAGGCAGGGGGCGTAGAGGGGTTTGATGAACCCCTGAAAGAAGCTGTAAGACTCCAGAATGGGGGAAGTCGAACACTGATGGACGCAACGAGGAGGATCGTCACCAGCAATGATCGGAGCAAGGCTAAGCGGAGGAGAGTAGGAGGAAACTCACCAGGAGGAGGCTAATGGCACCGAGCAGGGAGAGACCGAGGAGTTGTTTCTAGAGAGAAGTTGGAGCTTTCTCTCACTTACCTACCGTTGTGGGGGAACAAATTAATGAACTCCTAAATTCATTGGAAGAAGGAAAATTGTACATTATTCAACAATAATAAATTATTCGAGATAGATGAATTGGGCATATACTTCCAGTACCTTGTTCCTCCAGGTGAATGACCTCACAAGGGTCCTTAGGAAATGGAATACACAATGCTTTGATGCCATATTTAAGAGATAAAAGGATCTTGAGGATATCATATATTAGTTTATTATGGTTTTTATCCCACTGACGTGAATGCACATTTATTGGTGGAGACGTAGAAGTATAACAATATCCCAAATTTTCATAACAAATTCAAACATTTAGTATGATTTTTCCTAATGAGGATTAACTAATGAAACTAATGACCTAACCATAGTTGAACATGTAAATAAGTTCACCGAATATGTCAAACATGTCACACCGTACATTAATATGCAATTAAAGACTTAGATATGCATAAAATAATATGATGTGAATGATTATAAATGAATGATTCATATGTAAAATATTGTGACTAATAGATATAGTGTGAAGATAATCGGATGTTTAATATAAGTGAATATAAGTAACATGATTTATATAAGTTCATACTGAACTAATGAAGGTAATTATCTTAATGAGTAAAATACCATAATTCGTGTAAAATAATTGTCATGTAACTTTGTGGAAGTAAGATGATAATAATTAGACTCTAGATTCTGAATATTGATAATTACTGAGAAGTATAATATTTAATATCAAGATAGTTGAGTTAAACCATAATTGTAGTAAAAATCATATAAGATAATTTTAAAAGTTATATATAATTGTAAAATCATATTCCTTGGGTCATAAATAGCCAAGATACCATTTTTCAACTCAATTGGATAGTGTTTGATATCCTAATTTACTTAAGAATAGATAATCTTGAATTACACTACTGTACTTTAGCTTTCATCATTTATTTTTTCTGACATGAACCTAAGTCGCTCTTTGCCTATTCCTAATCTAGATTGGACATGAATCCAAGTCTTTTACCCATTTTCCGCTATCTTCCTCAACCGTTCCTTGTTCCCATACTAGACTCTCCAGTCAGTGCCTCCTCACGTACCCTCACCTCTCTCTTTTGATTAGTGCCATAAAAAACCAGGAGTCCTTTCACCATCCTCACATCTTGGTGAGCTGCCTGATCCCAAACATTGTAGGCTTTTGTGGCCTAGCATCATCATCCATCAAGACTGTCCTTATTTTCCTAAAACTCAGACTCCTTTGACCTCTAAGAGCTCCATGATGCTTGGCCTATATAAGAAACCCTTTGGAATCATTTAGGGGATGAATAAGAGAGAATTCCACCTGCCCAAAACACATCACCAAGCCCAAGCATAAGCCTCATCTCCACCTTGCTCCAAGTATCGTCAGAGGTGTCCATCTTAAGCACTCTGACCTCCGTGACCCTTACTTCAGATTGGACTGGACTCTAGCATTCCAGTCAAGCTCCAAGCATGACATTTTGGCCTCAAATAATGACAATCTCAGTTTCCCTTCCCCCTCACTTTCTACTGTTACAAACTGGGACTGATTTTGGCAAAGGTGATAATGGTTCTTTGTGACAACCAGATGTCACATGAGCAAGATTACTCAAAACTAAAGTGTGATATTAACACTAAACATCCTAATTATTGAAAAACATGGTAAATTAAAAATTGATCTGATATAACCACCTCAAGTGGAAACATAATCATCAAGGTCCACAAACTGTGCCACATGTATCACATGTCATACCATAAAGGTATATACATCATTGTACAATGGTCATCTTGCCACAAACCTGTTATAAAAGATAACATTTTCATATATACAAACCATACATATACAACCATGGCATACTACCAAAAACCTCGTATTGATGTACAACATCTACAAAACATCTCCAAGGACCTAAGAGTACAGGACGACACATGTGACTCTACTACAAAACATTGGCAACATATCTAACCGTCAACATCTATTGGTCTTCTTATTTCTCTTCCTCAACCGCACAATATCTTCCACGTCATGCACAACCACCTAAAAGATGTGGAAACCCACATGGTGAGACCAACATCCCAATAGAGATATAACTCTTCACTAACAACTGTTGTAAACATAGATAGATTATAACATATTAAGCATTATGAGCAGATTCAGCTAAATGAATACTTAAAACTGATAACACAAATCAAGCAGTTTAAGCAGCTAAAACTAATCAACAGAGTATGAAGAACATGTATAAAACATAACAACTAAGCAGTATAAGAAACAAGGCAAATGGTAATCCAAAGTGATTCGTGTTTAACCTAAGCAAATATACTACACGGTTGTATTACATCTTTTATTAATGCCATGTGGAGATGAGGTATACTTGTAACACCCATGACCTGGGTTTTGGGATAACCCTAGAATTTTTGCCTACGTAAGTTTCTTAGAACCTAGTCTTAATATTTTGAAAAGTAATTAAGACTTAAGGAGAATTTAATTCTCAAGTTTGAGATTGTTTGCAAGTTGTTTATTCTTTATATGATAGTTTTGGTGCAAATTATAATTTACCCAAAATGTGGGGTTGATGTACAAATTATCACCGCTAGAGTGTCCCTTCTCTCTCTAAGCATCATCTAGAGGAGAGAGAAAGGAGGGGTGCCTTGTTTGAGTCTTGGTTAAGTAATAACAGTCTTGGTGGGGAAAGAGCCAAAGAGTGTTGAGTGTCTTGAACCCTAGACGAGGTCGTGTTGAGTTATGAAGTATATATGGGAGTGCCTATCGGTTTGGAAGCCATATAGGAGGTCCCATATCGGTTTAGCAACTTTTTGGAAGCATTCATATCAGGCTACATACCTCAAATAGATGTTCCTTGAAAAATTTGTATCGGTTTGCATATAAGCAAGCTCCCAATGGCCTATATATCATCTTTGGATTATCCACATGAGTTTTGCATGTCAATATAATAATGGATGTATGGAGTCACCATGCATGGACATGTGTCACCTAAGTGCATATGGTGGTGACACTTCACATGCACTCTCTCTCTTGAAACTCAACTATATAAGCCTCTCTTTTCACCTACTAGTGAAACCTTTCGACTCTAATATTATCCCTCTCCTGGTGGACGACCATAGAAGCTTGTGGAACAAGAAGGAGTTTGAGCATCAAGCCTAAGGTGAAGCCATGGTCATCTTCAAGCTTGGGTGGACTATGCTTCTCGGGTCATGGTTCCTTTCTTTCTTTTCTCCTTCACCAAAATCCTAACTATGGTATCTTCTTTCATATACAAGTGTTGTGATCAAATATTGAACTTTTTATGAGTCATATTCAACCTTGGGAATGTGAATCTTTGAAGCTTTTAGATCTTGTGGTGATCTTGAGGCGGGTTATATAACTTGAACTCAACTCTATTGTTATTTACCTTCAATTATGCAATACTTGATGATTCCTTTTCAATTTCGACTTTCCTTGGTTGAATAATGATTCTATGAAATTTAATGGATATATGTGGCTGTTGTCCATGAATTAGAGTATTAGTGGACGAAGGGTTGAAGCTTGAAGATGATGGAATCTCCCATGCACAAACTGATATTGGTTTAGGAAACCCTAACCCGATATGGGGTTATGTGAGGGGAACCCGATACACATGAAGTCCTAACTCCTTACCGGTTTGCTACATATGAAGGACAATCGTCCTTACAGTTGTCTAGCCTATTATGTAAGACTAAGGATGGGGTCATGCTGATATCTTGAAAGTTGAGCAAAGATATGAAGTCAATAGGACTAACCCAATATGAGAGGGTTGCAACTTAAATGATTCTCTTTATGGCATAGTGATGATGTTTACTTGATATTGCTTTTACCATAAAATCCTAACCATCATTATGAGAGGGTTGCAATTTAAATGATTCTCTTAATGGCATGGTGATGATATTTACTTGATATTACTTTTACCATAAAATCCTAACCATGCATGTATTATGAGATGATGAGCATATCCAGGTATGAGCTATAATGATTTAGCATGATACATATTAAATAGGCATTGTGAGCCATGTGAAATACTTATACAACAAGTATGATATATATATATATATATATATATATATATATATATATATATATATGAGTCTGATGACCTAGAGATGATTGTTTCCTGGTAAGACGTGACATTGTTCAATGATGAACTGAGGGTTGGATACCCAAAACATGTGATCATGATAATGAAAATGTTGAAGGGATGAGATTGCCAGTAATGTGTTCAAGGGATTGAGATCCCAAGATGGGTGTAACAAGATGTGTTCCAATTAATACAAGATTCCTTGAAAAATGTATTACACATTTCTTTGTAGCATTTATCAATAATTCATGCTTGTAACTTGATTGATGCTAAAAGATGTTGCAATGCACTTAACTTATCAAGTGAAACTAAAAATGTAGTTTGCCCTGGCCATAGATCCATTTAGTGTCAGAACTTACTGGATGGTGAAATGAGTTCTACTCAGAGTGCATATTTTTGAATATGAGAGGGTGTAAGCAGCGTATTTCCTTACTCCCTTTAAACATTAGGATTGGCTTCAGGCCATACCCTAACAAGAGTGCGGTTGTAGGCTGTGACTCAATATACAATCAGGATTGGTTACACACCATACCCTGATAAGAGTGTGGCTACATGCCATGACTCAATAATACAATCAAGATTGACTACGGGTCATACCCTGGTAAGGGAACAACTATAGATTGTATCTCTCTAGCGATGAGCCTATATACCCAGGCTAGTTAATTTGCAGTTTGACTCATAATGTCACTACCAATGATCTTGTACTGACTAAGAAAGGAGCTGTTGTGGAGTCTGGCTCTTCCATGGACCTTATATGGCACTGATGCTACCTAATTTAGGTTGGTTGGAGCATGATAGGTATATCTCATCTTCTTAAGGCATAATATTGATTGTTGAAAGATATAATCTGCCGTATAGAATATTTGCTTAAGGATCGAATACGAAAACATTGGATGAGGTTGCAAATGATTTTGTATGACATGGTTGTTAAATGTTATACATGTTCCTCATATTCCTTCTAATAGTGATTAGATGATCTATTGCTCAATCATAGATATTTGAACTACTTAAATGATGATGTTTCTCTACTCTGCATATAGCAAGTGTTTAAACCTATATTTCAATAAAGGTTTCTTCTGCTCTCTTTCATAAGATTTATTTGTGATAATAATAATGTTGGCGGAGAGTTTTATCTCCCACTGGGACTTTTGTCTCACCTCGTGGGTTCCACAACTATTTAGGTGGACGTGCATGAGGTAGCAGAGATCATGTAAGTTGAGACATCACAACAGTAGGAAGAAGACTTGAAATTTGAGGTGGTGTGCTGTCAGTTGTGTCTGGTTGTAGATAGAAGTCATATGTGTCATCCATATACTCTCAGGTCCTTGAGGGGATAATCTCACTATGGTTTTATGATCGATATGAGATTTTGACTACTATGTTGTTGTTGTTTATAATTTACTCATGTACATATTTTGGTAATGGCAAACTTGTGTCAGATGGAATAGGAATGCACCATGTTGTATATATATGACAAGCTTTGGGCCTTCATGTAAAGAGTTTTCTGGCAGTGGATCTTTATGGAAAATGGTTTTAATTTTTAGTTTTTTTTGGTAATCCTCCGCTAATGGTTATTTCCACGTGGCTTTGGATAATCTCATTGTCTGTGTGATAGTGATCATCACAATACCAATCTTACTCCAACTTACCACTGCTAAGTCGAAATCAGTGCCATACAAGATCTAGCAGAGCCAGACTCCTATGATCTCCCACATCCTCAGTCAATACGAGTCTGCCACAGTGTCATATAGAGTCAAAGTGTAAATCAACCTAGTCCACCTTGGTATATAGGCATGACACTAGAAAACTGAGATATGAATGCAATCGTTCTCCTACCCAGGTATGATCGGAACCATCCCTATAAACATATCACCTGAGATACAACCTCAATTTTTCTCCCGCTAAGGCATGACAGCAACCATCCTTAAAAACATGCTATTGTGGATGCAAGGATGTATCGTCAACTTGCACCCCTTCATATTCAACAATATCTGCTCTGAGTTTCCCTTAGGAATTACTCGTTTCACCATTCGACAAGTACTGATGCTGAAGATGGATCTATGGCTCAGGGCAACCTACATGATTAAGGTTCCACTTGATTAATTATTGCCAATTGGGTATCTTTTAGTGCATCAATCAAGTTACAATGTACAAGCCATAGACAAATTCTACAAAGATAGGGGTAGATTACAACGTCAGAAGATACAAAACGTATTAATCATAAAGTTGATCACACCATCACATGATACTATCTCACTGCCTTATACCAGGCCATCATCATTATCATATCATCATGGGACAACCATCCCTCATCACATCACTAAAGGATATCACCTCACATTAGGCATAAAGCCTCTGTCAGGTCATAAGACCCAATCACATAGTTCCTACACATCATCATTATCTCACCATGCCTCATAAAAGCTCATAATCATCACTCCGTGTCACATCAAAGATACCATAGCAACCACAATCTATGATGTTCATTCAACCTATAATATTAAGGTTACACAAATAAGAGAGAGAATACATCATTACATGTCACTTCAAGAAAGATAAGCATTACATAATGTACTCATAATTAGGCTTAGGATTTCTTATAGATAGCCAATTAGGGTTTCCATAACAACAATCAACATTAAACCCTAGGTCACCACATGCAAAGGTTCGACCTTCTTCTTCTTCAAGCTCAAGCACCTCCACTTGCACCACCAAGCTCAAGGGCCGAACTCAAGCAAGAAGAGAGAATGAATAAAGATAAAAGGGTTACTTGCATGTGAAAGAAGGGGTATAAGTACCCAAGGGTAGGAGAGAGGTGAGAGATATGAGGTGTCAAGATACTAGAGCCACTCATGACATTTGTCCCTCACACACCTTGGCCATGCAAGCACTCAAGGTATGCATGCAAGAAAGGTCATTAAAACCTAGGTAGTGTAGCGAACACTTAGGTCATCACCACTCAAACGGTCAAAGCAAAACCATGTTCAACATGGTAGAGATCACTACCCATGTCAACCAAAGCAACTGGTTGCTATAACATCAGCACAAGCAAAACCTAGCAACCAAGATCACGAGAAAAGCACATGGGTTGCTACAAACTAAACCAAGAGAAGCACTTCAGTCAAAACACTCTCAAAGACACAAATCACATTGAGCTCTACTAAAAAAGGATCATCAACGTGGTCGACACCACCATCAACTCTTGCATCCATGCAAACCATGCAAACCCTAGCATCAACACACATGATGCCACCTCATCAACCAAGGTCCAACAAGGTGCCCCTATGCATCATTCTCTCTCTCATGATAATAAAACATAGGAGGCACAAACAACATGTGACAAATCGCTAGATAAATCCTCAACATAGGTAAATTGCAACTTGGTCCAAAAGAAGCACACATAAAGCATAAGTAGCTGAAACATCATGCAAATAGGACCAAACTGAAAATAGAAAATGTGTTACATGTTATTAAGGCATCTCAAGAGATTAGATTAAGGTTTAAGCATCTTATTATGTAAAGCAAGCAAGATCAAGCACTAAGCTATGTTAGGGGTCTTACATTTTTCTTCCTTTGTCTTTTCCCCAACATACAAACTTGATCGAGAGGCTTTGTGCAGGTTTTCTTGAACCCTGCCTCACTTCCTAGGACCTTCCTCCATGCAGTCATGGCAGAAGGTATCCTGGATGCTCCAACCACCACAAGGCCCACAATGAGGTTCTACATGTTTATAACAAACACGTATTAGTCTGGCCTTTTAGTTGATCCTTGTTGCCACTTGATCTTAGTATGGGTGCCTGGAATCAAGCTTCAGAAAATCTTTGATTCATCACACTAGAGGGGGAAATCTTTCCCACAACTCGTTTCCTATTTTTCCCTTGTGGATTTAACTTTATGTATCATGCATTCATGGGTATATCTAGGTTTTTAATGCGTCCTTTTATCTTTGTCGCGCATGCTGGTTAAGTGGGATTCTTTGCCAGTTGGCAATGCACAATTGGGAAAACTTAGTTCTAGGCCATAATACTATATATATATTGATTTATCATTTTTATGAGCTTTCTGATTGATCAATTATTCAAAGATTCACATATCAAAAAAATGAATTGAAATATGCTTTGGAAAGGATTTTTCATGAGGAACTCAAATCTCTAAGTTTTAGACTTTATTTCCCTTGGAAGAAACTCTAGTTTGCTAAAAAGTCGGTATTAGGGTTTAAATAATGAATAAAATAAAATTTATGTGAAATATGTTATGAACATGGTAATTAGGGTTCATCAAACCCAAGAATGTGAGTAGGGTTTCATTAACTGAAGAGGAATAACTAGGATCTTCTCTAAGAAAGATGTAAGTGGTCCATGCACTTTAAGAAATAGTTTAGATTGCTTGTATGTATGTACATTGCACATAAAATGTTAAGAGATGTATTATCTTTTGTTTCTTACAAAGAAAAAAGTCTATGGATCTATAATGAATTAATGTCATATTTATTTTCAATAGTTATTATATCACCTCTCATGTACATTAAGAGTAAAATGAAGAATAAAATGTAACAACAAGTTAAGGGTTTTCAAGAGAAAGAGAATGATAAAGGAAATCTTGTATAAGATCCTCACTAAGAGGCTCTTCAGTGCAAATTAACAAGATTCTTATATAGCTCGAGATAAAATATATGATGTATTTGTAATTGTGTCTTTTATTTAAGATTTAATGATTAAATTTTATTTCTAGTTTACATGTACTATTTAAGATATGATATGTTCAATTCCACTTACAAACTGTATGATGCATGGATGGGGGCATGATGCCTACTGGTAAGGAGCAAGCATAGAGGAATTGAGCTATATAGTGTGTAAGGACTAGCTCAAAGATCTTTAGAAGAAAGGACCTAATGGGGTGCCAACTATACCTAGTTTAGATTTCTTTCATTGTTTATGAGAACGATATCATGTTTGAGTGTGATACATGTTTTGTAACATACCAAAATTTGGGTACTAAATCTGTTTTGAGCTACAAGTCATCATTTTTTTAACTTGAACCAATTCCTTCATTCCAAGACTCAGTTGTTTATTGTGATCAACTTTTTTGTTATTTCATACTAATTTCTTAATAGTTGAATTTTTTTACTTCACAATAAGTTCAATACTTATTACTTGAGTAAAATTAGAAACATGTCCTTCAATTTAGCTTCAAGAATTATTATGATGTCAATTTAAATCATCAATATTGAGACATCTTGGTTTAACCTCACATTCATGGAGTACTTTCAATTTTCCTATTAATGGCTTGAAATCAAGGGAATATACCAATTATGCTAAAGAGATACATTATTAATTATATTGTGGTAATAACCTGAATAGACAAATCCAGATATGTAATTATACGTGTTTGATATGTTAGAAATTATTTTATGAGAAGTCAAACAAAAGGTCAAATTCTTAGTACCATAGGACATCTAGTTTGGGAGTTATTAACTTCCAAAATAAATGGCAATATTAGGGTTATACAAATATTGATAGGAGTTAATGTATTAAGATTTGACAACTGTGTCTTTGTATTCCTTTGACATCAAAGACACAAAAGTTATGATAAAACCTTCGACCCAATACCACCTCGCCAAGACATATGAACACCTAGGATCTCCTCCTCTAGATGACTAGAGAACCCAAAATCTTAGCATACCCTTCCCAATATAGACACTCCATACACCCTCGACCTAAGACCTACAACACTAGCACTTGGACCTAAAATTGCTTCCTCCTTGTTTGATCTGATGTTGCACCCTCTCAATCTTTCCACCTCCCAAATCGAAAATGACCTACAATGCTATCACCTAGGGAGTCAAGGATCTGCAGATGATAGTTGTGACAATGCCAGTAAAAGTGATAACATGAGATATCCATGTCATTGGTTTTGTGATCCTGATGATTTAGATTGGCATTCAAGAAAATTTGTAGCCCGTCTTGACCTAACACTGCTTGCTCCAACCACCATAAGTAAAAGAATCCAGAACCACCTAAAGTAGTTTGATGATCCCAAACAACCTATCTTCACCAATGCAAAACTCCATCAAATATGTGCACTACAAACATACCTCTCCCGTTCATCTCTATCTAAACCCCAACCACATAGCCTCCCACTTTGTGCCCTTTGGATCATTAGTTGATCACCAAACTGGTTGCCCCACTTTCTTCATCCCTGTCATCAACACCTCCCTGGCCCAACACACCTCTACCACCATCCATGACAACTCAGGTAATCAACTTCAATTTGTAGACTCCTCTACAGGTGCCAAAAGTTTGGCCGCCATCTACGGTGAAGCCTGAGGGAGCCCAACTTCCATCACCCCACCTCTGCCCTTTATACTTATATGTGACTTGATCTATCACTTGTAAGCCAAGCCCATCACATTAAACTATACCTCGCCCATCAACTACTTGTTGCATACATAAGAGATGGCAATATATTGATTCAGACTTGTCGCCTCATGCCCACCAATGGGTGAAATTGCCCCAGCGATCCAAGAGGCAAGCAATCAATTGATCATGAAACCAAGAATATCAAATTGAGCATGAAGAACTGATCCATCAAGGTCAATAGGCACATAAATGTCATGTAGGTGAATAATTAAACCTTTTCTTTAAACTTGTAGGTAAATAATTAAACCTTCTCTCTAATCCAATTTATTAAAAACTTAAATATTACTTAAGATAGCATAGTAATAATCATATAAATAGACAACTCACTGAACCTATAACATGTACATAGATAAACGTACTGGTGAATCTAGGAATACTAGTAAGCAGGGAACCACAAATTCTGTGAGATGATGTCTATATTTCAACCAGAGATTTTACAAAAAATTTGGGTGTTTAAGGATATGATAATAACCATATTACTTGATCGACTTCCCTAGTTCTAACCACATTGGTTCACGCAGTAGGGTATTGGTATTAATAAATAGTAAGTATGTAGTGTTTAATCATAGGAAGTCAACTAGTAAAAATATATGACATAGCAGAAAACTAATGATCGAGACATGTTTATACATATAAAACATGGTTCTTAGGATAATATGTAACAGTTGATCTATTATCTTAATGTGAGTCATGTGAATCTAATACACATGAGTTAACAAATTGCCAAATTGTGACATTATAATTTTAATAGTTATTAGTAAGCGAATTATGTGTAATAAACTTATTCGTAACATGTCATAGTTGATCTAATATCTTAATGCAAATCATGTAAATACTAATACACATGAGTTAACAAATTGCCAAACATTAGAATTTCAATAGTTATATAAATGAATTGTGTATAATAAATGCATTCTTGTTTAGAATTAAAACCCTAGCACACATACATGGTATGGTGTTTCGGTATGCAATACAGATCTAATAACTATAGATCAATATATTTGAATAATTAGGTATATGAGAGAATGAAGACATACAAGCAAAAATACTTCTACGATATAAATATGGGTAACCTAGACATGTTTAGACTAACTTACCTAAAAATGAATCTTATAATGAGAACGGATCTAAAACCCTAGATTCAGAATCTCTTGAGATGCTAGTAACCCGATCTAATGACATGATAATGTTATACTTAATTGTAAGACACTATTATATGTATAACTTAGTTAATACTCTAGAAAAGACTAGAATGGGAAATAGATTAATTAAACTTCTAAATGGAAAGCCCTAGACATATATAACACTAATAAAAATAAATTTGAACAACACATGATTCCAAGTCATATTGTGAAAAATATTTCTCTAAATTTAAAAACCTCTCTCTTGACTGTCCCTAGAATCAATACTGGGAATTTTTCATTTTTGATACGTTGATTCAAAATTATGAAATTTCCAATTTATATTTAGAAAGCTTATTCCCTATTGAAATCATACATAGTAGATAGGTTGGTAAATTTGTTTTAGAAACTCTAGCCTTCCTCATTGAAAGGCCACCAAAACATTCCCTGAAATAGTGGCACAATAAAATGGAAAACCCAAGCCATCTATAACATTAATAAAATGAAATTTGAACATTTTATTCCAAGCCATATCATGACAAATATTTCTCTACATTTTTAGATCTCTCTCTTGGTTGTCCCTAGAGTCAATAATTGGAATTTTTGCATTTTGGATACTTTGATTCAAAGGTACAAAATTTCTATTTTATATCTGAATAGCTTACTCCTTCTTGAAATCATACATAGTAAATAGTGTGGATGGCATAAATTTGTTTTAGAAAGTTTAGCATTACTCTTTGAAAGGCCACCAACAATTTCATGGAAATAGTATCACAATGTTTAAATGTCAAAAGAGGGGAGACTAGTGCCCCTAGTTTAGTGGAATTATGCTTCCACGCTTCTACATAGAATTAAAGGACATATGGTCCCTCAGTATAATGTGAATCTTAGTTTGTGTGTTGTCGTTCTCTGTAGGAGAGAACACATGGCTTTCCCTGTAGGTAAACAGAGCGACAAAATAGGTAGCAGAAACAAAAATGTTATTGCCACATTCCCTATAAACCAACGGATTGTGTCAACAACTATATAATGGAAATGGTGGTTTTGAGGATATATCTGGTCCTAAAGTAAGTCCATCAACATATTCCTCATCATTGTTGATGCACAACTGTGGTGTAGTTGCTCTTGGACGGTGTTTGTGCAACTCTTGGTCTTTACCATGGACATCAGACTTGATCAACATCTACAACGGCTCATGTGGTCTCGCCACAGACTGTAGGTTGATGTTGTCCTTCAAGTGGAAGACAATGGACTCCCACCTCTAGAGTAGTCCACACAGACCATCGAGAACTCCATGTTGTGCTACCAGATCCAACAGGAAGGAGTTATCCCCTCCTGTCAATGTACTAGTTGCCGATATACTCTCCCACAACTGATCCTCAGTTGTTCTCTCCCTTTCGATCCCTCCCTTTGATAGGTAGGACTTGCTTGAGCTCTCTATTAGTTACCACAACCAGAGAGGACAACAATTGTTAGAGCATTTGATTCTTAATTGTGTGTGTTGGAAAGCCACCAGTACCCTTCTATTTATAGTTGAGGCCAGGGTCAGGGTTCCCTATCAGTGTGGGAGTAGAAGGGTCTAGAATCATTAATGTTCTAGAACCTGTGAACTGTGAGATGGTCATCTCACACAGTGAAATGGTTGTCTCGTAAGTGAGACAGTCGTCTCACACAATTTCCTATTCTGAATCAAATTGGCAATTCGAATCCAATTAATGCAGAACATGACATCAACATTAATCCCTAATGCAATCAAATTTCTCCACTAACTAAGCATCTCACTCACACAAACCAGTCGTCTTGCAACCACAAACTGGTGATCTTTCTCATGCGAGCCAGTCACCTCATGACTACGAACTGATCATCTCGCTCACACGAGACAATATTCTCATGCTCCAATTCTGGCATAACTCAAGCAATTAGTTTCTTATCAACATGACACTCCAAACAGTCAGTCCAACACTTGAACTTGATGTTACGAGTCCAATCAGTTGATCTATTATTTAATTGAATACCTAAACACCTTTAGTCATCAAATTAAACATCATTCATGAATATACTCCTTTAATCCAACTGTATCCTATGCATGTGACCCTATAGGTCCAGAATTACGTTGGTAGTGATTGTCCATAACAAACTTATGACATCACAAGAAAAGAGCAGTGCCTAGTCACACATCAATGCTACCCACGTAATTCAAAAAGTTGGAGAACAACTTCAACCTACAATCTATGATTAGTGTTACAATGACTGTATAGTTCTTTTGTACCTAATATCTGAATTGATCTCAAGGTATGGAATCTTCATCTCCTTAAACTACAACAGACTGTCTGAGATGCGTGTGAGTTCACATATCATACATTGAATAGAATGAGTACGGTTGTACATTTCTCAATGTTGATTATCAAGAGGCCCTGGATATCATACTCTTGTAGGAGGGGAAAATCCCATCTACATCACTCACACTCAGTCACCATGTGTCAAAGATACCCAATCATCACCTTTATGGCAACCCCTATTTTAGGATTACCTTTGATGATGTCAAAGTATGCCCAATGATATGTGATGAGTGTAGTGACTTCAGGTCTAAGAACCACAATCACCATAATCACTATGAGAGATGATTCTGACTACCATTCCAAGGTCTCCATGTACCACTTCTCATGGTGGGTTTATCTGATACACTGCTCTCTAACATGTACCTGTGTGAGTGACTTGATATTATATATCACGACTAATGTGACTCTATCATCAATCAATGCACATTCTAGTCTTATGTATTAATGTTGTCTATTTTTGCTTCCATAGTTATATCTGACTAGGGACATAACAAGAATGTATGTACTCTTAGCATCCGTATGATCTCATTCTTCAAGTCGCATACTTGAAGGCATACATCATCATGTGATATCATTCTTTAGATATTTATTTATGTATGTGTCAACATCTCATGACTGAGATAAACATAATAGACATAATTACCTTTATTATTATCAAAGCAAGTATTTAATGCCACACCACAATCATCATATGATTGGCTGTCTGGGCATACATACCAATAGACTCCCACTTGCACTTAGAGCCAATCACCCAGAAATCTTATTCCAAGTGATCTTAACATGCCCATCATGTTTCTGTTGCGTAAGAGCTTTTATAATGGGTTTAACAATGTTTACTTAAAGTCGGTATTTTACAAATTTTCACATCTTTTTACTGTATGACATCTCGTATGAGATGGAAGTGCCATAGTATGCTATCTGAGATTCCCACCCTATATAGGAGCTTCGTTGTTGTCATAGTATTTCTACTGTGCCATCAATGGCTGGAACCTCCCACAAGTTCACCCATATGAACTTCTTGATCCATACAATATCCTTTGTTGTTCTCATAACATAAAGATACTTGGCTTCTTTTGTAGATATAAACAACTGTCTTTAAATCAGGACCCTTTCCAACTTATAGTTCTCGTTTAAGGTCAAATATAAATTTGGATTGTGATAATTAATTTTTTAGTTTGGAAACTTGCATCAGTGTAACTCTTTACACTCAACTCTCCCTTATTACCATAACTAAGGAACTGGTCCTTTTAGTGCTTCACAAGTACCCAAGGATGTTCTGTATGGTAGTCCAGTGACTCTCACTGGCATCTGACATATACCCTCTCATCATGTCCAACACATATGAGATTGCTAGGTAGGTATATATATTTCCTCTCATCATGTCCAATACATATGAGATGACTGGATATCCTCTCATCATGTCTGATACATATGAGATAACTAGATCTCCTCTCATCATGTCCAGTACATACGAGATAATGGGATAAGTACATAACATTGCATTCAGGATAGATCCAATTGTGAATGCATATGGTATCTATTCCATGTGTTCTTGTTCTTCATAAGGACTGGGATACTAGGCTCCTGATAGACTAACTCCATGGAACATGGACAAGTTCTCTCTCGTTGAGTCCTGCATGCTGAACCCTTCAGTAGCTTGCCAATGTATGTTCTCTTACTTAGTCCAAGAAGCTTTCCAGATCTATCTCTATAGATCTCAATCCCTATCACATAGGATGCTTTGCCTAAACCCTTTATATAGAAGGTACTTTCCTTGCCAAGTTTTAACATATGCATAACTAAGGACATTATTCCCCATCATTACGTGGAATATAGATATGCTCCCACTAAATCTTTTGTAATCACATATTTCATCTTCATTTTGACTCAAGTCAAACTCTTTGACTGTCTTGTCAAATAGAAGATTCCATCTTCGAGATGCTTGCTTCAATCCACAGATTGACCTTTGTAGCTTATAGACTTCATTTGCGTTATTGGATTTATAAAACCTTTAGGTTGTGTCACATATACATCCTCATAATTATTATAATTAAGCAATGCAGTTTTAACATCCATATGCCAAATCTCACAGTCATTCTAAGCTGAAATAGCAACCATGATCCTAATGGATTTAACCATGGTAACTATTAAAAGACTTCATCATGTTCAACACCTTGAACTGATTTGAAACTATTTACATCCAATTTACCTTTCCATGTTGGTCTTCTCACAAAGACTCAAATGCACCCTATGGGTCTTATCCCTTTAGGTGGATCCAACAAGGTCATACCTTATTGGTGTACATGGAGTCCACACTGGATCTCATGGCCTCAAGCCATTTCTCAGATTCTGGTTCCTCAATAATTTGTAGGTTGGTTGTTGACTCATCATCTATGATCAACTTACTGCTTTTTGAGTTATAAGATATCATCATCTTTCAAACTCAAGACGTGTTTTACTAGAACTATGAGTCCTCTATGTAACACAAGGAACTTGAGATTCCACAACAACTTGTGATTCTCCTTGTTCCCACTGTACCTCTTTAGGTTCTATGTTTTCTTATTTGTCTCGAACATTTTGAGTTCTACTTTTGCTCCAGTGATTCCTTTAGAACTAAGTTCCTCTTAAGGAATACATCCATCCTGATTAATAAATAACTTTGTTGTAGGATTGGGATAAGAGTAGTATTTAACAAAATAACATTTATGTGATTTTGTAGACAAAGCCTTCAAGAAACTATTTTTTTATATAATCATTCATCCCTAATCACTATAAAATACTCATCGGGAAAATTCCCATGCCATATCTCATATGGTGTATTTTGAACCATTTTAGACGATACATTGTTTTAGTGTTAAGCATGTGCCCAAAAGAATTAGGAAGATTAGCTAGATTTTATTGATAACCGCATCATGAATTAACAAGGTGTGATTCCTTCTTTCTGATACACTTTCAAGATACACTATTATTGTGTTTCAGGTGGAGTTCATTATGATACACTATCACAATCTCTCTAGAAGGTCCTCAAACTCTTGGTTCAAAGTATTTCTACATCGATCATATCAAATTATCTTAATACTTTTACCAAGTTAGTTACATACTTCATTTATGATCTCCTTGAACACTTTAAGAGATTCATATTTGAATTTCATCAAATACAAACTTCCATATCAACTAATAATATCAGTAAATATAATGAGGTATTAGTAACTACCATATGCATTTATTCTAAAAGGTCTATATACATCAATATGTATGAGCCCTAATAGAATAGTTGCTCTCTCACTACATCTAGTGAAAATGCTTTTGTCATACTGCACAACAAATAAGACTTGCATGTCTCTGTTGGTTCAATAATCAAAAGAGTCTAGATAACCATCATATGGACTCTAGAAATGCATTTCTCATTTATTCACTCTAGATGACAATGTTATAGGTATTCAATGTTTGAGTCATCAAGTCATTCAATATATGTATCATACACATATTTGTCTTTAGAACTATCATATATAGTTTGTGACACTCAGGGCATCACCATAAAAGATCATTCTTTTAAAATGAAATATAATGTTTTTGTCACACAAGACATATGATGTTTTCATTAATGGTAGGTACATAATAGCAATTCACTAATTCTATTATGTGCCCATGAATGACAACTTTTAACTGTAGAGGTAGCAACCTTTTCTCCATATAGTTCTAGCTTACTTCTTCTCAAGTCCCGAAGTATAGATCTCTATCTCCATCTTCTTCATGAGATCCTCTATAAAGAGGATAGTTGTTTCAAATGTCCATATAGGTGAGAATGGTGGCACTTTCTTGCCTTAATCCATTAAGTAAAAAGGACACATTCCTTTTCCACTTACCCTTCCATAAATTGAGTGCAGAAGACTTAGACTTCAGCTTAGACTTAGAGCTCTTCTTGGCCTTGCCTTTGTCCTAGGACTCACTTATGCTGATCACCATCACATATTTGTCTTTGTTCTTCCTTGCTTTGGCATCAACATGCTAAGCATTTGATAAACTAACTATATGATTCATGCAACATTTTGTAGAATCATATCTATGGTCAACTATTGACCTAAGATAAATCCTAGTCACTCCACATGCCCAATCATATTGAGTACATGAGGCTCTACTGGATCTCCATCTGTCAGTGTGCACTCAAATAGCACTTTGGAAACATTATGCCTTTCTTGCTTTACATGATTCTTAAGATGCGTTACCATCTAGAGAATGTACATCTTATCATGTTGTTCATGCAACTCATAGTTCATACAACATAGCATACAGTGCTCAGTGTCTATGGCATCTTTAGCATGCTTCCAATAAGCATCCATTAGCCTTTAGGCGCATTTGGAGTGGGTTCCTCTGGCTGTGGTCTTTTAAAGACATAGAGCTTTCACTCATGATTGAGAACACTTCTCAAAGTCCTAAATTAGATGTGGAAGTTTATACCATTTTGTCCTTCTAAAGGACTGGTCACAATAGTAACATGTTTGTGTTTGACATTTGATTCTACAAAGAAATATTGCAACTTTTCAAAATATTTTTTATTTGGTTTGATTTGATAAAGTTGATGATACTAATTAGGCTTTTAATTAACTTTCGCTCCCACTATTTTTGTTGAAATTGATAGCCCTCATGTACCAATTTGGTATTGCAACGTATAATATTCTAGTGGGCCAAGATCCATGATAATTCAACTATGCCCCGACCAACGTCGTAATACATAGTAATGATCAAGGTAGGCAACTTTTGCCAATCACATCATATGTAATTATTAGATAGATGATATGCGCAACTCCTTGCCATAATAACATGCATGCCTCTGGGATTAGACGCTCTAAGAATCACCAGTTAAGCCTGTTCTAATAGCCAACATGATAGATTTGCACCCTACGAAGGCCAAACCTACATATCTACCATCACACTCCCACAATTTTGATAGCACACCACGTGAGGGTGTAACCTAGGCTTGGTCGATCATGATTTTCATGTGTGTTGCTAATGGAAAGAATCTTAGACTTAATATTTTATTTGAGGGGTTTTGTATTTATAAATACATATACTTTATCCAATCACCACATATATAGTACACATCATATACATGTTGTGACCCACAACAAAAACATGCAATAAATAAAAAGTGATGGTTATGGCCAGCATAATGTAATTCCTTGGAGCCACAAGGAAATACCACAACCTAAGTCTACATCACATGCAACAACATGTAGTTGATGAAGATTCGTTCTTTCCAATCCTGGTTGTCCAGTTCAACCTTTGAACCGATGGGCTCGCCTCCTAGCTTCCGGCCGATCGGTTGGGTTCATCAGGTGATTTTTCTGGCTCATCCTTCTAGTCCTCCTCAGTCCTCTAGTCGATTGGCTTGTCTCCGTGATGGTTGGTTGGCATCGTCAAAACATCTTTCTTCATAATAAGAGAGTAAACTATCCTATTATTACATAATTGTAGAGAAACCTCAAGTTATAATCGAGGGGAGCAAGGGTAGGAAAGAATTAACTTTACATTGGAAAGATAAGATAGAGGCTCAATATGTAGATCGAGATAAAAAGGATTAACCAACCACACAACCATGCATATATAATAGGGGTTATTGGCCATAACCATACTACACATCCACCATCAAGACCTCTTTTAGGATGACATGCACATATTGCATACATATATATATATATATATATATATATATATATATATTAGTTTGGGATTATTGTGGTATTTGATAGGATATATATTAGTTTGGGATTATTGTGGTATTTGATAGGACAAGAAATTATTCGCATTGCATGGAATAATTAAATGACAAAACCAAAATCCAATCATATAAATTATCCAAAAATATTGTAGATTGACGTGACTCTGATACCACTGTAGGAAAATAGGGCGATAGAATAGGCAGCAGAAACAAAAAATTTATTGCCATATTCCCCATAAACTAGCAGATCACATCAACAACTATATAATAGAAAGGACAATTTAGAGGATATACTGGTCCTAGAGAAAGTCCATCGACATATTCTTCATTGTTGTAGATGTGCAACAATCGTTCAGTTTCTCTTGGACGGTGTCTGTGCAGCTCTTAGTCTTCACCACAAACAGTAGACATGAATAATGTCTGCAGTAGCTTCTACGGTCTTGCCACAGACTGTAGGTTGATGTTGTCCTCCAAGCGGCAGATAATGGCCTCCTGACTCTAGAGTAATCTATGCAAACCATCGAGAAATCCTCTTTGCGTTACCAGAGCCAACAGGAAGGAGTTGTCCCCTCCCGTCGACGTACTAGTTGCTGACATGCTCTCCCACAATTGATCCTTAGTTGTTTTCTCCCTTACTATCCCTCCCTTTGATGGGTAGGACTTGCTTGGGATCTTTATTGGTTATCACAACTAGAGAGGACAACAATTGTCAGAGCAACTAATTCTCAATTGTGTGTGTTGGAAAGTCCCCAGTACCCTTCTATTTATAAAACTTGCAAACTACAAGACGGTTTCTCGCACAACGAAACATTCATGTCATGAGTGAGACAGTCATCTTGCATTGTGAGACAACCATCTCATGTAGTTTCCTATTCTGGATCAAATTGGCATATCAATTCCAATTAATGTACAACATGACGTCAACACTAATCTATGATGCAATGGAATTTCCCCATGAACCAGGCATCTTGCTCACGTGAGCCGGTCTTCTCGCAACCACGAACTAATCATCTCACTCATGCAAACTGGTCATCTCATGACCATGAATCAATCGTCTTGCTCACGTGAGATGGTCGTCTTATGACCATCACATGAGATGGTCATCTCACTCACGCGAGATGGTCATCTTGCTCAGATGAGGCAGTCATCTTGCTTACACGAACAGTTGCACGAGACAGTTGTCTCGCTCATGCGAGATAGTTGTCTCATGCCCCAATTCTGGCAGAACTCAGCCAATTCAATTTTTAATCAACTTGACACTCCAAATAATCAATCCTACACTTGAAGTTAATGATTCTAAGTCCAGTCAGTTGATCTATTGTTTAGTTGAATTCCTAAACACCTTTAGTAGTCAAATTAAACATCATTCATGAATATACTTCTTTAACCCAAGTGTATCCTATGCATGTGACCCTACAAGTCCAGAATTATGTTGGCAGTGAATGTTGATAACAAACTTATGACATCAAAAGCAAAGAGCAGTGCCTAGTCACACATCATTGCTACCCAAATAATTCGGAAAGTTGGAGAACAACTTCAACCTAAAATCCATGATTAGTGTTATAGTGATTGTATAGTTCCTTTGTCTATGATATCTGAATTAAACTCAAGGCATGAAATCATCGTTCTCTCAACATTCAATCCATGATCCTTGAACTAGAGAAGACTGCCTGACATGCGTGTGAGTTCACATATCATATATTGAATTACATGAGTATGACCGTACATTTCTCAGTCTTGCTTATCAAGAGGCCCTGGATATCATACTCCTGTAAGTGGGACAATTCCCATCTACATCACTCACACTCAGTCCCCATGTGTCAAAGCTACTCAATCATTACCTTTATGTCAACCCGTATTTCAAGATTACGTTTGATGATGTCAAAGTATACCCAACGACATGTGATGAGTGTAGTGACTTCAAGTCTAAGAACCACAATCACCACTATCACTATGAAAGATGATTATGACTATCATTCCATGGTCTCCATGTATCACTTCTCATGGTGGGTTTGTCGAATACACTGTTATCTAACATGTACCTGTGTAGTGACTTGATATCATATATCATGACTAATGAGACTCAATCATCAGTCAACACACACTCTAGTCTTATGTATTACTCTTGTCTTTTTTTTGCTTCCACAATAATATCTGACTAGGGAAATAACAAGAATGTATGTACTCTTAGCATCCATATGATCTCATTCTTCAAGTCACTTACTTGAAGACATGCGTCATCGAGTAACATCATTCTTTAGACATCTACTTATGTCTCTGTCAACATCTCGTGATTGCGACAAACATAATAGATGGAATTACCATGATTATGATCAAATCACATATTTAATGCCACATACCAATCATCATAGGATTGGCTCTCTGGGCATACATACCAATATTCCCAACAACTAGACATTGACATTTGCTATCTACTTGAAAAAAATGAATTACTACTCTCAAAATTGGATATTGAATCTAAAAACCTATTGTTACCATTTGATACTTGCCTATGTTGTTTATTCCTTTGCATTTTGTCACAAAAATCCTTTGTATATAGGTTGATATTTTTTCTTTCTAAATATTAATTTTGTATAGGTCATCTAACTGAGCTATGTCTCCATTCTTGGGGTCTATGTATGGCTTCGTTCCCTCCGGGAACTCATGGACATGTGACCAAAGCAGGACCTAGAAGAGATGTGCAAGATCTGCCCCATGTTGAAAAGTAGATAGGAATCGATGGCTATTTTTAATTTTGTAATCTCATGTAAATCTTTCACAACTCTGATGTAAAACATGATTGTAAAAAGATTTTTTTTATATTTTCTGATGCAATTTTGTAAATATTTGATCACAAGGATCAGATGTTTACATGTTTAGTTTAGTTATGTGTAAGTGATGTTGAGGACTTGAGAATGTGAATCATAATATTTATCTTGTGATGGTTTAGATATAAACTCTATTTTTATATAATGAATATCATCATTGTGACATCCCTTGAAGTGAATGCAATTTATGCTTCCACTATATGTTGTGTATGTTTTTTATGAGTGGGGTGTTACAATGATGGCATCAGGGTGACAAATATAGTTAACCACCAGGCTTTTATCATGATTTTCTAGTTAGTTCTCTCATCCCTCTATTGATGATATAAAATATATGTATAAAGAATAGGAAGTCAAGGAGTTAGAATGTATATTCCTTATATTTGAGAGGTAGGAACCTATACAAGAAATACAAGCTTAGAGAGATACTTATGGACAAATGTATCAAGGATAGAAGATTATCTAATTTAGATCCTTTGTGTTAACTCTATCATAGCTAGTAGCATGTCCTGTCTTCTTCTCAATAGTGATGACAAACTAGTTGAGAATGTTTGAGGACTTGTCAAGAGCAAAAAGACTAATTATGCATCTACTCTTCTTCTTCCTAGCATATGTGGTATGGGACATATATGATACTACAATCATGAACAATTGACCTACACAGATTCATAGGTGTCACTAACAGATTTGATACAAAAGAGCTAAATTGGAAAGTCACCTAAACCTAATGCATTTGGATAGTAGAGATTCAATTCATGGTTAGAAGCCAATTTTTTCAGTAAGTCGAGGATGTTGTTAATGAAACTATGACCTAGTTAAAAGCCTATTTGGGTTAGATGTAATTATTAATATCAAGTATGTGTTTCATCAAACTAAGAAAAAATGAAGCCCTAAGGTGGGTAGTGACCTAAAATCTTGAGGAAAAAATTTAATTAAGGTAAGTAGAGTTGTAACATCCTAAATTTTTGTAACAAATTTAAACCTTTAATGTGATTTTTCATAATGAACATTAACTAGTGAACCTAATGACCTTACCATTGCTGAATATGTAATTAAGTTCACTGAAATGTCACCCATGTCATGTTGTACATTAATATGCAACTTATGACTTAAATGTGCATCATTAGTAATATGTTATGAATGAGTATAAATGAATAATTCATATGCACAATAGTGTGATTAATATATATAGTGTTAAAATAATTGAATGTTTAATATAAGTGAAAATAACTCATGTGCTTTATATAAGTTCATACTAAACTAATTAAGATAATTATGTTAATGAGTAACATAACATAATTTATGTAAGATAATATTATGTAACTTTGATGGAAGTAACATGATTATAATTGGACTCTATATTCAAAATATTGATAATTATGAGATGTATAATAATGAATATCAAGATAGTTGAGTTAAAACCTAATTGTAGTAAAAATTCTATAAGAATTTTAAAAGTGAAATATAATTAACAAATTGGATTCTTTAGGTCATAATTAGCTGATACAAATTAGTTGGATAATGTTTGATATCCTAATTTACTTAGATAAAATAATCTTGAATTATATACTCAAACATTAGATTTAATCATCAATGTTCTAGTATGAACCTAAGTCACTCTCTATGTGTTCCTAATCCAAATTAGACTAGGACTGGGATCTTTTACCCATTTTCCATTATCTTACTTGTCTCTTCCTTCTTTCCACTGAACTCTATAGCTTGTACCTCCTTCATATTTTGTTACCTCTCTCTTATTATCATCTCCATCAAGAACCAGGAGTCCTTTCACCATCCTCACATCTAAGTTAGTTGTCTAATCCCAAACATTGTAGGATTTTGTGCCCTAGAATCCTCAACCATCAACACTGTCCCCATTTCCTTAAAAATCAATCTCCTATGACCTCTAACCACCCACGAAAACTCAACACATATAAGAAACCATTTGGAATCATTCACGAGAAAATCAAGAGTGAGTTTCACAAGCCCATCACACCTCATAAAACCCACAAGCATAAGTCTAATCTCCACCTTACTCCATTAATCGTTGGAGGTCCATCTTAAGCACTTTGACCTTCGTGACCCCAACTTCTAGTTGGAGTGGAGTCTGGGATCCCCAAGCAAGCTCGAGACATGATGTCTTGGTCTCAAAGAATGGTAATAACACTCTCACTTTTTCCCCCTTTGCTTTCTACTATTGCAAGGCATTACTGGTTTTGGCGAAGGTGGTAATGGTTCTTACTGGTTTTTCTTACTTTATCTCCTCCTTGACATACCTTGTTTATCAAGAGGCTTTGCATGAGTTTTATTCAACTTTGCCTCTCTTCCCAGGAAGGCGAAAGGTGTCTTGGATGCTCTGGCCACCACAAGGCCCACGGTGAGGTTGTCTAGGTTTGGGAAGAAACATGTATTGGTATGGTCTTTTTAGATGGCCCTTGTTGCCAATATATCATAGTATGGGTGCATAGAATCAAGCTTCAGAAAATCTCAGATTCATCATGCGAGAGGGGGGAATCTTTCCCATAACAATTTTTTTTATTTTCTCTTGTTGATTTAACTTTATGTATCATGTATTCATGGGTACTTTTGGGTTTCTAGTGCATCCTTCTCTCTTTGTCGCACACACTGGTTAAGTGGGCCTCTTTTTTAGTTGTCAATGCTTGAACGAGCCAACTCGATGCCAGGTTGCACCACCAATCATAGACAAGCTTTTCTAATCTTTTTGATTGGTCAGTTCTTCAAAAGTTCACTATAAATCAACGATTTATCAGAAAAATGAATTTAAATATGTTTTGGATTCATGAAGAACTCAAATCTCTAAGTTTCAGAATCTGTTTCCCTTTGAACAAACTCTAATTTACTAATATGTCAATATCAATTTTTAAGATAGTGAATAAAATATAAATTGATATGAAATATGATATGAATAGCGTAATTAGGCTTCATCAACCCCAAGAACGTGAGTAGTGTTTCATCAACTTAAGAAGAGAAACTAGGATCTTCTATAAGAAAAAAAAGTGGTTCATGCACTTTGAACATAAGTAATGATTGCTTCCATGTATTTATGTACAAAGTACATGAAATGTTATGAAATCTATTATCTATCTCACAAAAATAAAAGTCAATGGATATATAATGAATTGAATGTCATGCTTCTTTTCAATAGTTATTGTATCAAATCTCATGAATATTAAGAGTAAATTTAAAAATTAGATGCACAAATAGGTTAAAAGTTTTCAAGAGAAAGAGAATGTTAAAAAATAAATTATATAAGATCCTCACTAGGAGTTTCTTTGGAGCACATTAAAAGGCACTTCGCTGTAAATTAAGAGGAACTTTGGTGCATAAGAGAAGAGGAACTTTGATGCAAAACCCAAAAATTCTTACATAGATCAAGGTAAATGTAATTACCTAAAAGTAATCGCGTCGTTTCTTTAACATTTAAAGTTCATTTTCAGTTTACATGTTATCTTTAAGTTATAATATGTTCAATTCCACTTACAAATTATTGATGCATGGCTAGCAGTGTGATTTCCTTAGGTAAGGAGCATGCATAGAGGAGTGGAGCTATCTAGCATGCAGGGATTATCTCAAGGATCTTCAAAAGAAAGGATATGGTGGGGTGCCAGCTATACTAAGTTTAGATTTCTTTCCTTGTTTATGAGAAACATATCGTGTTTAAGTGTGATATATGCTTAGTTTGATTATGTGTGAGTGATGTTAAGGACTTGAGAATGGGAATCATTATCTTTATCTTGTGATGCTTTATATATAAACTCCATTTTTAGGCAATGAATATCATGATTGTCACACCCACTTGATGTGAATGCAATTTATGCTTTTGCTCTATGTTGAGTATGTTTTCACAAGTGGGGTTTTAAAACAAGGATCTACCTTTTGTACCTGATCAAGAAGAAGCATTTTGGAAACATAAGTCAAATGTATGTTTTACTGGTGGGGGTATGAATATACATTTCTATAATGCGCTTGTCAGAGGTATGAAGAATGGAAGGATGTTTGTTTTCCTTATCAATATAGCAAGTATTTTGCTAAATAATATGTATGGTATAAGTTTAAAATTGGTGAAATTATTTCAAGAACTTTATAAGGATGAATCACTAGTGATGAGGATAGATGATTATTTTATTTCAGATGCTATTCGTGAGGTTCTGGTTGCATATGATAATATTTCCTTAACAGCTACCCCCTACATGGAGGAAATACTCTTTACTTTTAAAGGGAATTTATGCTTACCCTATGTCAGATCTGGATCGGTTCACCATAAAATTATATAAAGTTTCCTAGAGAATTGTTAGAATAACTTTCTCACCATCATGAAGCATTTATTTAAAGGTTATGTTTGTCGTGAGAGCCTCTTGAATTACAAGCTCATTCTTATTCCCAAAACTAGAAAATGTGAATCCCCAAATCGATGGGTTCACTGAGGACTCTCCTTGAGAAGTTCTCCAAGGCATGAATCGATGAGAGACCTTGGTAAAGATCCAATGGAACTTCTGCATGCATGGATAAGGATTGATTTAGACTTTTGGACACATGGCATGCATGTTTTGACACCTCTACCCACCTCCTTCTCTCTTACCCAAATTATATATACTTCCCTTCTTTACCCTAACAAACCTTTTACACACCCTATTCTTCTTCTTGCTATTTGGGAGGCTCTACCCCTTTTCTTGGTGGAGAAGGAGAATCTCTTGGAGGCCAAAGCTTGGGTGGATTTTTCTTACATGCTACTTTAGGGTTTTGATCGAGAAATTTTAGGGTTGTTTGGAGGTTTCTAACCTAGCTCTAGACCTAACTGAGTAAGTTATTCATCTCTATCTTATTTCTGGAAATTTTCTCTCTTATTTCTTCTTCCTTGGATGAAGCCCTAGTTCCTCTTAGTGAGAGGTTTTGCACATATGGATGAAGATCTCCTTTCCTTCTCTCTTTTCCCTAGTTTCACCTTGATCTTGAGGAAAGGAGTTGTTCTGGAGCTTTGGACGAGAAAGTTAGGGTTTCATCCTCTCTCTTTGAGCTACCTTGTTGTTTGGATCTTCATCACCTACCTTGAGGCAAGTTATATAACCTTCAACTCGTTTTCTAGCTTCTTCTTAACTTGCTTTATATAGATCATACCTTAGAACATAGTTGTTATGGTGGACGGAGATCCTTTGTAAACTATTTTACATACATGCAAAGTAGCTTGTGTGATGTTAACTAGCTTATGTTCACATGTATATACCCTCTTATTTCATGGATATGAACTATTTTGGACTTGGAGATGATGAAATAATGGAAGTACATAAAAAGAGATAGAACTGATTTCATTATAATAAAGAAACCAATGGCTTGTCGATCATAGGTTTTGCTGATTTCACTAAGTAAAGAAACTATGGTGTTCCCTAACACTTAGTTCGATGGACTTGATGAGAATAACTAAATGATGACATAGTGTAAAGACCATTGACACTACTTGAGTAATGAACCAATGAATTCACTTAAATGAACCTAGGGTTAAGTAATCAACCGATGGTTTTGTGTATTCACATTTAAAAACTGATGGACATACTAGATACATGAACTATTTTAGCTAAGTCTCTAAAAGTTTTGATGGTTTTCTTGTGGTTGAGTACTACAAAGATCCTATGGTCCTATTGTTTTTAGCTATGTACCTCTATGAATTGATGGTAGGTTAAGTATAAGACTTTGAGTTTTTGACTAAGCATAGTAATCAGTCGATGGTCTTATCATATGTGCAAAGAGTTGATGGTTCACCTATGTATACTGATGAAATGATGATTCAACTTAGTTAATAAACTAATGTTTTTCACTAAGTTCACTAAAGAACCAATGGCTCTTGTTGTCCATTAATCATATGGACATTCTTACTAAGTTCCTAATTAATCTGATGGATTGTCTATGGGTATCAAATGAATCAATGGGTTATCTATATGTGCTGATTTGATGATACAAATTCAACATACACCCCATAACTTTCTTGTGGATGGTTAGCTAATGATGGTTTTATAGCCCTATCTCTTTTGTTGATGATTGAAATGGTTAATGTTGCATTCATAACGTTAGAGTAACTCTTTTATGCTACTCTTAAAGATGATATGACTCCTATGTTTGATGCACACTTATATTTAGCTAGGAATGGTAAGCTCTTTAAGACATGATGAATCTTATACAAAGCTTAAATGATAATGATGTGCTTATAGGAGGATAAATGCTGATTTGTCCTTATTGGCTTGTGGGCTGTGTTATGCCTTAGTGGAGGTATGATCCGCTTCATGATTTGGCATTGGACTAGCGCCTAATGATGTTGTGAGAAATAATATGTATCTCATACATTTTATATCTTCTAAAGTTTCCATATATCAATATTTTGTAGAAATATTTTAGGGTTTGTGCGTAAGTTGATTGTTGCATTATGAACTCATCCATCCGGCAATAACTAATCAAGTGAAGCCCTAATCATATAGTGCCATGTATCATAGAGATATTCTAGTGTTAGGACTTGCTGGGTAGCAAAATGAGTATTCCAAAAAGGAAACTCAAATTCGTATACTATTAAGTATATGTGGACGCAGGGATGATATATCCTTGTCATTCTGATCAAGGTTTGGAGGATGGCTTCGATCATGCCTCTGATTGAGAGCGATCGAGGTCGTGTCTCGAATATATTTATAAGTGATGCGATTGAGGACAACTGTGGTTGTACCTTTGATAATAGGGTTGAATACCTTAGTTTCTAGTGTCGTGGCTTGTATACCCAGGGCGGACGAGGCTGATAGCAGCTTGACTAATATGTCCTTGTGGCAGACTCGTACTGAACAAGGGGAAGAGATCTTAGGATTCTGTCTCTGTATGGAACTAATTGTGACTTCACATTGGTCTATTGGAAGTTTGAGTGGTATGCGTCAAATTCCCTAGGGCTTAATAAAATATGCAGTCCAGTCATGTAGCATATCTGTTAGGGTTACACAACAATTCACATTGGATGATAACCCTTGTCTTGTTTCTTATGATGTTTAGTTGATATTATGGTAAGAGAAATAAGCTATTTAAATGGTGGTAGCTTTATCTATTCCTTTGCATCCTATATTAAATCCTTTTACTCTGTAGACTTTCTGCTTCCATGTTTAATTACATAACCTGATGTAAGTTGAAAATGTTGTTGAGAGTTATATCTCTCATTGGGACATGGGTCTCACCTCGTGGGTCACCACATCTTGATAGGTGATTATCAACATCATCATCAGACTTGTGGTAGAGAGGAGGAGCATCTTGGAGATCAGTAGGAGCAAAAGGTTGGCTAGTTGTATAGATAGTCCTAGAGTCGTCCATGTACTCTCATGTCCGGGTGGGGAAGTTTGTAGATGATATGTATCGACTTGAGTTTTTGGAAGTATGTTGATGTTGTATATATATCTTGTATATGTGGACATGATTGTGTATACAGGTTGTGGTTGGGGACACTACACAACTGTATACTTACCTAGTGCTTTATAAGCTTTTATGCAAGTGTTGGACCTATATGTAAATGTTCCAGAATATGTTTGAGTAGCTTAATTTGGTTTTAATTATCCTTTATTTTTTGATGTGGTTAGTTAATGATCGATCATGGTTTGGTTTTGATTAATCTCATTTTGTGTGATGGGTTGTCACATTTGGTGGTATCAGAGCTTTGGGTTCACTGAGTCTACATGGACATAGGACTTAGGGTTTTGTGTATGTTCTTACGGTCTGTAGCATATTTGATCATAGTTTATGGTTATGCATATATGTTTGTAGAATGTGAAAAATATGTTGAGAGTATCTGTGTCATACTAGGAGGTGGTGGTAGGAGGCCAGTACAAGATGGAAGAGTACTAGAGATGGGGATAGAACAGCCCGCACTGCCTCCATTTGACCTTTTAGCCATGGCCAATCCAGCCTTCCAGTCCATGTTTGGACAACTTATGGCATAAATTACACACTTAGTAGACATGGCACCTGTAACTCAAGCTAGGGCAACTATCTCTAATGCAAAATCACGGGGTTCAAGGAAGACCTTTGAGAGGTTGAAGCGCTTGGGATCCACCTAATATGTGGGTACAATAGACTTGGCATATGCTAATATGTGGTTAACCGAGTTGGAAAAGGCATTCAAGATCGTAAACATTCCAGATGAGTACAAGGTGAAGCATGTAGTTTACCTTCAGAAGGGCACTGTTGGCCGTTGGTGGTCCCATAGAGGAGGAAAAGATACCCATAGTTGTGGTGAGTGGCAAGAGTTTTGGAAAGAGTTCATGAGCTGTTACTTCCATGAGACACACCTGGATGAGAAGATAACCTAGTTTGAAAGGTTGCACCAAGGGTCAAAGTCTTCCAACAACTCTGAGGCAAGGTTTATGGAGCTCCTAAGGTTTTGTCCCCACATGGAAACTATGGAGAAGGAGCAAATCCAAAGGTTTGAGAAAAGTTTGAACTCTGAGTTGTCTACAAAAACATCTACTTTGGAGAACAAGGAGAAGTTTTCCACCTTCATGGAGTCAGTAAGAAGGATTTAGAGATCTATTGTTCAAAAATGTGAAGCCAACACTAGGAAGAGGCCAACTCAGTTCCCTAGATAGTCATCTAGTAGTTTCAAGAAGTTGAGGTTTTCATCATCATAGTACCGACATTCACAACAAAGATCGACATTTTTTTATCTGAGGTCACGAGTACAGTCACAGTGGTTCCCCAACAAAGGGATAGGTCGCAACTATCTTCCAGTATAGTGAAAAGTTCAATGTCAGTGTGAGGGCAGTCTAGGTCACAATACGATACAAGAACATGTTACAAGCGTGGACAAGTCAGGCATGTAAGATGGTCGTGCCCTACAAAAGATGAGAAAGTGACACAATATCAGAGGTAGAGGTAGTGGGGTTTATAGCAGTAACAGTTCAGTAGTGGTGGCTATAGAGGATGGAGTCAGACATTGTAGGCATGAACACTTGGACTAGGAGGCAGAGGACAAGGACGACAACATGATATGGCTAGATTCTATTCCATGAGTCAAGTCAGAAGGAGTGGTCAATTCAAGGGTTGCGACAGGTTAGATGGAACTTTTAATTCTAAATTATCTGCTTCTTCCTTCGTATCTATTTTAGTTGACTACGTGCGACACACTCATTTATCACCAGAGAGGTGATAAACAGTTGTGATATTCCTATTTTTAGTAGATTTGATAACCTCTTGCTAGAAACCCCTTTGGTTGGTTCTGTTGTATTGCAGGAGGTGTCGATCTTGCTTTCTCTCTTTCTTGTGACACAACATTCAAGTGGATCTTATGCCACTTGATATGCATGCATTTGATGTGATCCTACAGATGGATACTTTAAAGAAGTATGAGTTTTTTTTGGATTGTAGTTCTAAGGTTGCAACGTTCTATGATGAGAATGTTTCCTGGACATTCCAAGGTGATAGGAAGATTCTTCCTACATGTTTGGTGTCAGTTGTGATAGTAGAGAAGGTGACAAGACAAGGGTGTGAGGCTTTCTTATCACATGTTACAGATACCAAGGTGAGGAGTCCTATAACCCAAGATGTACATGTAGTGTGAGAGTATGAGTACGCATTTCTAGATGAGTTTCTTAGTGTCCCACCCCTGAAGAGATTTATTTTGAAATCAATCTTGTTTGTGGAACACAACTCATAGCTCATACACCCTATAGGATGGAAATAGTAGAGATGAAGGATTTGAAGAAACAGTTACAAGAGTTGTTGAAGAAGGGCTTTATAAGACCGAGCACTTCCCCTTGGGGTGCTCCAGTGTTGTTTGTGAAGAAGAAAGATGGTTCTATGAGGCTTTGCATAGATTACGGATAGTTGAACAAAGTCACAATAAAGAACAAGTATCCGTTGTCGAGGATTGATGACTTGTTCGATCAATTTAGGGGTGACACAATATTCTCCAAGATAAAATTAAGTTCAGGATATCACCAGTTGATGGTCAAGGTGGATGGCATACCTAAGACAACTTTTAGGACTAGGTATGGTCATTCTGAGTTTGTGGTTATGTTGTTTGGATTAACCAATGTGCTGAAATCATTTATGGACTTGATGAACATGGTGTTTAGACTCTACCTTAATCAGTTTGTGGTGGTGTTATACATAATATTTTGGTATACTCTAGAGACAATCAACAACATGAGCAACATCTTCGCCAAGCACTAGAGTTGTTGAGCAACACTATCTATATGCCAAGTTCAACAAGTGCGAGTATTGGTTTACTGAGGTGTCTTTTTCGGGTCATGTCATATCTGCTAAGGGTGTTTGTGTAGACCCGAAAAAGGTAGAGTCAGTGCTAGAGTGGAAGCAGCCTAAAACATCGACTGAGGTTCGAAGATTCCTAGGTCTGGCATGTTACTAGAAGAGATTGATAAAGAATTTCATTGATGTAGTGGAAGGGTGTTCCGAAGCTTCCTAGGTCTGGCATGTTACTAGAAGAGCATCGACTGAGGTCTAAAGCTTCCTAGGTCTACCATGTTACCTTTGACCAAGTTGATGAGGAAGGGTGTTCCTTTTATTTGGGATGACAAGTGCAATGTTCTTTTTAGTTGGTGAAGTAGAAGTTGACCAGTTTTCCAGTAGTGCTGGCAGAGCAAGAGGAAAGGCTACATCTTGTTCTGTGATGCTTTGAAAAATGGCCTGGGATGCGTGCTGATGCAGGACAAGAATGTGATTTCTTTTGCTTTGAGACAACTTAAGAAACACAAGGAGAACTATACAACACATGACCTAGAGTTAGCAGTGGTGGTTCTTGCCCTGAAGATTTGGTGGCACATTCTGTATGGGGAGAAGTGTCAGATCTTCACAGACCATAAGGACCTTCAATATATCTTCTCAAAGAAAGAGCTGAACACGAGGCAAAGAAGGTGGATGGAGATGATCAAGGACTACGACTGCATGATAGACTATCATACAGGGAAGGTGAATGTGGTGGTTGATGCACTAAGCAGGAAGTCATCTTCATCATCATCTGCAAATGGATCACAACTACATTCCATGGTGTGTCACAAGTAGGACATGCTAATGTCTTTGTGGTAGATGAATGTGCACCTAAAAGTATCTCTATTGGCAGGATTGTTAGCACAGATGTAGTTCAAGCTAACGTGGATATAGTAGATCGGATATGCACAAAAGAGTGATACTATGATACAGAATATCCAGTCCGAGTTTGGCAATGGGAAGCATGATGGGTTCCACGAGTTAAATGATGGGACAATATACTTTCACAATAGGACAATGGTTCCTGATATTGATGGTTTGAGGGAAATGGTGCTTTAGGAGGCCCATTCCTCAATGTACGAGATGCATCTTGGTAGTACAAAGATGTACCATAATCTCAAGGATTTATATTGGTGACACTGTCTAAAGCGTGATGTGGCAGAGTTTGTTTCTAAATGTCCAGTCTATCAGCAAGTTAAGTGTTGGCTATTTAAGCAACGAGTTTCAATCAAGTTAATGATCTTTTACCCAATTCAACCAAACTCCGCAAGTATACAGAGGTAGTATAGTCAGGATCGAACATAAGGAGCTTTAGTAAACAACCGAACGCAACAGTCCTAATTTTCAGCAATCTAGATCGGTTTTAAAAGAAGTTGGTTGTTTAATTTCTAAGACAAGGAAATGTATAAGAGCTAAATTTATACAAGTAGAAGAGATTAACAAAAGGTTTCTAGTCAAATGATTAATGATCTTGGACATTAGGTATTTCATCCTCATACCATAGCACTTAGGGAACTAAGTAATCTAAACATACACAAGTTCTTATCTCAAAGGATTGATGTGTTGCATTTCATCTCCCGATATACGTGCAACGATCGCAAATTAAAAGAACATTCTCATGTTTGAATTTAGTTTTAGATCACAAGAAAACCTTCAACTCATTTCTAACTACTCTCGTGGATTAGAAAGAGTTGTTATGAAAGATACCTCCATACATTCATACTTATTTTCTCAAATCAAGCACAAATGCAGAAAACATGCACATAAGCGGCCAACATCATATGCAAGAAGAAGGAAACCGGTATTTTCATAAATAGAGACAAGAAACATAGGTATTTAGTACGAGATCACATAGTTCCACACATGCTACGGCATGGGAGCTACTCTCCCATGCCCAAGAAGGAGAAAACTACTCGTCCATAACTACACCTTGCATAATTTCAGCAGAAAATGAAGTTTTCGACATGAGTAAGAGAAGAAAAGACAAGAAGAACCAAGATGTAACCAAGAGAAGAGGGAATTCCGGCTGAAGGATGAAATTCCTCTTCTAAAACTCCTCCAGAACGTACTAGCTTCTCGCCAAAGAAACTCCTCAGAGTTGGGGAAGCTTTGCTGCACCTTAGAGCTGCAAATGAGAAAGGCGAAGAAGACAAATGGCCTTATTTCTCAAGAAAATCCTTGGATCTCTTCAAATTCACCTCCTCCTTGGTCTCCTCTGCCTCTGGGACGAGCAAGGAGTCTCCAATGACCCCTCCGTAACTGTCCCAACACTTCCCTCCTCGTTTTAGGCTCGAATTCTCGATTTTCAAATTTCTGAAACTGCCGGCTGAACGGCGTGCAAAGTGTTTGCACGCCGTGCATTTAATAAAAGGACGGCAGTTAATTGTGTAGTGTACGCCATGCACGGAGCATGTGCACGCCGTACGAATTTCGAGAAACATTTGCTGAACTTCTGCGCTCCATGTGAACGCCGTGCAACGCCTTTGCACGCCGTTCATTTCTTTATGCATTCTACATGAAAGTTGTGCGCCGTGCACCATGAGTGTGCACGCCGTACAACAGTGCGTCAGGGTAAGCAATAGTCTTTTTGGAATGTTGCACGCCGTACAACAAGTTTTGAACGCCGTTCACTTTACTGTTTCTGCACAAATAAACATTGAAATGAGTGATTTCCATGGTAAAATGGCAAGGCAAGATATGGCAAAGAATTTTAACGAAATGATGGCAAAAGTAATATGAAAAAAGACTAAATCTTGTCAAAATGAATAAAATTTGTGTGTGAAAACATGTGAAAAGATTATATATAATTCACACAACAAATCCCCCTAAGCTTGAATTATTGCTTGTCCTCAAGCAAAAAGAAACAGGACTATATGAAAGAAGAAAATTTTAAATCATGTTTGGATGAAAAGAGAAGCAGATGTGCCTTAAGCTTAGAAACATATGTGCATTGAGTTTGTGTTTGTAGAAGATATCTTCAAATTCTCAACATCAAGATAGAAAGAATTAGTTCATTGAGGTTGATCCAATAATCAAGCAAATACCCAACTAACAACATTAATGAGAATTTGGATACTCAAACCAAAGGTTAGTGCATTTGCATAACAAAAATTTTCAGCTATATGGATTTTAGAATATCAAATGACTGGTATCTTTAACCAACTTAATTGAACTCTTTTCCAAAGGATATAGCGATAAGGATTTTGGGTTTCCAGCATTCGGCTGCTAATTTAGGCTTATGCTCGTGTGGAATGCTGGTTGGGGTGTTTCTATTACCCTCTTTTCATTTCTCATATCACCTAACCGTCATTGCCAGATCAGACTCACACTAGGCTAGCATAATATGTGGGCCATTGGGCCATCTTTTGCTGGGTAATGAGTGTGTAATACAAAAAAGAGTCAATTAGGAAGGTCAAGGCTAGAAAGATTTGAATCATTCTTTTCAAAATTTTCACTGTAAAATTTTGTTTTCAGATGCACTAAACATTTGGTAAAAGTATCCCGTATTCTAACTAGTGTTGCAAGTTGGATGATTTGCAAATTTTTTTGAATCATTACATGTTTTGAGCAGTCTATGATGTAGAAAAATGAGATATCAATTACAAACACACTTCTCATCAATGTACATGAATAACTTTCAGCTTTCATTTCATTCAAACATATTCCAAAATTTTCTCTTAAATATAGCCAATGGATACATATAGGAAATAAAAGGAAAGGGGGTTCATCTCAACAAGATAATCTCTGATCATATGAATTTTTCCATCGAAAAACAAGACATGAAAAGGAAAAGACTGACACAACAGACTCAAAGAAAGAAAACTGAAATAAAGATAACACTGAAATAAAGATAACAATACACAAATACTGGCCGGTTGTGCCCCCCCTGAGCTTGAAATCAGCAGTGACCTCACTGCTTCATTCAAAACTCAAGAGGTACACAACCGGGTACCTGTCATCATGGATGAATCAAATAAAAGATCCGTCACCCCCTTGGTTGGGGAAGAAATGGCTGACAATATCAGGAACATCCATCGGCTGTGTGGATGGATCATGCTGCTGCTGCGGTGACTGGTGTGGCTGCTCTGGAAAATCAGGTTGTGGTTGGGGCTGCTCGTGGAACTCGGGCTGCTGCTGAAAGGGCTGAGGTGTAGGATAGTGGCCCTGAGAGATGTGCCAACTGTCCATCCGGATGACCATATCATATGTAGCTGTATACTGTGTGGCCAAGCTGTCATACCGGGTGTCAAAGTGGGCGCTCGTCTGATCAAAGCGTGTATCAATGTGATCAAACCTCCGCTGAACATACCTGAAAAGATGCTGCATGTCCGGGTTCGCCCAAGTGTACTCAGTCTGAGTGCCGGTAGAAGGAAGAAGCGGCGGTGCGTCTGCAGGAGCAAGTGCTGGCGTAGAAGAGCTAGCACCATGAGTAGCAGGTGCCTCATCAGGATCCGGCCCAACCCATTTCCAATTTGCTTTGTTCTTGATGTCATTCTTCGATGTGTCGGGAAGAATGAGAAACTACTTCTTTGTGATTTGAAACTTGTACTTGGCATCATTATTACCATATCGATGCAGAACACCACAAGAGATAAGATAAGAAATGTCCAACATGTTCTTTCCAGGAGTTGGCTCTAAACGTGTAAGATCAAGATTAAGCTTCATTGCAATTAGAGTAATCATGCCACCACACATGATGTCACCTCCTTCTTTTCCCTCCCTCCTCTTAATGGTGTTTAAGAGTTTTTGCACAATATAGAAACCAGAAGATATTTCTTTGTCATGCGCCATACACCATAGGAAGAAAAGGTCGGTCTTACCCACAACCCCTTGTGTTTCATTCTTAGCGAACGGACCGACACTAAGAATACGATGCAAGAATCTGAAAACGGGGTTGTGGATGGAAGTAGCACGTGCCTTATTGGCATGATGATGTGTTTCTGAAGAAATCTCAGTCCAAAAACGGTCGCTGTAGAAATCCGGAGGGTAATCAATGTAGCCACCATAGCTGCAATCAAGTAACTCAGAAAAACGGCGAAGATCCATAGTGTAAGGCTTGTCCAAAAGCCGAAAACTAATGTGCAGATACTGTGTCAAGCGGCGCTCAGGATCTTGTCGTGCTTTAAAAGTAGTCAGAAACTCATATACTAGACGAGGATAAGTCTTGCATACTCTTGTGCAAAGGGTATGAAGACCAGTAAAAGTCAAATGGGAGTATACCTCATTCTTGAATTTCAGCCGGTCGAGGGTGTCCTCACAAATATAGCGGGTGGGGAGAACCCGCCTAGAGATGAGGTACTGGTAAGCCACGTCTTCCTCTGGAGTTACCCTAAACTGGGTAGAAGGTATGAAATTGCCTGGAGCGGATTGGGAACCCTCACCCGGAGTTCCTGAAGAAGACTTCCTAGCCGGGCGCTTGGTTGCTCGCTTGATGGGTGCCATTTGAGTTCTGCAGTAACTTTGCACGGGGTGCAGATGTCTGAACGACGTGTAGAAAATCAGAACAGATGCCTACAGCAGCGCTTTGCACGGTGTTCAAATCGATTGAACGGCGTGTACTTCGGTAGATCTTCAAGATACAGATTAGGCGAAATCTGTACAGCAGACGGCTAGGCGTGCAAATCGTGCACGTTAGGAGTGGACGATCTTGCACGGGCGGCGGCTCTTGAGCTTGAACGGCGAACAGTGGGCGTGCATATCTGATAGAGAGAAATCTGCACGGGCGGCGTGGAAGCGTGCGGATGCTGCTTGCTCAAACGGCGACGGAGAGGGACGGGGGTGAAGAAAATGCACGAACGCCGTGCAGATCTGGATGGAGGAGCGGCGGTGCGGTAGCTTGAAGGAGGGGGGGGGTTCGCACGAGCTGTGCGGAGGTGCAGGCGGCTGCACGGTTCGGGTGGCTGAGAGACAAAAGTTAGGGTTGGTGGTTAGGGCGTACACGCAGCCGACTTTTGTTCAAATTTTTCGAACAAGTGCACGCCGTGCAAAAGGCTGTACGCCGTGCAAAAGTCATGAAACTTGGTTTTCTACAGCACCCAGGTGCACGCCGTACAAGTCCAATTTGCACGCCATTCACTTTTCTGGAAAACTCTGCTGAAATTTGACACTCAGATGCACGCCGTTAAGATGAAATGCACGCCGTGCAAATCTTATCAGTTAGGCATTCTGCAATCGTTTGTTCAGATTGCACGGCGTACAAGGCGATGTTGCACGCCGTGCAAGATTCTGGAAAGTTTCCAGAACTTTGCTGTCTTATTTCTCCCTGTAATGTACGCCGTGCATGGGTTTTGCACGCCGTTCAAAGTGAAATTTCCTGTAGAAAAAGAAAAAAAAGAAAAAAAATTGCAACAGTAAGCACAAATTGCAACGTATTGAGTCTAGATTAAGTCTACCTTATTACATTTATCCATGACAACTTATTAAGTAAACTAAAGAAAGTTCTTGACTCAAAAACTTAAAACAAATCTATCCTAATGTGGGGTCAACTCCCACAAGGTCCTCCGTTTAGAGTCTGGAGTAAGACTCTTCAATCATCTCATGTGTCTTGGAGGGGGCAAGAGGCTCCCTTGTCTAACACTTCAGAAGAAGAATAAAGTTTGCATCTCTGTCCATTCACTTTGAAGCTTCCATCCTTTCCTTGTAGTTCCACAGCTCCATACGGGAAGATCTTCAATACAAGAAATGGGCCGGACCATTTCGACTTTAGCTTTCCTGGAAACAATTTCAACCTTGAGTTAAACAATAACACTTGGTCTCCTTCTTTGAAGTTCTTCCTTCTGATTCTCTTATCATGCCATGCTTTTGTCCTCTCATTGTATAGCTTCACATTCTCATAAGCATCAAGACGAAGTTCTTCTAATTCCTGCAATTGTAAAAGACGTTTCTCCCCTACTTTCTTCATATCAAAGTTCAAGAGTTTGATAGCCCATAAAGCACGGTGCTCTAGCTCCAGCGGAAGATGGCAAGACTTTCCATAGATCATCTTGAAAGGAGTTGTCCCTATGATAGTCTTGTAGGCTGTGCGGTATTCCCACAATGCATCATCTATCTTCAATGCCCAATCTTTCCTTGAACTAGAAACGGTCTTCTCAAGAATGTTCTTCAATTGCCTGTTGGAAACCTCCACTTGCCCGGATGTTTGAGGATGGTAGGGCGTAGAGATTTTATGAGTGACGCCATATTTGGAGAGAAGATTGTTGAATTGTCTTTCAGCAAAGTGTGTCCCTCCATCAGAAATAATAGCACGTGGGACTCCAAACCGGGGGAAAATGATCTTCTGAAAGATCTTGATTACGGATTTGGCATCCGATGCTTGGGTTGGAATGGCCTCAACCCATTTGGACACATAGTCAACTGCAACAAGAATATATTGATATCCACATGAAGATGGGAATGGTCCCATATAGTCTACACCCCATATATCAAACACCTCAACCTCTAAGATAGAGTTGAGTGGCATGTCATCACGGCGGGATATGCCTCCAGTTCTTTGACATTTATTACAAGACTTGACAAATAGATTCACATCTTTGAACAATGTAGGCCAATAGAAACCGGCTTGAAGTATTTTTGCTGCAGTTTTCTCTCCTCCAAAGTGGCCTCCATAAGATGAATCATGGCATTCAAAAATAATAGTAGGAATTTCCTCTTCAATCACACAACGGAGAATTAACCCATCACTCCCATGTTTGAACAAGAAAGGATCATCCCAATAGTAAAACTTGACATCATGAAAGAACTTCTTCTTTTGTTGAAACGTCAAACCCGGTGGAAGCTGTCCTGTAGCAAGGAAATTAGCTATGTCGGCAAACCACGGCGCTTGAACGGATGACAACACATAGAGTCATTCAATTGGCAGATGATCATCAATAGGTAATGAGTCTTCAGCCTTTGTGGACAGTCTAGAAAGGTGGTCGGAAACATTATTTTCAGTCCCCTTTTTATCACAGATTTCAAGATCATATTCTTGTAGAAGCAATACCCAGCGGATGAGGCGTGGCTTGGCATCTTTTTTACTCAGCAAGTATTTGATTGCAGCATGATCAGTGTACACTATCACCTTAGATCCCACTAAGTATTGTCGGAATTTTTCAAAAGCATACACAATGGCCAGCATCTCCTTCTCCGTAGTTGTATAATTGATTTGTGCATCATTAAGGGTTTTGCTTGCATAATAGACAGCATGAAGTTTCTTGTCTTTCCACTGTCCTAGCACTGCTCCTACAACATAATCACTTGCATCACACATCAACTCAAATGGAGCGTCCCAATCTGGAGGTTGAATGATAGGGGCAGAAATTAGAGCCTCCTTGAGTGTAGAAAAAGCCTTTTGGCATTCATCGTCAAACACAAATTCTGTGTCCTTTGCAAGAAGAGAACATAATGGCTTTGCAATTTTTGAGAAGTCCTTGATAAATCTTCTATAAAAACCTGCATGTCCAAGGAAACTTTGGATGTCTTTGACTGAAGATGGGGTAGACATTTTCTCAATAGCTTCAACTTTTGCCCTGTCAACTTCAATACCCTTATTAGATACTACATGTCATAGCACTACACCGGATTGTACCATAAAATGGCACTTCTCCCAGTTTAGCACTAGGTTAACCTTTTTGCATCTGGCTAAGACTAAAGACAAATTTGACAAGCATTGATTAAATGAATCACCATATACACTAAAATCGTCCATGAAAATTTCCATTATGTTTTCAATGAAATCCGAGAAAATCGCCATCATACACCGCTGAAAAGTAGCGGGAGCGTTGCAAAGACCGAAAAGCATGCGGCGATAAGCATAGGTACCATAGGTGCAAGTAAAAGTGGTATTTTCTTGATCGGGCGGATAGATAGGAATCTGAAAAAATCCGGAATACCCGTCCAAGTAACAAAAATATGAATGCTTTGCAAGGCGTTCTAACATTAAATCAATGAAAGGCAATGGGAAATGGTCCTTGCGGGTTGCCTTGTTTAAACGCCGGTAGTCAATACACATACGCCAGCCTGTGACCATGCATGTCTGTATTAACTCATCATTATCTCCTTTTATGACAGTTGCACCCCCCTTCTTAGGTACTACATGAGTAGCACTAACCCAGGGGCTGTCACTAATGGGATAAATGATTCCGACATCCATTAATTTAAAGATTTCTTTCTTAACCACATCAAGCATGTTTTGATTTAAACGCCTAGGTGGTTCAACAGTTGGTTTGGCATCATCTTCCATGTTTATTCTATGCATACAGATTTTAGGATGAATGCCTTTCAAATCATCAATAGAATAACCAATGACATCTTTATATAAACGCAGTTCATCAAGCAATTTATTCTCTTGTTCATTGGTTAATTCATCATTTATGATAATAGGAGATGATGAGTTTGGATCAAGAAAAGCATACCTCAGCCCCGGTGGAAGGGCCTTTAGTTCTACCTTATTCTTTGTTGTTCCTTCATCAACCTTTTCTTCATCATGTAGAGCTTCCACATTATTTGCTTGTGCTTTGAAAATAGGAATAGCTTTAGAATTTTCAGAAACGTGATTTTCAGCAATAACATCATCACAATAGTTTATCATGAATTCAATCATGTCATCAACAAACTCTTCTATGGGATCAACGGTGTCAAACAAACAGATTTCTTTGACTTGTGCGGGTGCTTTCATGGCATCAGAAATAGAGAACTCTATCTCTTCTTCACCCACACGGAGAGTTAGCTTTCCTTCTCTAACGTCTATGAGGCAATCGGCAGTCCGCAAGAAAGGTCTTCCAAAAAGAACTGGATTGCGGGGAGTCTCCACCATATCAAGAACTACAAAATCACATGGTATATAGAACTTGCCAATTTGTATAAGTATATCTTCTAATACACCTTTTGGGTGCTTAAGAGAATGATCGGCTAACTCTATAACCATCTTGGTTGGCTTTAGATCACCTAGGTCTAATTCCTGCCATAGAGTGGTTGGAATGAGACTAATTCTAGCCCCCAAATCCACTAGACCTTTATCAAACGTGACATTGTTGATCTTGCATGGCAATGTGAAAGGTCCCATATCATCCAGCTTTTCCGGAATAGTTGGAGTGCGGTTTTGAATAATAGAACTCACACGTTCGGAAAGCTTAACTGTTTCTACTTGATCAACCCTTCTCCTTCTAGACAAGATATCTTTAAGGAACTTGGCATAGGAAGGCATTTCAGCAATAACATCAGTGAAAGGAAGATTAACTTGCAACTTGCTAAGAATGTCCATAAATTTCTTGAACTGGATATCATCCTTATTGTTGACAAGCCTATGAGGGAAAGCTGCAGTAGCTTTAAGAGATGGTGGCTCTTCAAATTTACCTTTCTCCTTGCTGCAAATAGGAATACTAGGCTCTTCTTCATCAAGTATTTTCATGTCCTTTTCCTTAGATGGTGAAGGTCTTTCAATCTCAGCCCCACTCCTTAGAATGATAGCATTGGCCTGCTGTCTCGGATTTACTTTCGGCACACTAGGGAGAGAACCGGATTGTTGTCCTTGTTGAGAAAGAGCTTGTTGAGCTATTTGGTTCTCTAGCATCTTTGTGTGAGTGGATATGCTGTCCACTTTCGCAGAGAGTTGAAGAATAGCATCTTTAAGTAGCATGTCATTCCCCCTAAGCTCTTCATTTTGCTGAGTTTGTGTGTTTATGAATTTCTCCATCATAGCTTCAAGAGAGGAGTTTTGAGGTTGTTGTTGCTGCTGCTGATAACTTCTGTTGTTGTAACCCTACGGATTACCTTGGCGGTTGAACTATGATTGTTGCAGTGGTTGTTGTTGCCCTTGCTGAAAATTTTGAGCATTGCTAGTATTCTTGTAAGAGAAGTTGGGGTGATCCCTCCACCCTGGATTATATTGATTTGAATAAGGATTATATTGCTTGTTCCTCTGCATCTCAATAGCATTAACCTGTTCAAGATCTCCCTCCATAGTGTTGGGAGCAAAACATTGTGAAGAAGTATGCCCTGGATTACCACAAGATTCACATGTGGCTTCAGCAGATTGAACCGGCAATGTAGTCAGCTTCTCAAACTTTTGAGTAAGAACATCTAGTTTTGCAGCAATGAGATCAACGACATCAACAGTGTATTTTCCTCCTTGCTTTGGGGTTGAAGAACTTGCAGTAGACGATGATGATTTAGATCCCCTATCACCTCCCCACTGGCAGTGGTTGAGTGATATGTCTTCAATGATGTCATAGGCCTCCCTGCAGGACTTAGTCATAAGAGCACCACCGGCTGCGACATCTAGAGTCAACTGGGTGTTGTAGAACAGTCCGTTATAGAAGGTCTGAAGAAGTAACCAATTTGTAAGACCATGGTGTGGGCAAAGACGTTGAAGGTCTTTAAACCTCTCCCACGTGTCATAGAGAGTCTCACCATCGTTTTGAGAAAAGTTTGTAAGTTGGTTCCTCAAGTGAGCAGTTTTGCTAGGTGGAAAATACTTTGCAAGAAAGACATTAAGAAGCTGATCCCAGGTTTTAATAGACTTCTTTGGTAAAGACAAAAGCCAAGCCTTGGCTACATCTCTTAGAGTAAAAGGAAATAGCATAAGTCTTATCACATCAACAGATACACCATTAATTTTGAAAGTGTTTAAGTACTCCAAAAATTCTGCAATATGAAGACCTGGGTCCTCATTGGCGGTACCTCCAAAACGGTTCTGTTGAATCATCTGCATCATAGAAGGAGCAATAGAGAAATTGTTCGATTCTACGGCTGACAAGTCAATGGCTCCACATATGTTGGTGGCAACTGGCATAGCAAAATCCTTCAATGGACGATCGTCTTCCATGGTTGAAGTGCTTGGTGAAGCTCCTTCAACGGATGAAAAAGATGGCGTGGATGATGATGAAGATGGTGATGGTGTTGATGGAGTACCCTCTAGTAGTAACTGTTCCTTTCTCCTTGATCTCCTCAAGCTTGAAAGACTCTGCTGTATTTCAAGGTCTAACAACGGGGTTGTTTGGAGACCTCATTGCGAGCGACGCATGCAACCTGAAAATAACAAGAAAAATTTGAGAACACAACTAAAAGGTATGTGGAAATTTCGAAAATGAAAATGATGATCTAGTCTCGAATACTAATCAGCACTTATTACTCCAATTAATTTACCGTAGCTCCCCGGCAACGACGCCAAAAACTTGTTGGCTATTTAAGCAACGAGTTTCAATCAAGTTAATGATCTTTTACCCGATTCAACCAAACTCCGCAAGTATACGGAGGTAGTATAGTCAGGATCAAACACAAGGAGCTTTAGTAAACAACTGAACGCAACAGTCCTAATTTTCAGCAATCTAGATCGGTTTTAAAAGAAGTTGGTTGTTTAATTTCTAAGACAAGGAAATGTATAAGAGCTAAATTTATACAAGTAGAAGAGATTAACAAAAGGTTTCTAGTCAAATGATTAATGATCTTGGACATTAGGGATTTCATCCTCATACCATATCACTTAGGGAACTAAGCAATCTAAACATACACAAGTTCTTATCTCAAAGGATTGATGTGTTGCATTTCATCTCTCGATATACGTGCAATGATCGCAACTTAAAAGAACATTCTCATGTTTGAATTTCGTTTTAGATCACAAGCAAACCTTCAACTCATTTCTAACTACTCTCGTGGATTAGAAAGAGTTGTAATGAAAGATACCTCCATACATTCATACTTATTTTCTCAAATCAAGCACAAATGCAGAAAACATGCACATAAGCAGCCAACATCATATGCAAGAAGAAGGAAACCAGTATTTTCATAAATAGAGACAAGAAACATAGGTATTTAGTACAAGATCACATAGTTCCACACATGCTACGGCATGGGAGATACTCTCCCATGCCCAAGAAGGAGAAAACTACTCGTCCATAACTACACCTTGCATAATTTCAGCAGAAAATGAAGTTTTCGACATGAGTAAGAGAAGAAAAGACAAGAAGAACCAAGATGTAACCAAGAGAAGAGGGAATTCCGGCTGAAGGATGAAATTCCTCTTCTAAAACTCCTCCAGAACGTACTAGCTTCTCGCCAAAGAAACTCCTCGGAGTTGGGGAAGCTTTGCTGCACCTTGGAGCTGCAAATGAGAAAGGAGAAGAAGAGAAATGGCCTTCTTTCTCAAGAAAATCCTTGGATCTCTTCAAATTCGCCTCCTCCTTGGTCTCCTATGCCTCTGGGACGAGCAAGGAGTCTCCAATGACCCCTCCGTAACTGTCCCAACACTTCCCTCCTCATTTTAGGCTCGAATTCTCGATTTTCAAATTTCTGAAACTGCCGGCTGAACGGCGTGCAAAGTGTTTGCACGCCGTGCATTTAATAAAAGGACGACAGTTAACTTTGCAGTGTATGCCGTGCACGGAGCATGTGCACACCGTACGACTTTCCAGAAACATTTGCTGAACTTCTGCGCTCCATGTGAACGCCGTGCAACGCCTTTGCACGCCGTTCATTTCTTTATGCATTCTACAGGAAAGTTGTGCGCCGTGCACCATGAGTGTGCACGCCGTACAATAGTGCATCAGGGTAAGCAGTAGTCTTTTTGGAATGTTGCACGCCGTACAACAAGTTTTGAATGCCGTTCACTTTACTGTTTCTGCACAAATAAACATTGAAATGAGTGATTTCCATGGTAAAATGGCAAGGCAAGATATGGCAAAGTATTTTAACAAAATGATGGCAAAAGTAATATGAAAAGAGACTAAATCTTGTCAAAATGAATAAAATTTGTGTGTGAAAACATGTGAAAAGATGATATATAATTCACACAACATTAAGGTAGAGCATCTGAAGCCTATAGGGACATTGCAACCTTTTCCAATACCACATTGGAAATGGGATCATATAACCATGGACTTTATGGTTGGTCTTCTAAGGACATCCAAATGTCATGATTCCATATGGGTAATAGTTGACTGGTTGACCAAGTCATCTTACTTCTTTCCAGTCAAGATAACGTTTACAACAGAGAAGTTGGCACATATCTATGTAAATGAGTAGTAGTCTGCATGGTATCTCAGTTACCATAGTATCTCACAGAGGTCCTCAATTCATGAGAACGTTTTGGGAATGTCTGCACACAGATTTAGGGACACAACTAAGGTTTAGCACAACTTTTCACCCGCAGATAGATGGCCAGTCAGAAAGGACCATTCAGATGTTAGAAGACCTTTTTGAGGGTGTGTATTATGCAATTTCTTGGGAGTTGGGACGTGCATTTGAGTTTGATTGAGTTTTCCTACAACAATAGCTTCAAAGAAGCATAGATATGGCACTGTATGAAGCTTTGTACAAAAGGTGTTGTCAATCACCCCTTTGTTGGTATGCGGCATGTGAGTATCATCTTCTGGGTCCTGAGTCAGTGCAACATACTACTGAGAAGATCAAAGTGATCTGACAACAGTTAAAGGTAGCTCACGATAGACATAAGTCTTATGCCGATAATCATCGCAGACCACTAGAGTTCCAAGTTGGAGACCTTGTGTACCTTTAGATTTCCCCTTGGAAAGGTGTATTGAGGTTTGGTAAGAAGGGTAAATTGGCTCCTAGGTTTATGGGACCTTACCCTATCTTGGCACGAGTTGGAAAGGTGGCATACAAGTTGGAGTTGCCACCAGAGTTACACAAGTTGAACAATGTCTTTCATGTTTCCATGTTGAGGAAGTGTCACCCTAATGCAGTGCAGACATCACAATAGATGGAGGTTGAGTTAGATGAGGATGTTTCTTATTTTGAGGGTCCTGTATCGATCTTACATAAGCGTGTGCAGAAGCTAAGGAAGAAGGAGATAGCTTTAGTAAAGGTGTCATGGCATCACTGTGGTGTGAAGGAATCCACGTGGGAGTTAGAGGATGAGATGCATACGAAGTACTCGTCTTTGTTTGCATAGGATTTTGGGGGTGAAATCTGAGGGGTTTATGGTTGTAAGACTCATAAATTGGCTTTATGAAAAACCTACTTAATTCACTTAATTTGGTGATTAATTTGCTAATCAAACCCTAATTTATGTTTTGAAATCAGTTGATAAAGCTAAGTTTCAAGTTTGGTTCAAATCAGACATTGTTTGCTTAAGTTTTGCAATTTATGTGATTATGTAGACCTTACTGCAATTTACTTAATTCTAGGATTTATCTAGAATTTTTGTTCATGCATGATGTGCTTAATATTACCCTTCTTAGTGTTTAATATAGTTGCATCTTTAAGTACCTAGACGCACCATCATTTTGTTTCTCTTCCCTTGGTAGGTTGTAAATATAGGGTTTTCACCCATGTATCGATGGGTTTTCTAAGTATATGGAAGATCTAATGGTATCACCTTATAGGGGGGAGATACAATGGGTCCTCCTTATAGTTTAGGGTCCAATGGTTTTCCATTGAAGTCCTAGAACTAATGGATACACTAGTTGATGTACATGATCCGATGAGTGGTCAGTTTTGGCAAAATGGCTAAGTGTTGTGAACAAATCGATGGGTTCACTGATGACTCTCCTTGAGGAGTTCTCCAAGGCATGAACTGATGAGAGACTCTGGTAAAGATATGATCTGATGGATCTTCCATATGTATGAATAAGGACTGATTTTCACTTTTGGACACATGGCATGCATGTTTTGACACCTCCACCCACTTCCTTCTCTCTTACCTAAAGTATCTAAACTCCCCTTCTTCAACACAAATGAACCCTTTACACACCCTCTTTTTCTTCTTTCTGTTTGGGAGGCTCTACCCCTTTTCTTGGTGGATAAGGAGAATCTCTTGGATACCAAAGCTTGGGTGAGCTCACTTGCATGTTGCTTTAGGGTTTTGATCGAGTGACTTTAGGGTTGTTTGGAGGCTCCTAACCTAGCTCTAGGCCTAGCCGAGTAAGTTCTTCATCTCTATCTTGTTTCTTGTTGTTTTCTCTCTTCTTTCTTCTTCCTTGGACTAAACCCTAGTTCCTCTTGGTGAGAGGTTTTACACATATGGATGGAGATCTCCTTTTCTTCTCTCTTTGTCCTAGTTTCACCTTGATCTTAAGGAAAGGAGCTATTTTGGAGCTTTGTGCGAACAAGTTAGGGTTTCATCCTCTCTATTTGAGCTACCTTACTTTTTTCATCTTCATCACCTACCTTGAGGCGAGTTAGATAACCTTCAACTCATTTTCCATCTTGTTCTTGACTTGCTTTATATATATCATACCTTAGAGCATAGTTGATATGGTGGATGGTGATCCTTTGTAAATGTTTTACATACATGCCAAGTATTTGATGTGATGTCAACTAGATTTTGTTCATATGTATATACCCTCTTCTTTTATGGATATGAACTATTTTGGACTTGAAGATGATGAATCGATGGTAGTACATCAAAAGAGATAGAATTGATTTCATTATAGTGACAAAATTGATGGCTTGTCTAGCATAGGTTTTTTTGATTTCACTAAGAAAAAGAAACAATGGTGTTCCCTAACACTTAATCCGATGGGATTTATAAGAATAAGTTAGTGATGACTTAGTGTAAAGTCCATTGACACAACATGAGTAATGAACCGATGACTTCATTTAAATGAACCTAGGGTTAAGTAATCAATCGATGGTTTTGTGTATGCTCATTTATAAATCGATGGACATACTAGATACACAAACTATTTTGGTTAAGTCTCTAGAAGTTTTGATGGTTTTCTTGTGGTTGAGTACTACAAAGATCCGATGGTCCTATTTATTTTGGCTAAGTACCTGTATGAACCGACGTTAGGTCAAGTATAAGACTTTGGGTTTTTGACTATGTATAGTAATCAACCGATGGTCTCATATTATGTGCAAAGAATTGATGGTTCACCTATGTATATTAATGAAACGATGGTTCAACTTAGTTAATAAACTAATGTTTTTCACTAAGTTCATTAAAGAATCGATGGCTCTTGTTGTACATTAATTATATGATGGTAATGATAGAGTTAACGACATGATATTCTTACTAAGTTCCTCAATAATTTGATGGAATGTCAATGAGTACCAAATTTATCAATCGATGATACAAATTAAATATACACTCTAAAGCTTTCTTGTGGATGGTTAGCTAACGATGGCTTAATACCCCTGATGATTGAAATGGTGAATGTTACATTCATAATGTTAGACTAACTCTTGTATGATACTCTTAAAGATGATATGACTCCTGTGTTTGATGCACATCTATATTAAGCCTGGAATCATAAGCTCTTTAAGACATGATGAATCTTGTACAAAGCTCAGATGATAATGATGTGCTTACAATAGGATAAATGCTGATTTGGCCTTAATGTCTTGTGGATTGTCTTATGCCCTAGTGGAGGTATGATACTTATCATGGTTTGGCAGTAGAATAGTGCCCAATGATGTTGTGAGAAAGAATATGTATCTCGTATGTTTATATCTTTTGAAGTTGCCATATACCAATATTTTGTAGAATTCTTTTAGGGGTTGTGCGTAACTTGAGTGATGCGCCTTAACTCACCCAATCGGAAATCACTAATCAAGTGAAACCCTAATCATATAGTGCCCTGTACTGTAGAGCTATTCTAGTATCAAGACTTGTTGGGTAGAAAAACAATATTCTAGAAAGGAAACTCATAGTCATATACTATTGAGTATATGCAGGTGCAAGGAGGATATATCCTTGTTATCCTGATCCTAAGGTTTGGAGGATGGATGCGGTCATGCCTCAGATTGAGAGCGGCCGAGGCCGTGTCTCAGATATATTTATATTTGATGTGATTGAGGACAACTGCAGTTGTACCTCAAATGATAGGGTTGAATATCCTGGTTTCTAGTGTCATGGCTTGTGTACCCATGGTAGAGTAGGCTGATAGAAGCTTGACCAATATGTCGCTGCAACAAACTTGTACTGACTGAGGGGAAGACATATTAGGATTTTGGCTCTCCTAGATCTTGTATGTAACTGATTGCGACTTTGCAGTTGTTAGTTGGAAGTTTTATTGGTATGCCTCAAACTTCCCAGGGCTTAATAAAAGATGTAATCCAGCCATGTAGCATATCTATTAGGGTTATACAATGATTCACATTGGATGATAACTCTTGCCTTGTTGATTACAATGTTTAGTTGATATATATTATGGTAAGATAAATCAATTGTTTAAATGGTGATAGCTTTATCTATTCTTTTGCATCCTATATTAAATATTTTTAGTCCACAATACTTTCTGCTTGTCAATTTAATTACATAACCTGATGTAAGATGAAAACATTATTGTGAGCTATATCTCTCATTGGGACATGGGTCTCACCTTATGGGTCACCACATCATTTTAGGTGATCGTCAAACATTGTTAGACTCATGGTAGAGAGGAGAAACAACTTGGATATTAGTAGGAGCAAAAGGTTGTCTAGTTGTATAGATAGTCCTAGAGTCATCCCTGTACTCTCAGGTCTGGACGGGAAAGTTTTATAGATGATATGCATCAACTTGAGTTTTTGATAGTATGCTGATGTTGTATATATATCTTGTATATGTGGACATGATTTTGTATATGGGTTGTGGCTGTGGCTACTAGATAGTTGTATAGTTACCTGGTGCTTTATAAGCTTTTATGCAAGTGTTGGACCTATATGTAAATGTTCCTGGATATGTTTGAGTAGTTTAATTTGGTTTTAATTATCCTTTATTTTTTGTGGTTAATTAGTGATTAATTGTGATTTGGTTTTGAGTGATCTCATTTTGTTGATGGGTTGTCACAGTTTCAAGGTCGATCAGGAGGTCTATTGTGGGAGATATCTATAGGCATCATTTTCTAATGGAGATATAATTTAGGAGTAATGTTCTCATTGATTGCATTCATCCACACTTCCTACATAAAAGTTCTTTTGATTATGCTTCCTGAAGAAAAATCTAGACAATCTTTCTTACTTCAGGAGGTGTGGAAGATGGTGTGACAACCAAACTTTCTCTCTCTTCAAATATGTTACCCTATTTCTCTACCTTGCCCTACCTTCAATTCATCTTCTTCCATTTCATGCTTTGAAGGCTTTGATGCTTAATTGTAGTTACATTGCTTTTATGTTCCGAAATGTAACCTTATGTACATGTTGAATTAAGTTCCAAGCTTTTAACGCATCACCCTCTTGCAAGTGAAATTGACCCTTATCAATGTGATATTGTTACTCTCTAGTGTATACCTTCTTGTATAAGTTCACTTATTCTTCCAACACTACAAAAATCACCTCGAGGATTTCCAAATCCCAATTATGGCCTTTTAAGTTTCCCCATTTAATCATGATTTAACTAATTGTTCTCCTTTTTGGGGTCCTTGGCCCACCATTTTCTACCGTAATTGAGGAAAGCCCAACGTAGCTCTCCCTCACTTAAGAAATCAGAAATCTTCCCCTTTCACCATTGACCAATCACAATCTCAAATTCTTGAGCCACATATTAGATCCCAAATATGATGGCTCCAGTGCTTCTTCAACCTTGGCCCACACACACTATAGCAGTGATTATGACCACCCACTCCCCTCCATTCTCAAAGTATTTGGGCAAAATTGGCTATCACAAACACTCACATTCTTCATTCTTGTTCTTTCCTCCTTATTTTCCATCATTTTTGTTCCCTATATCAGCCCATCACTCCCTTCTTCTACCTCTAACTCCATGACAGCTGCCTCTATGGAGGGAGTTGGGATCTCCTCCTTGATGGTCCATCATCCCAACCAGGCTCACTATTGCCTTAGTGGCATCATGGCAAAGCCAACTAGCCTACTTGTGGGCTCACACACGCCCTACAACCAATGCACCACTGGGTCTTTGGCAAGCTACTAATAAGGTAGTTGACCTCCTACTTGCAATGGGTCACGTGAGGGTGGAGATTCCCAACCTATCAGATCAGCTAGGGCAACCACAACCCCGGCCTTGACTAATGCAATGGAGCTAAGCATCTCCCCCTCATGCCCAACAAATGGGTGAACTACAGTCAAGAGCCTAGTCCAACCTAGTGGTGGTGTGCCACATGTCTGGATGTGTTTGTTTGGCTCCGAATGTACGATAGGCTACAATCCAACTCCCGAATCTTGGATGGTGAACCAAACCTCTCAATGAATCACAATACCCCCTCTAATATATCCCTATAATTCTTGATATTTTTTCCTATGAAAAAAATAACTTTCTACTTCCTTGTTCAAATATACCAAACCAATATACCAATTGATCAATTCAAAATGATCTACACAATGGACTAGGTTTCAAGCTCTAATTCCCTTATTTATTTCCTTGTTTCTTTAAAAGTTGTGAACTTCTTTTGGGTCCCTATTTTTCTAAAAGTTTTTGACTTTAGTTAGGTTGGATACATGTAATTCATGACATTGTTAAATCTTGAATCTTTAATGCACCTCTACCCTTATAATCCTTAAATTAGTAACTCTAATTTACTTTTGAGTCTAATGGAAACCCTAATCACTATTTTCACATTTTGTAAACCGTATGTACATATATGACTACTTTTGGGACTTTAATGATGGACCTTGTGCTAAATTGCTAATGTTGATTTAAAATGACATCAAATCTCACCCTAATCTTGAAATCAGTAAATTTGTTCCTCTATTTAGCACAAATATCACCCCTTGATCTCCTGTGTTCTTGCCTGGTCTTTATGACATGAAACACATGATGTGAGTTTTTTATGATGATGCATAGTTATACCTTCCTCAAATGATGGCTTGGATATAATTTAAGTATCAATTCTCTTAGATCTTTGAAAGCAACAACATCATGATGTTGTGACACAAATGCCTAATGTCTAGCTCTCTTATGTAATGTGGGTTTCATAATGCATCACAACCCACCTCAATTAATATCCATATGGCTTGAATTGTGTTTCTTGTTCCTTAGCGCTTGTGATGATCCGAATATCATGTAGCCCCTATCAAACTACAAATTTTCTAATCCTTGTGACACCCTTTAATGCGGAGGTTCACCTAGGTCATATGTAACGACTCCACCCCTCGGAAACCCCCAATTAAGGAAGGCTAAGAAACTAGAACCGTCATCCCAAAATAGGATCATATGGTTTTGCAAATAATAAAAATAATTAATAAATTTTACCACAACTAAGCTTAAAGCAGGATAAAAAATTTCTTTTCACATACCTTTTAAAAATAGGATTTCAGAACTTTACCCAAGGAAAGAACTAACTATAATCCTCTGAACATTATTTAGCCTTGTTCTTTTTCAATGTCACCTTTTATTGAACATTCACTTTCCATAGTCGTAACTGCATGTTTCCCTAAAATACCGACAAAAAACATTGGTCAATATAATGAGTTATACTGGTATGTAGGGGAAACCAAAAGTTTGCATCTAGTGGTAACAACATATTGCCACCAAATTGTTGTTTAACATATCAAACTTTACATTTTAAACATAACTACTCAATCTTGACATATCCATGCCTCTGCGCTATCCCTGCAGTGGACATGAATATTACCTTTCTCATATGGTAGATCCCAAGTAGCCTCTTTTTTATCCTACCCTAAAGGTAGACCAAGACATTGAGTTGTATAATCGTATGATCCTACCCAAAGGTAGACCAAACATCAACTCATGATAACCTGATGATCCTACCACAAAGGTAGACCAATATCTAGGTCATAAATTCCTCACATATACTCAAAGCTACAAAGGAGGACTAGGATTTGAGCTAGTCATGCATATATTTATGGTGATAGCCATAGTCACTTTATAGTTGCAAGAATTAAAGTTCATCCAAGCAGTTAATTTCAATCAACCGATAAAACCTCAAAAATCACTAAAACTAGTGCATTTAGCCATAAGTGTAACCACATACCTTGATCAGGAGTCTACATGTCCAAGCAAGCAATCATCCAACCAACAAAGCAAGGTCACCCTGAAAGTTAATGCAACACACCCATGTATTATTATTTTATCCAAATCATCCTTAAGACTGAATTGGTCCTCAAGTTAAGGTTTCTAGGCCAACATTAGGTTTTAATTAGGGTTTTGTCTTCCCAAACCCTAGTTTCCACTTTCCATGCTTTATTAGATCATAAACCCTAATCCTTCATTAAATACACCTTTTATTTCATGGAAACCCTAATCTATCAAATTATGCGTTGCTAAACTCAAATAACTTTCAAGCTTCTCTATATATGCATAAAAGATCAATCATTGATTATCAACATCAATTGGACATACGAAGATCATCAAATTTCAGAAAATAGGGTTCTAGTTCATTTAACATAGGGCTGGCAATCGGGTCCGGGTTGAGCGGGTTCTAATTCGGGTCATTTCGGGTCAGGTTAAAAACAGTGGACCCGAACCCGACCCGAAATTAATTTCGGGTCCACCTTAGCTGACCCGAACCCGAAAATAAGATTTGCGGGTCTAACCCGAAAACCCGAAAATCAACCCGAAATTGCTGTAAAAATACAGACCTGAAATTGCTGGAAATTATGTTCTATTAGCCACCATTTGGTAATAAACACTATATATGATAGCATTGATGTGTAAGATTGTACGAACTATCAAAATGGACATCATATACTTATAAAAGTATATGTACAAACTACATAACATGCATTTCCGTTCTTGAATCTCAGCACTTATAAAATAAATGCAAAACATGCACTTCCGTTCTTGAATCTCAACACTTATATAAAAAATAAGCACCTGCGTTCTTGAAAAAGCATTGCCTTAGTTTCATACAGCCACAAACTTTTTTTTGGTCGGGTAAACTCGGGGCTATCTATACAGATCTCTCTATAACAAGCAGAAGACAAAAAATGTCAGCATCAGCGCCCAAGAAGAAAAGCAAGGAAACATCAGCTCCCGAGAACTCTCCAAAACAGAACCATAGTGGTCTAGTGGAAGCTTCAAAGGACACGAACAAAAAGAAACACAGCAGCAGATTCAGCCAAAAATTCCAAGTCTGCAAAAGCAACAAACATAAGCTCCCGGTTTTCTCTGGTCCGCAGCTCAGCGGCTGCACACCACACTGATCACAGGTCCACAACACTACAGACTGTTGTTGAATATCGGGTCTATCGGGTTTTTCGGGTCGACAATGTTAAACCCGGACCCGACCCGTAATTAATTTCGGGTTTTTCGGGTTCGGGTCTTTTTCGGGTCGGGTCAAAAAATGCATGACCCGGACCCGGTTTAGTCGGGTCGAGCGGGTCGGGTCAGGTTTTGACAGCCCTAATTTAACACATCAAAGATACCAACTTTAAAAACTTTTAAAACTAGAAGCATATTTAGACTCTAGAATCAATTTATTTATATTCCTAGAAATTTTTCTGATCAATTTTTATATATCTTATGTTTTCATTGGACCTTCCTATGATTTTCTACGATTTTAGCAAAATTGATGAATTCTGGCCATTAGATGGTCGCCACGTTAGTGATTAAAACTTTTTAACTTATTACCTTTATTCTCCCAACTCGCGGATCTGAGATGTAAGTCCGTTAAGGGGGGGAACCCGGATCCGGTTGGTCCTCTCCTTCCTCGCGCATCGCCCCGCGCGGAAAGGGGGGTTCCGCTCCCCTGTTTCTTCGAGAAAATAGAGCACCGCCGATTGCGACTCTCCGTCGGCCTCCATGCTCCCTCTGCGCTGCTCTTGCGCCATCCCATGCTGCGCAGACCGCTCTAAGGCTCTCCACACCCTTCTCTTGTCGAGGCTCGGCCTCTGTGTTGAGATGCTACTCCGGTAGCCAGGCTCTGGCACCGCCATCACTGTCACCCTTCAAGCATGGAGGACGCATAGAAGGACTAAGGGCAGTCCTAGGTTTTTAGACCCTCTTCTCTACTCTCACAGGTAAGGGTCTAGAGCCTTTCATAGGTGCTAGCAAGGGGAGGATCGAGTATTAATGGAGTCCTTCTTGACTCCCTGACGTTTGGGGAAAGTCGGAGTCTTCACCAGTGCTGCGAGAAAAGAGGTTCTTTGAATTCGATTCCCTTTACCGAACCCAAAGGCATGGTTCCCAGGGTCATTTGGTGTCTAGATATGAAAAGAGGTGTCCGGTGTCCCTCGAAACTAGGATTTGGTCGTTGTCCTCCCTGGTTGGGCGGGGGTTGATGAAGGCTCCAATGCCAATGATTTCTGATCAAGCGGCTGTTAAAAAGCTCGACATATAAAAGGGGCGCTGCTACATAGACAAATTAAATCGGGTCTCAAGAAAAAAAAGGAAACATGAGTATTAGTTTGCAACTAAATCCTCCTTTCTCCTTGGATTTTCTTAGGCCACTAGGAACATATTTTCACCAAAATTTTTTAAGAGGACATCTTTTCCAATCTTCATATGGTTTTGGGATTAATTGGATTAACATTAACGGCCTAAACTTTCTCTTTTAGTAAAAACCTTTAATTTTTTATTAACTCCACATGGAAATTCCTTTTTCTCTCAAATTTCAAACAAAAGTCTATAATGACTCTATCTAACCATGGGCAAGTTTTGAGTCCAAAACTCGAAAAGCAAATATACTTTTCTTAATATGCAAATATTCCCTTTACAAGACATTTCAAGCATTAAAATACATCTTTTTTTTCTTTATCTTGCTTTCTTTTCTATTATCTTTATTTTGATTTATTTTCTTATTAAAAACCAAGTGTAACCGAAACTTAATCAATTGTGGTCCTTCATACCACTTTCCAGAGAATTCTACATAATTCTCACATATGCACACAATTATCCCTTTATTTCTTTTCTTTTTATTTATTATGGGATTTCTTTTATCTCTTTTTTGCTTTTATCATCATTGGATTATTAGAACAGTATAACCCAAAAAATTATGCCCTCAAGGGAAATTTTGTAAAAGAATCCATTCTTTGAAAACAAATCATACAGTTTTCCATTCAAATCCCTTTTATTTGAAGAATTGCATTTCAATTCATACAAGCAAAATCGAGGTTATAACAACGTATGTCGAACCCTAATGACATAAGTCTTGTATTTTAAATATTCGTATGTATTTTGATAATTTTGAATATTATGAACCTAGACTTAGGTGACACCATCCACCTATCTTGGAGATGTGTTAATCTTGTTCAAAACTTGCTGATCTTAATCACATTCTGTGTTTGAATCTCAGGACTTGATGAACCTTAGTCTTTTTCCCCCTATTATAAGTCTTTTGACCTTGAAATTTACATAAGTGACTTTGATGCGATGATTTTGAGTCGCATTTGTAGACCGATTTCATATGTGTTTTGTGCCTTAATTACTCATTTTCATGGATATTATTGCATAATTCACTTTATTTGGTCTCTGCCATCATTTTATATCAAATCCCCTTTATTTCATTATTTTAAGCATTATTGATCATCTTATCATAAATCGTGTGGATTTATTTGGTCTTGTTGTGCAATTTCAGGAAAAACAAGTATCTACATCCGTCGATACCATCGACGGATGTCGATACCATCGACCAAGTCACAGGTTGTCAGCCGAGAAAAGCAATATAGTGTCGATACCATCGACTCAAGTCGATGCCATCGACACAAGGAGAGCTACAGCGTCGCTAAACGACAACAACCGACGCTAAAGGAGTCGATACCATCGACACGCAAGTCGATGGTATCGAGATCACCACAGGCGCTCAGAATAAAAGAAAGGAAAGCTGCCGCTAATCCGCTGGGTCGATACCATCGACCCGCGTCGATGGTATCGACGCCGGCAGATATGCGTTGGATCTGTTTTGATCTCGATCGGACGGCTGTTGTTATTTGACGACCTAATTAGGGACTTATACCTAATGACGGCCGCCCAGACGTAGGAGGGATCTCATATTTGGATTGCACGAGTGCCGAGGAGGAGAGAAAGGAGAACGGAGGCCGAGAAGCTCATACCGGGTGATTCGGACGCTGCCGAAGACAATTTCCACCACCGACAGGCGGGGGAAGCTGTGTTCTACGCCAAGGATCCACCGGTTCTTCTCCGTTCAGGGGTTTTCCCATCTATTTCACGTTTTTCTTATGAATTCCCCAATTTCTACCATGTATTTGTGTAAGATGAACATGAGAGGCTAAAACCCTCAATCTTTAGGACCGGGAGTAGCCCGGGGATATATTGTATGATGATTTTATATTGATAATTCATATTTTTCTCTCATATCCGTGGTATAAATTCGTTTTCTCTATTGCTATTGTTATGCTTGATCACCATAATAGTAAATTAATGCCCTTAATCACTTCGACAGAAGGATTAACGGTTGAAAAGAAACGAATTCTACATTAATTAATAAAACCCTTGACAAAGGAGTTGTAAAATTAATGGTGGGAACTGAGGGACCGATCCTAATGCGCTTAGTTTAGGGGAATGATTACTACGACGGTGGAATCAACCTAAACCTAAGTAGTGAATTACACCACGACAGTGGGTAATTCTCATTTCAGGCCACTACCCGGATAGAGAGAGAAGTGTGAGGAATTATATGAAATCTAATACAATGTTGACCCGCGGTGAAACCGCCATCCTAAAGATATCCTTTTAATTGATTAAATTAACCTTTAATCGATTATTTTCTTTGTTTCATTTTTATTTTCTTTTAATTTCAACAACAAATTCTACTTTGTTAATCGGTCTAGCTGATTGCGATTAGTTAGTAGAAGTCTCCAATAATTCACGTATCCCTGAGTTCGACTCGGGCCTCACAAGGCCTATATTACTCGACGCGTATACTTGCGTTTAAGCGCGTAGTAAAATACACGTCAAGTTTTTGGCGCCGTTGCCGGGGATACGGCGAATTATTGGCACTTTGAGTGCTAAGAGCGGCCATTCTAGGCCACATTTTTTTTATTTTATTGTTACTTTAAAACAAAACCAAAAAAAAAAAAAAAAATTCCTTTATTTCTCTATAATTGTGTTGTCTCGTTCAAAGCATTGTACTGAACCCCTATTTCCATATTTCAGGTACTTTGTATGGTGCACACACGTAGTCGAGACTACGTGAATCGCACACCTGAGGTTCCATCTGCGGGACCAGAGGACGAGGGCTACTACGAGGAGGAACACCACAGTGATATACATTCTGAATCTGAGCCGGAACAAGAAGAAGTAATGGCTGAAGCACAGACAATATGGGAGAAGATCAAGGCGTCTTCTTCCTCGGCATCAAAGGGGCCTATAAAGAAACAAGGGCTAAACATACCTACATACAAGATCGACCCAGCACTGATTAACTTGGTCAAATCCAATGCATTTCACGGACTGAAAAATGAAGATCCAGTGGCACACATTAGTCAGTTTGTGGAGAACTGCGATATGGTGAAGATAGATCGCTTTCCGCAAGATGTGCTTTATCTCAAGTTATTCCCCAGTTCCTTGGCGGGAGTAGCAAGAGAGTGGCTCCACAACCTCGACGACGAGTTTGTTGAGTCATGGGATCACATGGTGGAGGTTTTCTTCGAGAGGTTCTTCCCTCCTGAGAAGACCAATGATATGATCCGGAAGATCCACAATTTCACCCAACAGGCGGGTGAAACTTATTCTGAGACTTGGGAGCGATTCCAAGTCATGTTGAGGAGATGTCCACACCATGGACTAGACAAGGAAACCCAAGTGAAGATCTTCTACTTTGCTCTCTCCGAGCACGATAGGAGCAATTTGGATTCAGCCGGGTCCGGATTTTTCTTAAACAACACTGATGATAGGTGCTGGGAGATTTTAAAGAACATGTCCAGAAAACAATCATGGGGTGACCGGGATAAAGTTGAGCATGTTCGAGCGATAGGGGAATCTAAAGCAGTCAAGGAGCTGAATGATAAGTTAGATCTCCTAGCCAAGAAGTTACTGTCTAAGGAAGATGCATCTGAGGATGAGGAAGCCCAGGTTAAATTCATGCAACAACAGGGCTACAGAAACAATGACTATGCATGGAGGAGAGACAAAAAGTTTTCTTGGAAGGATCCGAATAACTTTCTACAAGATCCGGATGCAAAGCCACAACCGAAAGCCGAGGACAAGAACACTGAATTGCTAAGTCAAATGGTCCAGCAAAACCAAGAGATGATGGCCATGTTTGGAAAACAACTGCAATCTCAAGGTGATATTCTAACCAAATTTGGGCAGACGCTGCAAAGCCATGGAGCGCAAATGCGGGCATTGGAGACCACCGTGGCACAGATTTCAAGTGAGGTGGCGACTATCAAGCACGCCAATCAACAGAAACCAGCCGAGAACGCGAATGTGGTTCAAGCGCACCATCAGGTCAAATACATTTCTGTGGTGAGTAATGAAGAAGAATCTCAGGTGCAAGAAGTTGCAGAGGAAAGGAGAATGACGTTCAATGTGAATGCAACACCGGCAATACCATTTCCACGCACGTACTATGGACTGCCGGGTGGAAATCCTTTCTTCAGAAAATCTGATAGAGTTGTGAATACTGTATCTCCACCTAGGCAAAAAGAAGAAGTGCAAGTTTGTGCACATGCGGAGACAAAGAAGGTGGAAGAGGAACCACAACAAGCTGCTACTAATGAGGATGACTTGCAAAAGCACACGCCCGAGATAGTGAGTGAAGCAAGCTTAGGGGAGGTACCCCCGAAAGACTCATATGTGCCTCCTCACAAGCGTGTCAATGCGGCAGATGTGTCAAATCGGGACAATCCAAAGCCGAAGAAGGAGCACCGACACTATAGGAAATTCTTGGAAATATTCCGCAAGCTGCATATCAACATTCCGCTGGTGGAGATGATTGAGAAAGTGCCCGCCTACGGGAGGTTCATTAAAGAGATCATCAACAAGAAGAGGCGGATAAATGATGATGAAATTTATTGGTTGAATGAGACGGTGAGCTCGATGATTCATGGGAGTTCACCAAGGAAGAGAAAGGACCCAGGAGTTTTTTACATTCCGTGTTCAATAGGTGGTCAACATGTTTCTAGAGCGCAATGTGATTCCGGCGCTAGTATCAATCTCATGCCTTTGGCTACTTTTCAGAAGCTAGGGTTAAAAGAGATCAAGAAGTTGGCTGCGACAATTGAATTGGCAGATGGGTCGACAGTGAGACCCTATGGAGTATGTGAAGATGTGCTAGTTAAGGTTGACAAATTCGTATTCCCGGTGGACTTTGTCGTCATAGACATGCCACCACTCCAAAGCTGTGAAATTCTTCTAGGAAGACCGTTTCAAGCAACGGCAGATGTCGTGACTGCCTTAGGGAGAGGTACTCTGTCTTTGGGCATTGGAGGAGATCGTGTTGAATTCAAATTACCGAATGATCCTCTAAGTGCAGTTTCCAAGGTGAAGAGATGACAATCGTCACACCGTCTAGCCTAAGACGCTAAAGAAGGGCGCTTGTTGGGAGGCAACCCAACCATTGGTACATTAGGATAGTTTAATGTTAGGTGTAGTTTGCTTGTATTTTGTTTACTTTTTAGTTTAAAAATGATACCTTGATCCGTTTGTTAAATGTGCAGGAACAGGCAGGGTCGATACCATCGACACACTGGTCGATGGTATCGACATGGGTTCAGGATTGACAGTTGCAAAATCGCACTGAGTCGATACTATCGACGGTCCCGTCGATGGTATCGACATACCTACAGGCAGGTTGCACAATAAAGGTCGATGGTATCGACATGCCAGTCGATACCATCGAGATCTCTGGAGATTTTCAGAAGAAATCGACTCAGTGAAGTCGATACCATCGACAGGTCTGTCGATGGTATCGACATTTTCAAGTGAAAAAGACGGCGGCCGGACTCGCGAGGCAGTTGCCCTAATCAGCGAGTCGATACCATCGACTTCCGTCGATGGTATCGACGGGCACACAGCAGTGTCGGTGTCAGTTATTTAAGACGGGGTTATTGGCCAAATGAAGTCACATCATCCAGAGCAAATCTAGACCCCACGACCCTGACATTACCCACCTCCGCCTCCACAAGAATGATCATGGTATCACTGTTCCACCCTTAAGTTAGTCTTTGACTATGAGGCCATAGTCGGATTCAAGCTTAGGGGGGTGGCTGGAACAGCTCTATCTTTTATCTTTTCTTTAGTTGTTTTTAATTTCTGCTTTGTTATTTGTTTTTGCAATTTTAAGTTTTTATTTAGGATCCACATCTATCTAGTGTAATCGTGGATGTCTTAAAAATTGTCATCTTGCTGTTTTCATGGGAAATTAAGGGAATTTAAAAGTTTTCTGTGTCATTTGGATAGCTTTACTTGGTTGTCCTTGGGGAACTTGTTCTATGAAAATGATTGATTATGTCAACTTTGAAGCAATATGTCATACTCACACCCCCATTGACTCATGAAAAGTGGATAGTAACGGTTGTTTGAGCCTAACCTAATCAAATGGTAATGAGGCCTTAATCAGATGTAAGAGAAAGAACCCTTTAAATTACTACACATGTCAATAAGGAGGGACACATAATTTTCTTTTAAGGTTCAGTCACTTAATCTTGTGATCATTCCACCCCATTTCCTATATTCCACCCAAGAATTGGAAGTAAAGTGCAGTTTCAATTTCTTTGGCGTGCATGGCATGTAGATAGGTTTTGCATTGTTATTTTCATGTTTTTGCATAGAATAATAAAAAATATATAGTGATACATGCACATTACCCTTAGGTGCATGTCATGTAGTTGCACTCACAATTTCATGATTTTCATGCATAAGCACACCATGTATCTTAGTTTTCCTAAATAGGTGATCTAATTTGTTCCATACCCTCGAAATAAAGCAAAGATCTCCAATTGGAAAGAAAATAGCCTTATACATGTATCTCTAAGCAATTATGGATATATGGGCAAAGAAAAAAAAAACAGAAGAAAAAAATTCTGGAAAAAAAATGTTAGAAAAAGAAAGAAAAGGAATAAGAGGGAGAAAGGAATGATATCACTTGTATAATAAAGGGGAATTGAGTACATGATGTGGCTTGAGTAGGTTTCTATCTCATTGTGAGGTAGAAGGTTAGTGCATGCATCATTCCACCCACTTTTAGGCAGTAGGGCATTCTTAATATGCATTTGCACCATTTAGGGCATTTTGTTATATGCATACTGAAACTGTGTAACTCTTCCAAATTCTTCCATGAACCACCCATTCCATCCACCCGTTGCTTGGATTGGTAGTCCACCGTGATTTTCTCCTCACTCATGTGTATAAGGAGGACGGCTTCCATGTAGATGGTAGTTAGGGCGAGCAACGTAGTGTAGGTGATCACAAGATGCACCATGGCTGAATCGGCGAACTTTATTATGATAACTGCCTTATGTGATAGTGTTCATCAGTTTGAAGGATAATCTCTTTTATTGATGGTTATTGTCGCCTGTAGGGTAATTACTGTTCTGTGATTAGGAAAGGCCGGTTTGAGAACGTTCAGTGGGAGTCATGTGGGATGTGGGGTGATGTGTTGATTGTTAGTTGACATCTGCAATTCTATTCTAAGGATTAGTTGCTCGAGGGCGAGCAATGTTTAAGCTTAGGGGAGTTTGATGCGATGATTTTGAGTCGCATTTGTAGACCGATTTCATATGTGTTTTGTGCCTTAATTACTCATTTTCATGGATATTATTGCATAATTCACTTTATTTGGTCTCTGCCATCATTTTATATCAAATCCCCTTTATTTCATTATTTTAAGCATTATTGATCATCTTATCATAAATCGTGTGGATTTATTTGGTCTTGTTGTGCAATTTCAGGAAAAACAAGTATCTACATCCGTCGATACCATCGACGGATGTCGATACCATCGACCAAGTCACAGGTTGTCAGCCGAGAAAAGCAATATAGTGTCGATACCATCGACTCAAGTCGATGCCATCGACACAAGGAGAGCTACAGCGTCGCTAAACGACAACAACCGACGCTAAAGGAGTCGATACCATCGACACGCAAGTCGATGGTATCGAGATCACCACAGGCGCTCAGAATAAAAGAAAGGAAAGCTGCCGCTAATCCGCTGGGTCGATACCATCGACCCGCGTCGATGGTATCGACGCCGGCAGATATGCGTTGGATCTGTTTTGATCTCGATCGGACGGCTGTTGTTATTTGACGACCTAATTAGGGACTTATACCTAATGACGGCCGCCCAGACGTAGGAGGGATCTCATATTTGGATTGCACGAGTGCCGAGGAGGAGAGAAAGGAGAACGGAGGCCGAGAAGCTCATACCGGGTGATTCGGACGCTGCCGAAGACAATTTCCACCACCGACAGGCGGGGGAAGCTGTGTTCTACGCCAAGGATCCACCGGTTCTTCTCCGTTCAGGGGTTTTCCCATCTATTTCACGTTTTTCTTATGAATTCCCCAATTTCTACCATGTATTTGTGTAAGATGAACATGAGAGGCTAAAACCCTCAATCTTTAGGACCGGGAGTAGCCCGGGGATATATTGTATGATGATTTTATATTGATAATTCATATTTTTCTCTCATATCCGTGGTATAAATTCGTTTTCTCTATTGCTATTGTTATGCTTGATCACCATAATAGTAAATTAATGCCCTTAATCACTTCGACAGAAGGATTAACGGTTGAAAAGAAACGAATTCTACATTAATTAATAAAACCCTTGACAAAGGAGTTGTAAAATTAATGGTGGGAACTGAGGGACCGATCCTAATGCGCTTAGTTTAGGGGAATGATTACTACGACGGTGGAATCAACCTAAACCTAAGTAGTGAATTACACCACGACAGTGGGTAATTCTCATTTCAGGCCACTACCCGGATAGAGAGAGAAGTGTGAGGAATTATATGAAATCTAATACAATGTTGACCCGCGGTGAAACCGCCATCCTAAAGATATCCTTTTAATTGATTAAATTAACCTTTAATCGATTATTTTCTTTGTTTCATTTTTATTTTCTTTTAATTTCAACAACAAATTCTACTTTGTTAATCGGTCTAGCTGATTGCGATTAGTTAGTAGAAGTCTCCAATAATTCACGTATCCCTGAGTTCGACTCGGGCCTCACAAGGCCTATATTACTCGACGCGTATACTTGCGTTTAAGCGCGTAGTAAAATACACGTCAGACTTTAACCTTGAAATAATCATAGAAAATAAATGGAAGTCAGAATGACTTGGAACTTAAACCCCACCTTCATGATGGATCCTAAATCAATAAAAAATACACTTCTTCTTCCCAACTTCTAGACAACGAAAAATTCCAATGTACGCTTCTTTTGCCGAACTGTTAGTCTTCTTGTACATTGATTTTTGCCTAAGAAAATAAAGAGGAAGAAGACAATAGAGAATAGACCATCATCATTGTCTAAGCCTCAATCTCAACCATGTTGAGGTAAGGGGAATATATATTGAATTATTCTGAAAATGAATTTTCCAATACAAGAGATAAATAAGGGAATGAGAAACATCAAAACATTAATTGCCACAAAGGATTTAACTAGGTTTTTTAGTTCCTGGTCTATTCGTCCATATTTTCCCATAATCACCACTTTCGACCATTAGAGATAGAACTTAGGTTTGGGATTGCTGACAACTATTGTTACAAAGCTATATTCAAAATTTTATCCAATTTTATTTAGAAAATCTCATGATATTGTTATTTCTATGATTAATTATATTGGCAACACCACTATACGCATGCAAAGTGTCATCCTAAAGTAGAATGTTGAAGCAACAATCCAAACTGCGCAAAGTATTGTCTACTAGCTTCAATAAAAGTAACAATCAAAGTGGATCTACATCGGTTGGGTGTGGTCAATAGAAGCAACCTATAAGGAGTGAAACTAGGGAGGGGATCCACATCCACTCCTTGGTAAATTAATTTAAAGGATAATCCTAATGCAAAACACCAACATAAACATTTTGCATGAGAATATATAAAATATATTCAACCAGTATGTTCGAAATACCAAAATAAGCCACACAATAAGATATTTCTAACTATTTTAATATATAACATTACATGGGTGACAACCACACCGGTGAATACATGAGGTAAAAATATATACTAAATGTTTTTCAATGGAGAGAATAATCTAACCACTTCAATTATTTCTATCAACAAACATTAGCTATGCATGCACATGTCTTGGTTAACTTGGCCATCATTCCAAGTACCTCTTTACCTAAACAGTTGGAAAAATATTCCACAAAAATAAGAAAGGTGGAAATATCTCAAAAAACATTGGTATGTGCATATAATAGGGAATTGGGCAATAATAAGGAAGAGAATAACTAGTAACTTATCAAGGCTCCCAATCTAAGAGAGATATAAAATCATAAAAATGTATGTCAAAAAGAAATATCACATAAAAGTGAGTAGTAAATATATGAGGGATCATCAAAGAGTTCATAAAAAACTTGACAATTACTTGCATATCAAACATGAGCAAAGCATATTTGTAGTTTTCATATGATAACACTAGATCAATATAACAAATGTAGGTAGTAAATAAAAAATATACTATAAATGAGGAGTGAGTAAGAAAGATACACATTTTCTATATAATATGGGGTGATTAGGGAAAGTATACATCATTTCTATAATATGTGGTGATCTAGAAAAGATACACAACTACTTTTAGTAGGACAACATACACATATGTTCTTTTAAATAAATATACATGGATTTTTATCACCTTTGAAAAGTTATATGGTGTTGAAATCTATCACATGCACACATAAGATGACATGCTATATTTTTCTATCAATTCACCACATGATGCACAATGAAAGGACAAACAAGTTAAGTTCAAGTGACATTCATGTACCAAAAAGGGATGAGAACATCCATGGCATACCAATTGGGATCAAATGACTCAGAAATAAAGACCCAACTGTGAATACTTAATGAGAGAGAATCAAATAATAAAATGGATATTTAAATAAGATTATTTAAAAGGCATAAATTTGAATCAATTTAGGGTATCTAATCTCAATAAGGAGATCATGGTTTCCAAATCAACAAATAAACCAAGACAAAAAAGAGGTATTTTTTCAATATGACTCAAGGAAATGCAACATACTGATTCACCATACTAAAAACATCCATGGTCACACCCTAGTTCCATAAAAGGGTCTGGATTCAATTGTTAAACATTTATGTAGATCTAGGGTTTAATTCTCATAAAACATGTAAACCTTAAAACTCAACTTTTTATATTTATATAATCGAATTATGAGAACTATTTCATTCTCTAGATGTTGTTTCCTATCCATATGATGGTGAAATGATAAAAAACTAGCCAGTCAACCCTAAATTTAGAAATACCCAAATTGATTAGACTATGACAATAATGAAGAAGAGAACAATGACTCATATCATAACTTTGAATTGGTCCAAGTGGCACCACTTATAACTCCATGGAACCTTGTTGAGTCAATATGACCACTCTGAAAGGTTTGTAGAGGCCTCATATTAATGGTCGAACTAGAGGTGTAATGACAAAAAGATGGTCTTAGGGGAAGGTATGCAAGGCTGATTAAAGCCAAATAAAAAGTTGAAACTCATCTCTAAGAGTTTCTCAAAGGTTATAGTGTAGGAATCTCAAGAGAATAAAATGTGGTAGAGTAAAAATTTCCCAAGAATTTTCAGCTAAATCAATATAATGAAACAATGTAGAATAGGGTATACAAGTTTATACCTTATCATGGAAGATAGTCCAACTATTCAACTTGTAACACTTGTTGTAGATCTAGACCCTGCAAACAACACCTCTCTTAAATTTCACTGAATCAACATTTCTGGTGTCTATGGCACTGTAGATGTCGCCTCGAGAGACAAGTATGAAACTCGTTTTCTATGGCTAATCACAAAAATTCATTGGTGATTGTCTGTGGTGGATTATGGGAATCTATAGACAATTGTTACATATCCCAAAGTCAAAGAGTTGGCTATGTTGACCTCAAATCTGACCCCAAAGTCACCTATGGTAGATCACATTGTTCTGTCATGGACGTGCACAATAGATTGCATTGTTCTGCCCCAAAGAATTTTGCCTTAATTTGCATGCTCTTTGACATAGACCACGATGTTCCTCCACAGAGATGCATGCCAAGCAGATGGTTTCATCCTCCATGGATACCTTCTCCTTGATTTGCATTCCTAATAGATAATGCCATTCTACCATTCATGCCTATGACAGATTGTGTTGTTATGACGTCGCCTCAATTCACCTGTCCTCGATGAAGATCTTCATCAGGAACAAATTAACTGGGTGAACATGTCTCTATGGTATCCATGTGAGTGATCAAAGATGGTTTAGAGTTTCTAGTCTCCTCCTCTCCCTCTTTTTTTCTCTAAGTTTCTCTTGGGGTTTCTCAAATTTGGAGGAAACAATGATATGATCTGAGTGCATTCCCTGAAGGCCTCCTCTCATATCATATATATATATATATATATATATATATATATATATAGATATATATATATATCAGGGTGGAGAGTTAGGGTTTCCTAAACCCTTTTGGCCTGTCTGTGGACTCCCTAACTTATAGAAACTTATCTTCTAAGTTTGAATTCATATTTTATTCAATTTCTCATAACTTATTTTTAGATCCTTGGATTTATTGTAACAATTATAATAAGGTCCAATTCAACCTTTCTTCAAGCTATCTTTGTCCCTATGACCCTGTAGGCATCATCGTATGTTGGATATGTATTCACTGTTCAATATTATGATCCATAAGCAATGAGTGGTGTCTAGACACACATCATTGCTACCCAAGTAGTAGGATTAGTCAGATAAGATTAAATCGTCAAAACCAATTTTTCCATGTTGTATAATCCTTTTTTCATAGATATCCAGATTGAACTAGAGGCATGGACACATTTTCCTAGTTATGTTCAATCTAAGTTCCTTGATATCCAAGTAGACTAGCAAGATGCATATGAGATCAATATCATATACTGACTCCATGAGCATTGCAATGTGTTTCTCTAGTCTCACTTATCAAGAGGCCTTGGATATCACTCTCATTATATGGAAGGGACACATTCCTTCTACATCGCTCACAATGCATAGCATGATTTTCATCACACCAATCAATACCTTTATGTCAATCTTCTTCAAAATGACATTGGGTAGTGTCAAAACATGATGTTGCCACATCACCATTGTAGTGACTTTAGGTAGAACGACTGACCGGCCTAAATCGCACGTCCTAAAATTGGAGGCGGATTTGAGGTAGTCGAGCTTTTACATTTATAACCCGAAACCTTCTAGGCCCCCGCAACTTTGTTTACGGGGTCGAAGTAGATATACGGGGTCGAACACAAAGGGCAAGGGTAGTAGTGTTGAGTACGCGGAATTGACACGCTACACTCTGGCAAGGATAAGAGATGATACAATTCCCAAAAAGGAACAACAGAACAAGATCTATAAAACAAAAGAAAACCCTATCTCCAACTGGAGTTATAAGGAAAACTTAGGTTTTAAGCATTTATCAGTTTTTAGGGATTTTCGTGCAACATAAATGGAGAGATAACACTAAAGCTAAAGCAAGGTACGAAGGAGGAAAACTTCAGTAAAACAAGCGGCATCGGGAACATCCTGTACCCCTCCTCTTAGAGCGGGTACCTCTAACCAAGCATCAACACCACTCTCGTGGTTGCTGGACTTAGGTTAGAGTGGAAAGGTTACTACAACAACTCCGATTCTGGGCACTCTCGTACTCCAGAATCAGACCAAACACTAGAGCCACAACACCTCTCTCGAGTCTGTTGCAACGGGAAAACATGATTCGGTAGCTAATCGAAACGCGATCCAAGCATGCGAGCTAGAGTTCATATGTTAAACATAGCAATCATCCAACAAGGGTACCAAACATAAAGCATCAGATAATTAAACTCTTATATTTCCATAAACAAATAAGGTTCTTGTTACATTGCATAAGTAAAAGGAATAAATGACTGAAAAAGTAAAGATAGATGTCGCCTTCTTGATATAGAAGGACGACAGACTACAACTGACCCTCCAGCCCGATACCGGGCAGGAACCTAGCCCGATACAACCGTGTCGGGCGACACACCCTCTCAGGTGATACGTCGTGACGGGCGGATTACATCGTGCAAGGACCCTTGCCCGATACGATCATGTCGGGCGGCACACCCTCTCAGGCGACACGCCGTGATGCACGATGCGTATCGGGGTTCGGTATCGTGCCGGGCTAGAGCCATGCTCCTAGTATCGGTCACTTATGTCGGGGATCCTCGTCGGCCGATATCGGCCTGCAGTGTTGCCCGGGGAGACCCTAAGTGAACCATTCCCTCCCACTTGGGATGGGGAAATGCTCACCTAGAATCGCCCAGCACGAACACTGAGGCACGATACACTAGCTCTTCGTACCTTTCCTGAGGTGACTTGTGTAGGGTTCTGACCTATCTTTTTGGCTTCCTATAGCTGCTATTTATAGGCAGCGGTTGGGGAAGTTATGGTGCTCAGGGCACCACGTGTCCTCCTTATCATCGCAGAGTCGGTGGACGACCAATATCAATATCGCCCGGCACAAGGATGCCAGCTGTCGGTCACGTCACGAGCGGTGCCTACCGGTGGGCAACCTGTATCGCACGACAAGCTTTAGTTATCGTGGCGAGCTCAGCTCACTGTCGGGTAAAAGACACGTCGCCCGCTAGTTCCTTTCTGTGCGGCATCCTCATGTCGCGCGTCGGTACGTTGCGCTACCCTGTCAGGTAGTGAGCGTATCGGCCGGCTGGAAGGCCGATGCAGGTGGAGCATGCTTGTGGGCCAGAACGGCCTTATTGACGATAAATGTGTCCAAAATGGAGGAAAACTCTACAAAATATGGAAATATTGAATTAAGAGCGTCGTTTGGCCAATTATTGCAAAAGTACATATAAAAGGAGAGGAAAACAGTTAAAAGGGCAGTTTTGATAACAAAATAAAGGTCAAAAACATCACAAAAATTGGTGTTATCAACTCCCCCAAACTTAGCATTTTGATTGTCCTCAATCAATATTTAAATGTTATTTTGTGATGCTTCTTCTTGCCTGACCGGCCTAAATCGCGCGTCCAAAAGTGGAGGCGGATTTGAGGTAGTCGAGCTTTTATATTTATAAACCCGAATCCTTCTAGGCCCCCGCAACTTTGTTTACGGGGTCGAAGTAGATATACGGGGTCGAACACAGGGACAAGGGGGTAGTGTTGAGAACCCAGAATCGACACGCTACACTCCGGTGGGTATAAAGAGATATAAATTCCCAAAAGGGAAACAACAAGATGTCACAAATAAAACAAAGGAAACTATCTCCAACTGGAGCTACAAGAGAGATTTAAGGTTTTAGTCATTTAGCAGTTTTTAGGGATTTTTATGTAACGTAAGCAGAAAGATAATACTAGAGCTAGGGCAAGATGCGAAGGATAAGACTACAACAAAACAAGCGGCAGCAGTAACACCCTACACCTCTCCTCTCAGAGTGGGTACTTCTAACCAAGCGTCAACACCCCTCTCGAGGTTGTCGAACTTAAGTTAGAGTGGAATGTTACGGAAACAACTCCGTTCCAGGCACTCTCGTACTCCAGAATCAGACCAAACACTAGAGCCGCAACACGACTCTCGAAGTTGTTGCGACGGGAAAACACGATTCGGTAGCTAAGCGAAACGTGATCCAAACATGCAAGCTAGAGTTCAGATATCAAACATAGCAGTCATCCAATATATCGCACCAAGAATAGAGCAGCAAGTAATTAAGCTTTTCTATTTCCATACACATTAAGGGTCTTAATACAATGCGTAAGAAAAGAATTAAATAACGGAATTAAAGATAGATGTAGCCTTCTTAATGTAGAAGGGCGACAGACTACCGCGGCTCTCCCGCCCGATACTGGACAGGGGCCTAGCCTGATACAACGGTGTCGGGCGACACACTCTCTCGAGTGGCACACCGCGACGGCCGACTATATCCTTCAAGGACCTGGCCAATACACTTAAGTCAGGCGACACACCCTCTCGGGCGGCACGCATGACGGGAGAAGCGTATCAGGTTCGATATCGTGTCAGGCGTGGAGCGACGCGTCCTACTGTCGGGCACTTGTGTCGCTCGTCATCGTTGGCCGATATCGGCCCGCAATGTCGCCCGAGACGGTTCTAAGTGAACTATCCCCTCCCTCTCGGGATGAGGAAGAGCTCACCTAGTGTCGCCCGGCACGAGCCCTGGGGCACAATACTCCTGCTCTCGCAGTTTCCTCCGAAGATCACTCAAAGCTCCCAACTATCCGAATTCTAGGTTATCCGAACTGTCTTTTCGGCTTCCTGTAGCTGCTATTTATAGGCAACAGTTGGATGAAGTTATGGTTCTCGAAGCGCCACGTGTCCTCCTTATTCGCGGGTCGGTGGACGGCCGATACTGGTATCGCTTGGCTCAGGAGTGTCGGCTATCGATCACATGATGGACGGCGCGCCTGCCGGTGGGCGGCTGTGTCGCCCGACAAGCTGGGTTGTCGGGCGAGCTGGGCTCCCTGTCGGGTAGAAGGCGTGTCATCCATCTGCTCCTTCTTGCGCGGCGTCCTTTTGGCGTGCGTCATTGTGTCGCTCCACCCTGTCGGGCAGAGGTTGTATCGGGCGTCAGGAAGGCCGAAACAGACTTGGACTTATTCTGTGGGCCGGGACGGCCTTATTGCACCAAAATGAGGAAAAACTCTACAAAAGATGGAAATATAGGATTAAGAGCATTGCTTGGCCAATTATTGCGAAAGTGCATACAAAAGAGAGGAAAATAGCTAAAAATGGCAGTTTTGATAACATAAAAACAGTCTAAAATATCACAAAAATTGGTGTTATCAACTCCCCCAAACTTAGCATTTTGATTGTCCTCAATCAATATTTAAACTTTATTTTGTGATGCTTCTTCTTGTTTGGTATAGCTTTCAGGCCAAGAGGTAAAGCAAGTATAGTGATGCCTTTAGAGATAATGTTGTCTCATTACGAACAAAAGATCTTGCGTTTCCTGCCTTATTATTTCAGTAGAATTTTTTTCTACAGCTTCAGCGAGACTTTAGTGTATGATTCCGAAGTTAGCTTACACACCAAATAGCTTTATTTTCGGGGCAGAAAGTTGTGTAAAGGGTAGGCTAAGGCTTTTTGGGTTTTTCATCTTGTTTTCCATCAGTCCATCCAGGTAAGGGTCCGTTAGCGGGCAAGTGGTCCCTGCAGTCCAAGCCAGTTGGGTTTAGAGCAGTGATTTCACATCCTACGTATCACTGCCCCGGATCTACCATGCCTAAAGATGGGTACTTTTGGAAAACAAGTAGGTATATATATATATTTTTCTTTTCTTTTATTGGGCACAACTCTCATGCTTTTATTCACAGTCATAAGGCTTCTCTCTCTTTTTGGGATTTTTGTTGGGTAAAGGGGAAACAAAGAGATTTCTGCTGTTTGGGCAGCTTTTTCCTTCTCCATACTCATCTCTGAGCTGTTTGCGAGATTATTATATTTTTCGAAATTTTTGGCGTGGAAAAACGTAATCTTCTATTCGTTTGAATCAACATTATTAGAAAGATATAACGGAACTTGTATCTCGTTAAGCACAAAGAAAACTAACTTTACAAGCAGTTGCATCGGGTTTTTACTAATATAGACTTTGTACATATGCATGGGAACAAAATAAGCAAATTTTTTCAAAATTTTTATATGAGCATATATATGTACACATGATACAGGAAAGAACAAAAGAATAAAGAATTCGAGACAAAATTTTGTACCTCCCTCCCTGGTACATGGTACCCCCCCCAAAACTTGCTCCACACTCTGTCCCAGAGTTGTGAAGTAGATAAGGTAGGGTAATGTTGATCCAGTGAGGGTTAGTCGATGAGCGCGCCTACGTCAGATAGAAGCTCCCACACGTACTCTCCTCTCTTGCTGTGATAATCGATGTGTTGGAGCTGGTCAGGCACTGCTTTGTTTGCTATCCATTCCAGGACAAAGATGCCGCAGTCATTAGATACGGGAACCTGTTGCGGGCTGCGGTGGCAGAACTGGAGTTTGTGCCATTTGCTTGCTTGCGTGTCCAGGAATGGCTGTATCATCTTTGCCACCTCGTCGTAGTATTTTCGAGTTAAGCGTTCGATGGATGACAACGGTTCTGATGTACACGACACTGGATGGTTCTTATTGCTGTCCGAGCTATTGTAAAAGATTCCTGCTCATTGCCGAGTGTACACCGTCAGGAGCGTCCAATGGTTATAATGCAGAATTGGAAGAAAAATTTGGCTAGGGACCTCGCTTTCCAACTCTTCCAGAAAAAGCTTCTTTGCTCCTGTTTCATCGGCTAGGCAGACGTCGTTGAACAACATAGGATGGGCTATGTATGCGTGTTTGAACTTTGGCTGTAATATTTGGATGTAAGCGGTAAATACAGATACCGCCACACATCCTCCTTCTTTAACCACGTCCCTCAGATCATCTACTGGGACTACCACATCGCCTGCCTTGTAAATGACATCTCCTGGGGTAGCATCTGCTAACTTCAGAAGGATTTCATCTACCTGCTCCTGTGTGAGCGTAGCGCACGAGAAGCGGTCGAAGTTTTTGATCAGCCCTTCTGTACCTCTAGGCGAAGCAGTGTCTTCCATCCCGTGCACTTTCCACAGGGTCTCCAACTGCTTGCCTGCCCCGTGGGTGTCAGTTTCTAGTTCCGCCTCTTTCTCTGCGGAGCTGCTGGATTGTGAAGATTCGTGTCACACCCCGATCTCACATTAACCTCGAAATCACGAGATTAGGGCGCGACGGAGGGATTATACACAAGCCAAACCATTCATAACTTTTTAAGAACATTTAGAAGGAATTAAAAGGTAATCTGATTTATGCTGTAAAATAAGACTCAACAAACTACGGAAGCATTTTTATTACTCTGACTAGCGATATAAAGAGTGTCTACAACATATTACATTGTTCAACATAAAATAAAGCATAACAGTTAATTTACATCTTTATACACATTCTCTCTCACCCACACCTTGTCCCAAAGATCGAGGGGAAAGGACTAAGAGACCTCTAACTTCTAACTATATATACCTTCTACGGACTAAACGTTAGGATGAAAGGATCCTTCCGATTCCTGCTGCTGGTGATGACCTGAAAATGTTTGAGTAGAGGTATGAGCCTACTCGCTCAGTGAATAGCCTTTCATTTAGCTATCACTAAACAACTCGTCAGGTTTATAAAATTGAAATAAAACATAAGTGCAGTACTGAGCAGGGCAATTCTAATGACTTAGTAGATTTATAAATAACAATATCGTTTTTACGCAACATCAGATATTTTGAACAATTAAACAGTTATAGAGAATTGACACAGAAGTTCAAATATACTAATTTACTGTGATCCTATATGATTACCAATTTACATTATTATTATGCCCTAATCATATGCAGTGTACCCTGCATATTAAGATCCGTAGCGAACTACAATCCCACCGTACAAGACTTAGCGACACACCCGGGAAATGCTAAGTCTGACGCCAGCCCTGCTCTGCCACAGGACCCCAGGCTCTCCGGCCTGACTCATAGGCTGTACAGCCTCAAGGCACTACTCTGAGTGCTCTAGACTCCTCCTCTAACCTGAGTACACAGGCGGAGAGTCTCACAGGGTTACCTCCATGACACAAGCACGGATAATGTTGCAATAACCCCCATTTTTTCTCCAGTGCCACCGTGACACAAGCACGCGTTGTTGTTGGACACTACCTCTCTATCCTCGTGTCTCCATGACACAAGCACGGATAATGTTGCAACACGAGTTTCACCCCTAAGAAGCAGATTTGTCAAAGGGGTTCTACGGTGTTAGGGCACCTAAGTCTATTAACTGATTAACATATAACCATTTAAACAGGAATATCACATTTCATGCATATTTCAAGTTTCCAATGAATCAATCATACACTATTGTACGTGCTACACTGCTTAAGAGTCATACCAACTGATACTGAAGCAAATAAGCATTTAAAATGAGTTAAATAATGATTTCTGAATGAACTGCCACTCACACTCTTAAACTCGACCGATCACTCTGGAACTCGGCCGATCACTTCACAGTTTCTGAAACTCGGCCGACCTACTTCGGCCGATCAGTAGGAAACTCGGCCAATCCACTGGGAAACTCGGCCGATCGAAACACATCTCGTTTACCTACAAAAGAAACTCGGTCGATTCAAGACCAAACTCGGCCGACCAAAACGCTGTTCGAAATCCTAAACAAGGAACTCGGCCGACCAAAACACGAACTCGGCCGAACCGCGCACAGATAGAAAATAAAAACAGACCTGCAGATGTCAATTTCACTCGAATCGACGGGCAAAACCCTCGATTTGCGTTGCAAATCACTTGCAAAAGGTGAACACCGCCAGGGACTAGCTGGAGGGGGAGGAAGGACGAGCTAGGGCTGCTCTTTGCACCCTAAACTCCAGGCCATCACCTTGCAAATGCAGCTCCTGCTGCAAGCTAGCTCGAATCGATGGAAAAGAAGGTGGAAGGAAGGAAGAAGATGAGTCGCAGCTGCTGGCCGGAGCAAAACCAAGCTCCAAACGTCCTTCTCCTCAGCTCTCTTTCTCTCTCTCTCTTTCTCTCTCTCTCTCTCACGCAGAAGGAAGAAGAAAAGAACACTCTGCGTTCTCTCATTTCTGGAAAGAAACGGATAAGGGGGAAAGAAGAGATAAGGAGGAAAACTTAGGGACCAAAACGCTAAGTCTAAGAACTTCCAAAGACTACAAACGGGTCCCTACAAGCCCAAAAACATGCAACTTTTGACTCGAAGGTCGGATTCGAACGATTTCTCTGGCAACGCTTAAAGCGTAAGATCATACACGTTTTAAGAGCTAGGATTCACACTAAGAACATATCATATCTGTTATAAACATTATTAACAAAAACAATCTTACTACTTAGCAAAGCAGCTAAAACACATGCTTAACATCATACTTACAGGTTAAGCTCGACGCGGGTCGTAACAATCTCCCTCCCTTATAAGAATTTCGTCCCGAAATTCCTAAAAGAGAAAAGGAAACTTGCTACGCATCTCAGACTCAAGCTCCCACGTAGCTTCTTCAAGATTATGGTTCCTCCATAGAACCTTCACTAAAGGTATCTCACGGTTCTTAAGCTTTTTGATTCGGTGATCAACTATCTGCATTGGTCCTTCCACGTAGGACACATCTGTCCTAAGATGTGCCAGATCTGGATCTAATATTTTCTCTGTACCGAGGTGACACTTCTTCAGCATAGACACATGAAACACATCATTAAGATTTGCCAACTCAGACGGCAAATCTAACCTGTAGGCTACAGGTCCAATCCTCTCAACAATAGTATATGGGCCCATAAACCTAGGGGTCAACTTGCCTTTTTTGCCAAACCTTAGAACTCCCTTCCACGGTGAAACTTTCAGATACACCTCATCACCAACCTCAAACTCAAGAGGTCGACGTCGTCTCTCTGCATAACTTTTCTGTCTGTCATGTGCAGCTTTCAACTGCTCCCTGATCACAGATATCTTCTCTGTAGTTATATCAACTATCTCAGGTCCAAGAATTTCTTTCTCTCCAATCTCATACTAACAAACTAGTGATCTACACTTCCTGCCATATAGAGCTTCATATGGGGCCATTCCAAGACTAGAATGGTAGCTGTTGTTATATGCAAACTCCATCAGGCTTAAGTGTTCTTCCCAGTTACCTCTGAACTGCAGAATGCATGCTCTCAGCATGTCTTCAAGAGTCTGAATGGTCCTCTCAGATTGACCATCTGTCTGCGGGTGAAACGCTGTACTAAGCTTCAGCTTTGTGCCCAACGCACGATGTAACTGATTCCAGAATCTAGATGTAAACTTAGGATCTCTGTCAGAAATAATGGAAACTGGAATTCCATGCAATCTGATTACCTCGTCTACATATATCTTGGCCAGCTTCGGAACATCAAAGGTTGACTTGACCGGAAGAAAGTGAGCAGACTTAGTTAGTCTATCCACAATCACCCAAATCGAGTTCGAACCTCTAGACGTCCTGGGTAATCCTACCACAAAATCCATCGTGATGTGTTCCCATTTCCATTCAGGTATAGGAAGCGACTGTAAAGTACTAGCAGGTTTCTGATGCTCAGCCTTAACCTGCTGACACACTCCACATCTAGCCACGTACTCAGCCCATCTCTTTTCATACCAGACCACCAGTACAGCTCTCTGAGATTCCTGTACATTTTCGTGTTACCAGGATGCATAACATACATAGAAGCATGCACTTCTTCAAGAATCTGCTCTTTCAGCTCACTGTTCCCAGGTACACACAACCTGTCATGAAGATACAACACACCATCGTCAGAAAACCTGAATTCTGACCTTTTACCTTCTGACATATCCTGCATAACCTGCCACAACTCGTCATCACACTGTTGCAACTCCTTAATCTGATCATAGAAAGTAGGTTTGACCTGCATCTGAGCAATCAACCCACTCTGTCCAGACACATCCAAGTCTAAGTTCAACTTTCGCATATCTACAAGCAAGTCTCTCTTGAAACATGCCATAGAAAATGCATCTGCAGTTGAACTTGACTTTCTACTCAAAGCATCTGCTACAACATTTGCTTTACCAGGATGGTAATCAATTGTCACATCATAATCCTTGATCAGCTCAAGCCATCTGCGCTGTCTCAAATTCAAATCTTTTTGAGTGAAGATATACTTCATGCTCTTATGGTCCGTAAACACCTGACATGTCTCACCATACAGGTAGTGACGCCATGTCTTAAGAGCATGAACTATAGTAGCTAATTCCAGATCATGAGTAGGGTAGTTCTCTTCATTCTTCTTAAGCTGTCTAGATGCATAAGCCACAACTTTGCCCTCCTGCATCAGCACATAGCCCAAACCTCTCCTGGAAGCGTCGTAGAACACGGTATAACCTTTATCTGCCTCAGGCAACACTAACACTGGTGCTGAAGTCAATTTCTTCTTCAAAATCTGAAAACTCTTCTCGCAGTTATCAGACCAAACAAACGGTGCATTCTTCCTCGTCAGGCGTGTCAAATGTGATGCTAACACACTAAAGTTCTATATAAACCTTCTGTAATAACCTGCTAATCCCAAGAAACTTCTGATCTCATTAGGAGTCTTAGGCTGTTCCCACTGAAGCATAGAATCAACTTTCTTAGGATCAACGCTAACTCCATCTCTCGAGATAACATGTCCAAGAAATGCTACCTCAGCCAACCAGAACTCACACTTGCTAAACTTAGCATACAGTTGGTGTTGCCTCAACAACTGCAACACTACTCTCAGGTGTTGCTCATGCTGTACATCATCTCTGGAGTAGATCATGATATCATCTATAAAGACTACAATAAACTGATCTAGGAACGGTTTGAAAATCCGATTCATCATATCCATAAAGGCTGCTGGGGCATTGGTCAGCCCAAACGACATGACCAGAAACTCATAATGCCCATACCTGGTTCTGAAAGCTGTTTTGGAAATATCAGAAGCCTTTACTCTAAGCTGATGGTATCCAGATCTCAAATCTATTTTAGAGAAAACCGTTGCTCCACGCAACTGATCAAATAGATCGTCTATTCTCGGCAAAGGATACTTGTTCTTAATAGTGATCTTGTTCAGTTTCCTGTAATCTATACAAAGATGCATAGTACCATCCTTCTTTTTAACAAACAGCACTGGAGCACCCCACGGTGAAGAACTGGGTCTGATGAAACCCTTATCCAGCAATTCCTACAGCTGCACCTTGAGTTCCTTCAACTCTACCGGTGCCATTCTATAAGCTGGCAGTGCTACTGGATGACTACCTGGATATAACTGAATCTCAAAATCCAGGTCTCTGACCGGAGGTAAGCCTGGCAACTCTTCTGGAAAAACATCAGAAAACTCACAAACCACGGGCACCTCATAAACACTGGCGGTGCTCTTCTCTGCTCTAGTGTCAACCACATGAGCAAGGAACGCTTCACATCTTTTCTGTAACATCTTATCAGCTACAACAGCTGATACTATGCACGTAGGCAGAACTTTCCTGTATCCAGTGAAGACACAAGAAAATTCACCTTGTTGAAAGGTAGCTTCCTTCTTCCAACAATCGAGTTGTACTCGATATGTCTCAAGACAATCCATACCCAGGATGACTTGAAAAGTATTGACATCCAGGGGTATGAGATTAGCAGCAAAGGTGTAACCTTCAAAAGATAACAAACATCCAGGACAGAACTCAGTCAGAACCGTTGGTTCACCTAGTGGAACTCTCAACACTAACTCATCTACCAAATCTTGAGTTAACAAACTAAATTCACCAACTAAAGAACGTCGTATGAAAGAGTGAGTAGCACCCGAATATATCAAAACTCAAACTGGTATACTATTAAACAAAAGCATTTCTCCTGTAACGACTTGTGAAGAGATTATACCTTCCTGAGGTGTCAAAGAGAAGAAACGTGCTGAAGCTCTCCCTCTGACATGCTGTCCTCTCTGACCACTTCTGCCACTGGGCACTCCACCACCTCTGGAACCATAAGCCACATAAGAACTTGGAACATCATGGTACTGAGGTTGGAAAGCTTGTGATGCTGCTTGATGAAGATGAGGACATTCCCTTTTGAGGTGTCCAACTTGTCCACAGACATAACAACTTGGACTCCAACACGGACCAGAATGTGGTTTTCCACATTTGTCACATGGCGGTATCCCTTGTCCCTGGGGACCTGTCACTGACATTGATGACCCAGAAGACTGTCCACTAGCGGCACTACCCCATCTCCCTGGGTTGTATCCCCCTCTGCCTCTAGAAGAAGCAACATCCTCAGGTCTCTGTCTACTGAAACAGCTAAAGCCACGTCCGAGTTTAGAAAAGAAACCTCTACCTCCACCTCTATATCCACTACTGGACTGTCCTCTACTAAAATCTGCAGATCTCTTCTTAGACTCAGGCACCTTGTCAGCATTCACAGATTCTTCAACCTGTCTAGCAGCCTCAACAAACTCACCAAAGTTCTCTCTGTTCCTCCTACTAGTAGTAGAAACTGTATGCCAGATTTCTGGCCTTAGCCCTTCCTGAAACCTTCTGCATCTTTCTAAGTTGTCGGGAACAAGCTGCGGACAGAAGTTCGCTAACCGGGTGAAAAGCGCTTCATACTCAGTAACTGACATGTTCCCCTGCTTAATGTTCTGTAACTGCCTGATTTTCTCATTAAGGAAGGTAGGTGGATAAAACTTAAGATGGAACTCTTCAGAGAAATCCTGCCAAGAAAGCTCTGTACCTCTCCTCTTTTCCTCCACACTATGCCACCACAACTCTGCATCGCCTGTCAAAAGATAAACTGCGTGATTAATCTTCTTCTCTTCTAGAAGCTCCATCAAGCAAAAGACCTTCTCTATCTGTCTCCACCACTCATCTGCCTCCGCAGGATCTGTAGTACCACTGAATTCTGTACCACCAAGCTTCTTTACAAGCTCATAAGATCGCATCAGATCCTTACTGCTGGTAGAAGTAGAAGCTCACCTATCATCTTTGTACTTCTCCCTGGTCTCCAGAAACATCTTATACATACGAGATGCTTCATCTACGTGGTCACCACCACCTGGACCCAAGTACAGAGGATCAGGGCCAACATGACTCTCGGCCTGGTCATCATGATCATAACCTCTTCCTGCCATCTGCAATGATATAATAGAATATTTCCTGTTAGAAAACTACAGATAGAAGAAAGACACCTAAACCTTAATCCTATTGGTCTCTTATCATCCCCTGACCTGGACTTAGAGTATTCATATACTCACCCTATGCTCTGATACCAAGATGTCACACCCCGATCTCACATTAACCTCGAAATCACGAGATTAGGGCGCGACGGAGGGATTATACACAAGCCAAACCATTCATAACTTTTTAAGAACATTTAGAAGGCATTAAAAGGTAATCGGATTTATGCTGTAAAATAAGACTCAACAAACTGCGGAAGCATTTTTATTACTCTGACTAGCGATATAAAGAGTGTCTACAACATATTACATTGTTCAACATAAAATAAAGCATAACAGTTAATTTACATCTTTATACACATTCTCTCTCACCCACACCTTGTCCCAAAGATCGAGGGGAAAGGACTAAGAGACCTCTAACTTCTAACTATATATACCTTCTACGGACTAAACGTTAGGATGAAAGGATCCTTTAGATTCCTGCTGCTGGTGATGACCTGAAAATGTTTGAGTAGAGGTATGAGCCTACTCGCTCAGTGAATAGCCTTTCATTTAGCTATCACTAAACAACTCGTCAGGTTTATAAAATTGAAATAAAACATAAGTGTAGTACTGAGCAGGGCAGTTCTAATGACTTAGCAGATTTATAAATAACAATATTGTTTCTACGCAATTTTTTGCAAGCAAGTCCGCTCCCGTCCGCTCCCGTCCGCCTGGGCGACTCGAAGGGCGACTAGGGCTCGAGTTCCCCAGCTCGGGGGAGGGGGCATCGGCGGCGGCTTGCGCCACCCCGCTCCCCCCGGGCCTCTTCCAAGCCCGATCGGTGTGGATCGCCCCTGTCTGGTGGTCGCCTCTTCAACCCCTCGTCTTTCGCTTCTCGCCTCTGTGCCGCTAGCGCTGTGCGCTGTGTCCCTGGCGGCGGCGGGGCTTCTGTGGCCCTAGCCACAGCCCCGTTCTGGGTTTCTGACCGTCGTGAAGAGGTAGGTGCTGGTGGGCGTCCTCTCAGCTAGTGTGATCGACAAGATCGGTTTTTCTGTGCAGAGTTTTGCTTGGTAGCTGGTTGTGGCAGTCTTATCTGCCTTTGTTCCGCCGTTCATCGGCTTTTTTGTTCCTTTTGCATAAGGAGTGTTGTCCTTCCTCTGTGAAGGTGGTGGTTTATCTGGGTTTCCCCCAGTTATTCAACCTGGTTGGGGTTCTCCCCCCCCTGTTGTTTTAGTGTAGTTCGTTTGGTTTGTCTGGTGTGTTCGATGTATTGGTGTAGGTCTGATGGGTCTTCTGGAGGTGCAAATCTTGCTTATTCTGGTCATCTAGGTGGTGGTAGCGTCGACTTTGCAGATTTAACCCGGGATTGTGGTTTGATTCCGCATGAAAGCTGCTTCTACAAGCGCGAAAGGGAGGAATCCGTTCTGAAATGTTATACTCGCATCCAATCCTACCTGTTAGAAGGCGTTCTCTGGCTCCTTTGGTTACAGAATATGTATGATCTTTGTATCTCTGTAGATGCCGTATGGCTTTTTTCAATATAATGGTATGGTTTACCTTCAAAAAAAAAAAATATTGTTTCTACGCAACATCAGATATTTTGAACAATTAAACAGTTACAGAGAATTGACACAGAAGTTCAAATATACTAATTTACTGTGATCCTATATGATTACCAATTTACATTATTATTATGCCCTAATCATATGCAGTGTACCCTGCATATAAAGATCCGTAGCAAACTACGATCCCACCGTACAAGACTTAGCGACACACCCGAGAAATGCTAAGTCTGACGCCAGCCCTGCTCTGCCACAGGACCCCAGGCTCTCCGGCCTGACTCATAGGCTCTACGGCCTCAAGGCACTACTCGGAGTGCTCTAGACTCCTCCTCTAACCTGAGTACACAGGCGGAGAGTCTCACGGGGTTACCTCCATGACACAAGCACAGATAATGTTGCAATAACCCCCATTTTTTCTCCAGTGCCACCGTGACACAAGCACGCGTTGTTGTTGGACACTGCCTCTCTATCTTCGTGTCTCCATGACACAAGCACAGATAATGTTGCAACACGAGTTTCATCCCTAAGAAGCAGATCTGTCAAAGGGGTTCTACGGTGTTAGGGCACCTAAGTCTATTAACTGATTAACATATAACCATTTAAATAGGAATATCACATTTCATGCATATTTCAAGTTTCCAATGAATCAATCATACACTATTGTACGTGCTACACTGCTTAAGAGTCATACCAACTGATACTGAAGCAAATAAGCATTTAAAATGAGTTAAATAATGATTTCTGAATGAACTGCCACTCACACTCTGAAACTCAGCCGATCACTCTGGAACTCGGCCGATCACTTCACAGTTTCTGAAACTCGGCCGACCAACTTCGGCCGATCAGCAGGAAACTCGGCCGATCCACTGGAAAACTCGGCCGATCGAAACACAACTTGTTTACCTACAAAAGAAACTCGGCCGATTCAAGACCAAACTCGGCCGACCAAAACGCTGTTCGAAATCCTAAACAAGGAACTCGGCCGACTAAAACACGAACTCGGCCGAACCGCGCACAGACAGAAAATAAAAACAGACCTGCAGATGTCGATTTCACTCGAATCGACGGGTAAAACCCTCGATTTGCGTTGCAAATCACTTGCAAAAGGTGCACACCACCAGGGACTAGCTGGAGGGGGAGGAAGGACGAGCTAGGGCTGCTCTTTACACCCTAAACTCCAGGCCATCACCTTGCAAACGCAGCTCCTGCTGCAAGCTAGCTCGAATCGATGGAAAAGAAGGTGGAAGGAAGGAAGAAGATGAGTCACAGCTGCTGGCCGGAGCAAAACCAAGCTCCAAACGTCCTTCTCCTCAGCTCTCTTTCTCTCTCTCTCTCTCTCTCTCACGCAGAAGGAAGAAGAAAAGAACGCTCTACGTTCTCTCGTTTCTGGAAAGAAATAGATAAGGGGGAAAGAAGAGATAAGGAGGAAAACTTAGGGACCAAAACGCTAAGTCCAAGAACTTCCAAAGACTACAAACGGGTCCCTACAAGCCCAAAAACATGCAACTTTTGACTCGAAGGTCGGATTTGAACGATTTCTCTGGCAACGCTTCAAGCGTAAGATCCTACACGTTTTAAGAGCTAGGATTCACACTAACCACATATCATATCCGTTATAAACATTATTAATAAAAACACGCTTACAGCTTAGCAAAGCAGCTAAAACACATGCTTAACATCATACTTACAGGTTAAGCTCGACGCGGGTCGTAACAATCTCCCTCCCTTATAAGAATTTCGTCCCGAAATTCCTAAAAGAGAAAAGGAAACTTGCTATGCATCTCAGACTCAAGCTCCCACGTAGCTTCTTCAAGATTATGGTTCCTCCATAGAACCTTCACTAAAGGTATCTCGCGGTTCTTAAGCTTTTTGATTCGGTGATCAACTATCTACATTGGTCCTTCCACGTAGGACACATCTGTCCTAAGCTGTGCCAGATCTGGATCTAATATTTTCTCTGTACTGGGGTGACACTTCTTCAGCATAGACACATGAAACACATCATTAAGATTTGCCAACTCAGACGGCAAATCTAACCTATCGGCTACAGGTCCAATCCTCTCAACAATAGGATATGGGCCCATAAACCTAGGGGTCAACTTGCCTTTTTTGCCAAACCTTAGAACTCCCTTCCACGGTGAAACTTTCAGATACACCTCATCACCAACCTCAAACTCAAGAGGTCGACGTCGTCTCTCTGCATAACTTTTCTGTCTGTCCTGTGCAACTTTCAACTGCTCCCTGATCACAAATATCTTCTCTGTAGTTATATCAACTATCTCAGGTCCAAGAATTTCTCTCTCCAATCTCATACCAACAAACTGGTGATCTACACTTCCTGCCATATAGAGCTTCATATGGGGCCATTCCAAGACTAGAATGGTAGCTGTTGTTATATGCAAACTCCATCAGGCTTAAGTGTTCTTCCCAGTTACCTCTGAACTGTAGAACGCATGCTCTCAGCATGTCTTCAAGAGTTTGAATGGTCCTCTCAGATTGACCATCTGTCTGCGGGTGAAACGCTGTACTAAACTTCAGCTTTGTGCCCAACGCACGATGTAACTGATTCCAGAATCTAGATGTAAACTTAGGATCTCTGTCAGAAATAATGGAAACTGGAATTCCATGCAATCTGATTACCTCGTCTACATATATCTTGGCCAGCTTCGGAACATCAAAGGTTGACTTGACCGGAAGAAAGTGAGCAGACTTAGTTAGTCTATCCACAATCACCCAAATCGAGTTCGAACCTCTAGATGTCCTGGGTAATCCTACCACAAAATCCATCGTGATGTGTTCCCATTTCCATTCAGGTATAGGAAGCGACTGTAAAGTACCAGCAGGTTTCTGATGCTCAGCCTTAACCTGCTGACACACTCCACATCTAGCCACGTACTCAGCCACATCTCTTTTCATACCAGACCACCAGTACAGCTCTCTGAGATTCCTGTACATTTTCGTGTTACCAGGATGCATAACATACATAGAAGCATGCGCTTCTTCAAGAATCTGCTCTTTCAGCTCACTGTTCCCAGGTACACACAACCTGTCATGAAGATACAACACACCATCGTCAGAAAACCTAAATTCTGACCTTTTACCTTCTGACATATCCTGCATAACCTGCCACAACTCGTCATCACACTGTTGCAACTCCTTAATCTAATCATAGAAAGTAGGTTTGACCTGCATCTGAGCAATCAACCCACTCTGTCCAGACACATCCAAGTCTAAGTTCAACTTTCGCATATCTACAAGCAAGTCTCTCTTGAAACATGCCATAGAAAATGCATCTGCAGTTGAACTTGACCTTCTAGTCAAAGCATCTGCTACAACATTTGCTTTACCAGGATGGTAATCGATTGTCACATCATAATCCTTGATCAACTCAAGCCATCTGCGCTGTCTCAGATTCAAATCTTTTTGAGTGAAGATATACTTCAGGCTCTTATGGTCCGTAAACACCTGACATGTCTCACCATACAGGTAGTGACGCCATGTCTTAAGAGCATGAACTATAACAGCTAATTCCAGATCATGAGTAGGGTAGTTCTCTTCGTTCTTCTTAAGCTGTCTAGATGCATAAGCCACAACTTTGCCCTCCTGCATCAGCACACAGCCCAAACCTCTCCTGGAAGCGTCGCAGAACATGATATAACCTTTATCTGCCTCAGGCAACACTAACACTGGCGCTGAAGTCAATTTCTTCTTCAAAATCTGAAAACTCTTCTCGCAGTTATCAGACCAAACAAACGGTGCATTCTTCCTCGTCAGGCGTATCAAAGGTGATGCTAACACACTGAAGTTCTGTATAAACCTTCTGTAATAACCTGCTAATCCCAAGAAACTTCTGATCTCAGTAGGAGTCTTAGACTGTTCCCACTGAAGCACAGAATCAACTTTCTTAGGATCAACGCTAACTCCATCTCTCGAGATAACATGTCCAAGAAATGCTACCTCAGCCAACCAGAACTCACATTTGCTAAACTTAGCATACAGTTGGTGTTGCCTCAACAACTGCAACACTACTCTCAGGTGTTGCTCATGCTGTACATCATCTCTGGAGTAGATCAGGATATCATCTATAAAGACTACAATAAACTGATCTAGGAACGGTTTGAAAATCCGATTCATCATATCCATAAAGGCTGCTGGGGCATTGGTCAGCCCAAACGACATGACCAGAAACTCATAATGCCCATACCTGGTTCTAAAAGCTGTTTTGGAAATATCAGAAGCCTTTACTCTAAGCTGATGGTATCCAGATCTCAAATCTATTTTAGAGAAAACTGTTGCTCCACGCAACTAATCAAACAGATCGTCTATTCTCGGCAAAGGATACTTGTTCTTAATAGTGATCTTGTTCAGTTGCCTGTAATCTATACAAAGACGCATAGTACCATCCTTCTTTTTAACAAACAGCACTGGAGCACCCCACGGCGAAGAACTGGGTCTGATGAAACCCTTATCCGGCAATTCCTGCAGCTGCACCTTGAGTTCCTTCAACTCTACCGGTGCCATTCTATAAGCTGGCAGTGCTACTGGATGACTACCTGGATATAACTGAATCTCAAAATCTAGGTCTCTGACCGGAGGTAAGCCTGGCAACTCTTCTGGAAAAACATCAGAAAACTCACGAACCACGGGCACCTCATAAACACTGGCGGTGCTCTTCTCTGCTCTAGTGTCAACCATGACCGACCTCTGACTCAGTGTCGCTTGATGCTTCTGGTTGAGTGTAGATGCAATTATCTATCCCATGATCGCCTTCTCCACATGTTACACGTTTCATTACTTTTTCCACCTACTTCTTCCCTTTCGTGCCGGATTCCCTCAGCTGCTTTACATCCGTGGCTATTTTTTGAATCTGAGAAGTGATGGTCTCTAAGGCCATCGACTCAAGAGAGGACCCTTCACCGACCTTTTTCGCCTGTCCTCTGTCAGATCTATCATATTCAGCGCCGGCTTGCAGCTCGGCCATGTTTTTGATGATCCTTTCAGACTTGCTCGGCTTTTCCCTTAAGAAGTCACTTCCTGCTGCCGCATTCAGTGACACCCGTTCATCGGGAGTCAGGCCATTGTAGAAGGTGGTGACAAGGAAGCCCTTCTTGTAATTATGATGGGGGCAATCCCTCAGGTACTCTTGAAACCGCTCCCATGCGTCGTGAAGACTTTCGTTCGGATTTTGCATAAAGGAAGTTATTTTCTGCCGAGTTCTGACCGTCCTCTCGGTGGGGTAAAACTTATTTACGAAGGCTTCAGCTAACACCCCCCATCCGTTCAAGGACCGGTGGGGTAACCCAAGGTAACAGGACAGTGCTTTGTCCTCCAGTGAGAAGATGAACCCTTTGCAGTATATAACCTCCTGGGGGACCCCCCGCATTTTTATCGTGTCACATATGTTCTTGAAGGCATCGAGGTGGTGGTAGGGGTTGTCATTTTTCAAACTTCCCCTAAAGCTTTTGTTCTGGATCATAGAGATCACAGAAGGCTTAAGCTCAAAATTGGCCGCGTTGAATCACGGGGTGATGACGGGACATCTGGAGTTGTTGGCTTTGGTTGATGCCAACTCCCTCAACATCTTCTCGTCCTCCTCGGAGTCATTGCTGTCGCTAGCCTCGCGACGTTGTTCTTGGTTGTGGTGTCGCCAATGTCGCTGACGGTGGCGACGCCTGACATGGGGGTGGTCTTCCTCGGAGTGCTCCGATTCCTAATCTTCATGCTGATCGTTGCCGCCATAGCAGTCATTGCCTTCTGGTGGAGGTGATTCAGGCCTCCTCCCTTGGCATTTGTCTCTAGAAATGGATGGCTCCACGCGAGGCGGCATGGCGGTTGTAGTGGGTGCTTAGTGGAACAGATCACTGTTCTTCAAAGTGCCTGAAATAGCACGAAAATTCAAGTTTAGAAAATTGAATTATTAATTTTAAACAAAGATTAATAGTAAGGAAAAAGAAAAAGAAAAAGAGTAATGTCAAACTCATTTCTAAGCTTGAGGCACATGAGTGTAGTTCGTGGATTCAGATTCTTCTACAGTACCATTTTTGCCTTGTCCCCGGCAACGGCGCCAAAAAGTTGACCGGCCTAAATCGCGCGTCCAAAAGTGGAGGCGGATTTGAGGTAGTCAAGCTTTTATATTTATAAACCCAAATCCTTCTAGGCCCCCGCAACTTTGTTTATAGGGTCGAAGTAGATATACGAGGTTGAACATAGGGACAAGGGGGGTAGTGTTGAGAACCCAGAATCGACACGCTACACTCTGGTGGGTATAAAGAGATATAAATTCCCAAAAGGGAAACAATAAGATGTCACAAATAAAACAAAGGAAACTATCTCCAACTGGAGCTACAAGAGAGATTTAAGGTTTTAGTCATTTAGCAGTTTGTAGGGATTTTTATGCAATAGAAGCAGAAAGATAATACTAGAGCTAGGGCAAGATGCGAAGGATAAGACTACAGCAAAACAAGCGGCAGCAGTAACGCCCTGCACCCCTCCTCTCAGAGTGGGTACTACTAACCAAGCGTCAACACCCCTCTCGAGGTTGTCAGACTTAAGTTAGAGTGGAATGTTATGGAAACAACTCTGTTCCAGGCACTCTCGTACTCCAGAATCGGACCAAACACTAGAGCCGCAACACGACTCTCGAAGTTGTTGCGACGGGAAAACATGATTCGGTAGCTAAGCGAAAGGTGATCCAAACATGCAAGCTAGAGTTCAGATATCAAACATAGCAGTCATCCAATATATCGCACCAAGCATAGAGTAGCAAGTAATTAAGCTTTTCTATTTCCATACACATTAAGGGTCTTAATACAATGCGTAAGAAAGGAATTAAATAACAGAATTAAAGATAGATGTCGCCTTCTTGATGTAGAAGGGAGACAGACTACCGCGGCTCTCCTGCCCGATACCGGATAGGGGCCTAGCCCGATACAACGGTGTTGGGAGACACACTCTCTCGAGTGGCACACCGCGACGACTGACTGTATCGTTCAAGGACCTGGCCGATACACTTAAGTCGGGCTACACACCCTCTCGGGCGGCATGCATGAAGGGCGAAGCGTATCGGGTTCGATATCATGTCGGGCATGGAGCGACGCGTCCTACTTTCGGGCACTTGTGTCGTTTGTCATCGTTGGCCGATATTGGCCCGCAGTGTCGCCTGGGATGGTTCTAAGTGAACTATCCCCTCCCTCTCAGGACGAGGAAGAGTTCACCTAGTGTCGCTCGGCACGCGCCCTGGGACACGATACTCCTACTCTCGTAGTTTCCTCTGAAGATCACTCAAAGCTCCCAACTGTCCGAATTCTGGGGTATCCGAACTGTCTTTTCGGCTTCCTGTAGCTGCTATTTATAGGCAGCAGTTGGAGGAAGTTATGGTGCTCGAAGCGCCACATGTCCTCCTTATTCGCGGGTCGGTGGACGGCTGATACTGGTATCGCTTGGATCAGGAGTGTCGGCTATCGGTTACGTGATGGACGGCGCGCCTGCCGGTGGGCGGCTGTGTCGCCCGACAAGCTGGGTTGTCGGGCGAGCTGGGCTCCCTGTTGGGTAGAAGGCGTGTCTTCCATCGGCTCCTTCTTGCGCGGCGTCCTTTTGTCATGCGTCATTGTGTCACTCCACCCTGTCGGGCGGAGGTTGTATCGGGCATCAGGAAGGCCGAAACAGACTTGGACTTATTCTGTGGGCCGGGACGGCCTTATTGCACCAAAATGAGGAAAAACTCTGCAAAAGATGGAAATATAGGATTAAGAGCATTGCTTGGCCAATTATTGCGAAAGTGCATACAAAAGAGAGGAAAATAGCTAAAAATGGCAGTTTTGATAACAGAAAAATAGTCTAAAATATCACAAAAATTGGTGTTATCATTGCCCGATTTAGTTTTCAGTTCAAGAGGTAAAACAAGAATCGCGATGCCTTTAGAGATAATGCTGCCCCACTACGAACAAAAGACCTTACGTTTCCTACCTTATTATTTCAGTAATTTTTTTTATCTACAGCTTCAACGAGACTTTGGTGTATGATTCCGAAGTTAGCTTTCACACCAAACAGCTTTAGGGGTAGAAAGTTGTGTATAGGGTAGGCTAAGGCTTTTTGGGGGGTTTTTTCTTGTTTCCCATCAGTCCATCCAGGTAAGGGTCCGTTAGCGGGCAAGTGGTCCCTGCAGTCCAAGCCAGTTGGATTTGGAGTAGTGATTTCACATCCTACGTACCACTGCCTCAGATCTACCATGCCTAAAGATGGGTACTTTTGGACGACAAGTGTGTATATTTTTTTCTTTCTTTTTTTTCTTTTATTGGGAACAACTCTCATGCTTTTATTCACCCTCATAAGACTGCTTTCTCTTTTTGGGATTTTTGTTGGGTAAGGGGAAACAAAATGATTTTTGTTGTTTGGGCAGCTTTTTCCTTCTCCATACACGCCTCTTAGCTGTAGCGAGATTATTTTTTTGTTTCGAAATTTTGGCGTGGAAAGTCATAGTCTTTTGTTGTTTGAGGCAGTATTATCAGAAAGACATAACAAAACTTGCACTACCTTAGGTACATAGAAAACAAACAAACTTGGTAAGAAGTCGCATCAGGTTTTTACTAATATAGCGACTTTGTACATATGTATGGAGAAAGAAAAAATAAGAAAATTTTTCATTTTTATATGAGCATGGCCTTTTATATGATCATGCGTACATACACATGATATAGGAGAAGAACGAAATGACACAAAGGGTGGAGGTGAAGAAGAAAATTTTTATACCTCCCTCACTAGTACATGGGTACCCCCCCAAACTTACTCCACTCTCTGTCCCAGAGTAGTGAAGAGGACAGGTTGAGGTCATGTTAGCCCAATGAAGGTTAGCTGGTGGTTGCGCTTGTGCCTTGGAGAAGCTGCAATACATTCTCCTTATTTGCAGTCTCCATTTTCTTTCCCAGCTGGATGCAGCCGGAACAAGTGTAAAGCTGTCAAGAAGGAAACGCAAGGCTCGTGCATATTATGACAGTGATAGCCGGCCATCGTAGATAGAGAGCTATTGAAAACACTTGTGGATACTATATCAGCAGAAGATACCCTCCCCATGATGAAGATGGCTTCATGGTAGATGGAACTGAAATGCCCACATTCCATCCAGGGGTCACCAGAGAAAGATTTCCACTATCTTTTGGGGATGGTCCTAAACCACCGCAGAAGACAAACTATGATAAGGAAATGGACTTCTTTTGACGGCCCAACTATCTCAGGATTCTGACGTTTCTGTCCGACTGTTGTGGCTTCAGCTGTGGCCACAGTGTGTTTGTCAACTCAACCTGAGGTTTGTTTTGTATGAGCCATACCTGTTATCAAGTTCATTGACCATTTAGATGTTAGGTAGGAAGAACTGATATCACGATAAAACTTGTCTCGTTGCAAAGCTCGGGTATCGTTCATCAAAAGAAAATCTGCGGCGATACGAGATTGGACGATATGGGGAGAACCGCGCGGCACAATACGCTGCCCGATGCGGGTATGTCGGGCGATAAGGTTGCAAGAAATGATTGCCCGATAGGACCTCTTGATGGAAAAATGTGTCGCCCGATATGGCGTATCGGGCAAACGCGATCGGTAGACATGTCGTGCTTCATACGTGTCGGGCGATACAAGAAAATTAACTAAACCCGCCAACCCGACACACTCTGCGCGACATGAAATCCATGTCGGGCAAACAGGCTGTCGGGCTATACCTTTACTCTTTGAAGCTCTCGCCCGACACGAGGGCGAAGGCGAGCTGACCGACATGCGAGCAAAAAGTGAATTACTACATGATACGGGTGGCTGAAAGAGTAAGTGTAGTAGCCCGACACGGTAAACCCTAATTACTATATATAGCAATCTCAACCGGGGATAAAACAGGTAGATCCGGGGCACGCGTCGGCCTTTATGACAATCTATTCCCGAGACGGGCAGTCCATCAGTCTAATCAGGGGCAATTACTCATCTTGCACGATACCCAGGACACGGGTTAACATTGCCTAGGGATGCCATCTTTCACGGCTCTTGCGGTGCCCGAGATACCCAGCGCGTTCAGCGTGCCGGTTAAGCTGCTACCCGATACGGTATGAAAAAGAAAGAGGACAAACATGCACGATATGCGGCCTGAAAACTAAAAACAAGGCAAAGGAAAAATGATTGACGGGCAAAACATCATCGACTCAAGATGAGTCCCCGACCTCAGATAGCATTACTCCTCAACACTTCGTAAAATAGAGCCGTGGCCCAAAAGAGTCGGTACGCTCGGTGCGTGAACTGACTCGGGCCTTATTACAGTCCATAATGTTTGTTTTACACAGAAGAAAATGCATCCTATTCTAGGAAAGAAAGAAAAACTCGGGCTTCCTCCCGAGGAGCGCTGAAGTTTGCGTCACCAGCTCGACCGGTGTAGGTTCTTCTCTTTCAGCCTTCGACAGCACCCATGTCCTGCAAGTTGATCTCTGCCCTCCTGACAAAAGCTTCATCTTCGTAGTACCTCTTCACTCTGTGCCCGTTTACCTGAAAGACCTTGGTCGGATCGTCTTTGTCGTAAAGCTCCATCATTCCTGATGGGTAAATCTTCGATACGGTGAACGGCCCCGACCATCTCGTCTGTAACTTTCCAGGAAAAAGATGAATGGAGGATTTAAATAACAAAACTTTATCCCCTTCACTTACATCCTTTCTCCTTAGGTGGGCTTAACATCCGTGAACAACTTCTTTTTCTGATTATAAGTGATGTCAGGAGGCAGTTCTCCACAAGCAAGATAGTTGTAGATATCTGCAAACCAGGGTAAGTCTTCTTCTTTTGCTTCAGCCAACATAAGAGCCTCATCGACATAGTTGTCATTGATCGGTGGTCCCCTCTGTTCTTCAGCTACGATCCTTGATAACTGGTCAGCGACCACATTTTCTGCTCACTTCTTATCTATAATTTCATGGTCAAACTCTTGAAGCAATAAGGCCCACCTCAACAGTCTGGGCTTTGTGTCTTTCTTCTGCATCAGATATCTTATGGCCCCATGATCTGTGTATACCTTGACCTTTTCTCCAATGAGGTATGACCTGAACTTATCGAATGTGAAGATGATTGCAAGCATCTCTTTTTCGGTAGTTGTATAGTTTACCTGAGCTTCGTCCAACGTGCGACTAGCATAGTAGATCACATGGTGCCTTTTATCTTTCTTCTGCCCCAGGACCGCTCCCACTGCATAGTCGCTAGCATCGCACATCAGCTCGAACGGTAAATCCCAATGTGGCGCTTGGAGGATGGGTGGTGATACTAAAGCGTTCTTCAAAGCCTGAAAAGCATTAAGACAGTCATCAGAGAAAACAAATTCAACATCCTTTACCAGAAGATTGGACAATGGTTTTGAAATCTTCGAGAAGTCCTTTATGAATCTTCAGTAGTAGCCGGCGTGCCCGAGGAAGCTACTCACTCCCGTCACGGAATTCGATGGAGGAAACTTAGATATTGCTTCAACTTTGCTTGTGTCCACCTCGATGCCACGCCTTGAGATCTTATGCCCCAGAACGATGCCCTCTCGTACCATAAAATAGCACTTTTCCCAGTTTAAAACCAGGCTGTTCTCCTCGCATCTTTGCAGAACCAAAGACAGATTCTTCAGGCAGGTATCAAAGTCCTTTCCATAGACTGAAAAATCATCCATGAAAACTTCTACGATATCTTCTAGAAAATCTGAAAACATTGATATCATGCATCGCTGGAACGTAGCGGGAGCGTTGCAGAGTCCGAAGGGCATCCTTCTGAAAGCATAAGTGCCGTAGCGGCAGGTGAATGTTGTCTTCTCTTGGTCGTCGGGCAGGATGGGTACCTGATAAAATCCTGAAAAGCCATCAAGGAAACAAAAAAAGTCATGGTGCGCTAATCTTTCAAGAACTTGGTCAATAAAAGGTAGCGGAAAATGATCCTTTTTTGTAGCCTGATTTAGCTTCTTGTAATCGATGCACATTCTCCATCCTGTGACGGTCCTAACTGCCACTTCATCGCCCTTTTCTGCTTTTACTACTATCATACCACCCTTTTTGGGTACTACGTGGATCGGACTTACCCAGTTACTATCGCTGATTGGGTAAATGATCCCCGCATCCCTTAACTTGATTACCTCTTTCTTGACGACCTCCTTAAGCATCTGGTTCAGCTTCCTCTGGGGTTGAGCCAGAGGCTTGGCAGATTCTTCCAGATTGATGCGATGCATGGATAAGGTGGGGCTAAGGCCTTTGATGTCCTCCACTGAAAATCCTATAGCGTCCGGTGGAGTCTCAATTCCTCAAGAAGTTGGTCCAGCTGGTTTCTTGAAAGATTGGCGTTGACGATGACAGGGTTTCTCTCTTCTTCATCTAAAAATTCATATTTTAGACCTTCAGGCAACGGTTTCAACTCAGGCTTTGCTCTGGATGCCTTCCCTTGAGACTCTCCCTCGAGAGAGGCATACTTCACATACTCCACCACCTCATCCTCTTCGTGCATATCTTCGTCAGACAGGTCAAAAAGGTCGAGATACTTTGCAACTTCTGGATTTTCGAAGTCGGAATCCTGACAGCTTATAGCCCTCACAAGGGGGTCCACTATCCGGATGTCCTCTTCTATCTCCTCACAGAATTTATTGTAGCTGTCCGCAAAGCATGCAGATTCTAACAGGGAAGGACCTTTCATTGCCTCCTTCAGCTTGAAGTCTAGGTGGTCATTTCCGACACTCAGCGTGATAATCCCCTCAGAGACATCGATCAACACCCTTCCTATTGCCAGGAAAGGACATCCAAAGATGATCGGGCAGTGGGGGTCTTCCACTGTGTCAATGACGACTATGTCGTAAGGAATGAAGAAATTACCGACCTTGATCGACACATCTTCAACAATGCCGAATGGTCTTTTAAAGGTATGGTCCGCTAGTTCAATCCTCATATTGGTTCAAACCATGTCGGTTAAATCCAACCTTTTTGCGAAGCTCAGGGGTATGAGGCTGATGCTTGCCCC